>JAOWBW010000002.1:306343-906343 GCA_026119855.1 Campanula takesimana
GCGGCTCGGACGATGCCTCACACGCCTCGTAGCTTGATTCGTCTAGGAAAAGGCTAGCCAAATGGATCACTAGGCTGTCACTTGGAGGGAACCACTTATTGTCTCCTCTCCTTGGATGAATCCACTTAAGTAAGATTTTCACTTTTTATCTTAAAGGAATGTGTGATATGGTTTTCCTATTCCCCAAACTATTCATTTACGATTATCAAGTTGCATAGTTTAGACATTAATTTCCTGTTTATCCAGAAATGTGTTACTGTAAATAGATGCATTTTTAAATCCACACATAACATTTTAATTTTGCAACTTGTTTTAATTACATAAAATGAAGACACTCTGATATTGGGTCAAAAATTAGAGCCAACACCACATTTTATAAAACCCTTTTCCAACAATCTCTCACATGAATGACAATTAATGCTCGTCCAATAGTTTCATGGAACTATTTATTGCATTAGAATAGGTAGCTTGTTGACTTGAACATTTCTTAGTAAAATATTATCGTGTGTACTAGCCCATTAGTAGCGTGATACTTTGAACTAATTAGATTGTATGTGTATATACCAAGACCATAATACTTACACAATTATAGCTCTAATACTATTTATTCACACTTTTGTGTCTATTTCGGCATTGAGAGCGTGATGAATGTGTTTTACCCATCCAAATTATATGGCTCTATACCTTATTTGATGCTCACTTGGGGTGTTTTAATAGTTTGTGGAGTGTTTATGAGTACAAGAAGAGACAGAAGATCCTTGGTTGCAGTATTAGCTAGGATACACCAAAATTTTGATACCTACACTTTTTACTATTGGAGATACTAGGACCTTCACATGGTATCAAAATTTAGTTTTGATACCCATTGTTGAGTTGCCCTAAATTTATAAAGTATGTTTCCTACCTCTAGTTTAGCAGAAACTTCCAATCACAAAAACGTTCGATGACAAATATGTGTGTTAACTACTTCAAGAGATGTCTTGTTTCTTATAACTAGGTGAAAATGATTCTTTTAGTCATTTTTGCTATGATGCCAATTTCACCCTTGAAAATCGAATCAAGTTTAGATATATGAATTAATTCTTGATTTACTAACTTCTTGATTATGTTGATATTCACATGCCATAATCACCATGTCATACAATTAGAAATATCCAACAAGTTGACAATAAGAAACAACACTTACACTTTATTCTTCGTATCTAAGCGGTGAACGTTTATTACATTCATTTATTTTAAAGAGGTCTTTATCAAGGTATCCTTCCATATGAACCGACTACTACTGGTCATGCAAACTTGTGGGATTGAAACAATAGTCTAAAATCGGTCTTGCCTAACAGGGGTCTGAAACCAAGTTTTTGAGAATATTTGAGAAATGCAGCACATTCACGAGTGTTAGCCTACTGCCTGGAGTCGTCTTAACATAACCTTTCCATGTCCAACGTATAATGGAGAGGAGGCAGCAGTGTTTTCCCATGCACAACTTCTTTCAAAGAAGGGAGTATAGGATGAGAAACAATCATTGTCAGCACATAGACGTGGCGACAACGCGACAAAGGGGGCCATATTGTGTTAGTACCTCACTATGTTTAACTCACAATTAATCATAGTAAATATGTTTTGATAAATAAATAATCAAACCTAATTGATTATATGATATATACAAAGACCTGAGCACAGCAAGCAGCCCTTCACACAGCTCAACAGCTAAGCTGCCCTGTTTCAACAGTCAAGCTATTACATGATCTACCTATCATCTATACATCCAACAAACTGAAGATCTATCTATTACAAACCCCTCTACTTAAATGTATTATCAAGATGATATATACAAACAAGCTTCAACATCTAAGGCCTTACAAGCCCAACAGCTAAGCTCCCCTTTTTCAACAGCTAAAGACTGTTCTTCTTCAACAGCTATCTCCACGTCATCAGAATCTTTGAAGAAGATTATTCCAATATTACCAATCATTGGAATAACTCATATTGAAGCATGTTCAAGTGTGAATACACCTTCTCCAAACCTTGACAACCTGTGTACAGAGGAACAACAAACATTCAGTCAAAGTCAAAGGGAACCATTATTTTTTATGTACCTTTGTCCCCAAACGGCTACTACTGTACCCTTGTCCCCCAATGGCTCTATCTCCTCCCTTATATAAGGAGTAATATGGCATGTGTCAAGTGACCCTTTTAGACCATCCACACCCATTTCACAACTTACATATTTGAAAACCTTTGTAGCCTTACTGCATTTTCACTCTGCAGTATTTAAATATTTGCACAAACTCCTGCAAACATTGTGCCATCTTTCACCCATTACTACAACCTCTCTCTAGCCCAGCTTAAAGGTAAGCTATTTTGTAACACACTGTGATTATTTTACTTTTTTTTTTCTCGCTTTGAAAGAAGCAAACTTAATTGAAGTGTCAATAAGTAGAGGGGTTCAAAGGAACTTGCCTTATCAATTCTTGTAACTCTTATTTGAGAGAATATTATATAGTGGATTGATCTCATTGTTCCAATAGTGGGGTGGATGTAAGAGAAGGGTTTTACCTCTGAACCACTTTAAAATACTGTGTACACTCTTGTCTCCACACTAACACACACTTACACTTGTCCTTTTACTTATTCTTTCATTTATATTCCGCTGCACATTTCTTTTATTTTTATCTCTCAACAGCTAACCTCAAACAGTTAGCTATTCAAGTTTTAATTAATCTGTTCATTAAGCTTAACAGGGCCTTTCACATATTATATATAATTTCTCAAAAAAAAAAGTTTTGAGGATTAGATGTGAAGGTTATAATTATACACAATTTCTTAAAACTTAGTTTAGGGATTAAATGGAAGGTTTTTATACGTCTAGCTAGGAAGGCCAATTGACCCCTTTGCCACCTTCTCTCTCCTTCACAATTGTATATATTGGTCTAATTGTTTTTCCTCATAGTCCTAATTAAGTCATGGTAAAACATAAAGATAAACGTAATATCCCAAACCCCCTTGAATAGAGTTGTTTGCATGATAAGTTAGCACGATCACCTTTCACTATCATTGACGTAAGCGGAAGACTTAAGATAAAAATTGATTACTGTTGTATCGCGGACGATAACCAGTATTGATCTTCAACAGTCGTTGAATCGTTCACAAATACCGAGAATTGGGAAAGACCAACTTGTTTATTAAACGGCAAACTTGCCTCCAAAAACCCTAGCATAAAATATTTATATGTTTTCCAAAACCCTAAACATTAAAACCCTAAATAAGCAAAAGTAAGAAAAGACCAAAAAACCTGGTAAAACTTCAGGAGCCCATTTGGGGGGGGGGGGGGCCACTTAGAAGCGGATTTGGGATTTTAACAAAACCTTAGTCACGGATTCGCCCCGTGACTTTTGTTGCTCTCGAAAATACGATCGTTTTGATAAGTTGTGCGTCCCATAACTCATCCGGAGTCAAAAGTTACGCCCTTTACGTTCGATCTCTTTCAAAAACTCGATCGCCGCTCTCTCTCTACCGCATCAATTATCATTAGGAACCAATATCATTTACAAGATTTTTAATAACCCGCAGAGGATTCTAACTTAATGTGCTTGTGTTTAGTTGCTCTATATGGGCATGTTAATCCAATGTACTAGTATTTTGAGGTTAAGTGCGTGGTGTTTTACTTGACGGAATAGACGTTCCGGCTTCAATTGATGCTTAGAATGAGGGAGGATGACAAGAATAGTTGAATGGTAGATGATTTACAAGCCCCCCTCCCCCCCCCCCCCCCCCCCCACCCCCCACACACACACCAAGGCTAGCTATTTTTGCACATGTTAGTTTGCGGCAACAACTGAGAGAGAGATATAGAATACATGTTGAATCTATGCCACAATAGTTTGAGAACAATGTTTAACGCATGTTACAATAGCTTATATATTGTAGGATAGACTACAAATGGATCCATGGCTTCCTCCTTATTGTCTTGTCTTGAAGTTGAAGTAACTAGTACTGCAAAAACACATTCTTATATATCAAATGAACATATGTATTAGATGTTTAATATATACATATATATGTTTCACTAGGTAGGTAGGTGCTCAAATGAGAACCTAAATATCGTGAGAACCGTGAAACCTTAATGTATCCAATGATGTATCCAAGTGAACCATTGGATACATTAGTTTTATACCTAATGTATCCAATGATGTATCAAAGTCAAGTAATGTATCCAATGATGTATCCAAGTGAACCATTGGATACATTAGTTTTTTTTACCTAATGTATCCAAATTCTCACGATTCTTACGATATTTAGGTTCTCACAGGAGCACGACCCTGTTTCACTATGCATCATATATATATATATGTAAATATATATATATATGTAAATATACATATGTATATATATTTACGGCCATGCATGTGGCAAGGATCTCATATGTTTGCTTGCATTAATATATATAATAGTGAGGAAACAAAAGTTGATAGTTGAAAGAAGTTGTAAGGACTCATTCCATAAGAAAAGAATAAAGAGCATTTGCAAACGTGCATGACGGCACATGCACAAGTACAATGTTGTTGTATACTGTACTTGTGAGTTAGCTAAGGTCCAAGTATCAAACCTCAAACTCGATTGTTTTCGCTTGTTTGTATGTTTTTACAACTACTCCCTCCGTCCCAAAATGATCTTCTCATTTGTCATGTTTCATTCTCCAAAAAAGTTCTTCTCATTTCTACATATCTAGGCTTTGAAAGTGCACACAAACAAAACATGGTAGTGAAGCAAGTGTTTATATCCTTAAAAAGTTTGAATAGTCAAACACGAAAATCACTTTGAGATGGAGGGAGTATATTTTATTTGTCCCAACCACATATATCGATCAAGAATGTCTACAAATAGCATTATGAAGTAGTACTCTCTCTTTTTCTTAAATGAATGTTTTTAAGAAATTTTTGTTCTAAAATGAATGTTTTTTAAATAAGTTTGTTCTTAATTATCTTTTACCAAGATTTTTGCAATAGTCTTTTTATACAAAATAAACCAATCATTTTTGATTAACAAAAATCAAAGAATATTAATCATTTACAAAATAACCTAATTTTTTTAATAGTAAATGTGCATGGTCAATACCATTTTTTCAGAATACTAAATTTCGGAAAATATTTCCACATATTTACCTTGAACCAAGACTTTATATAAAACTAAACCACATCCTAGTCAAAAGAGATTCCTATAAGAGATGGAGAGAGAGTATATACCTTCTTCATGTGCTAATTAAATTGGAAGAATTTTGAAGAAAAACAAAATTAAATTTAAATACAGTAATTGACAAATGTAATGAGTAATTTGTAACTTTACCAAAAAATGAACACTCAATTATGCATAATAACTTCTTCTAAAATATACACATTTAAAACTAAATAGATAAAATCATTTTATATTATGCAAAATAGTTGGACGAGCACTCGTTTGAGATATACTCCCTCCGTCTCAGACTAAGGTTCTTAATTTATTTTTTGTTTTATCCTATACTAAGGTTCTTAATTAATTAGCTGCTTTATTACCTAATATGGACAATATATGAGCACACTTATTATTCTCACAGCAAAAACTTTCTACCCACTTTCTCTCTCCTACATTCTCATACTTATTTTTCATACTCAGAACATTTACTTTTTTCTTAATCTCCGTATAAATAAAGTAAAACTGAAAACTTTATTCTGAGACAGAAGAAGGAGTATTTAAAAATAATTTAATCATTCTGCTCGACTCATTATTCAGCTTGCATGGAAATTCTGCACTGGCCCGTAATAACTCAAACTCCTATGCTTAATGCGTTGTCAATCTCTCCTTCAATCCAAATCTCGCTGTGTAAAAAAATCGGCTCCGGCCATTTATCTGACAACGACCCAATGATTTGATTGCCCTTTTTCTTGCCACAACCAATCATTTTAATAATCACTATTCAAGTAGGCCCCACCACACTGAACCACTCTCTGTTTATACATATACGGTCCACCAACAAAAGTCTATACCTAATTGTATGAATCAGTTATTATACATACAAATTATTGCCATCACATATTCACATCTCTCACTATAAATATAAATAGCCTTTCCAAGCAACCTTTTACTTCACATATTCCACTCAGTATATACATATAGGAAGAGAAAAAACTATCGTTAGAGAGAGAAAACTATCTTGTGAATGTATGAAATCAGTTATTATACATACAAATTATTGCATCACACATATTCACATCTCTCACTATAAATAGCCTTTCTAAGCACCCTTTACTTCACATATTTTTCCACTCAATTTATACATATAGAAGAGAGGAAAAACTATCTTAGAGAGAGAGAGAGAGAAACTGTCTTGTGAAGCAATAACAATAATGAAGCTCATGAGTAGAAAAGCTGTGCGGCCATGCACAACAATGGCTACACACAAAGGTCAGTCCAAGTGGCACTGTGCCATTGCGGCCACTCCACCTTCTCACACCCAATTGGCTCCAAACAAGTGGGAGAGTTTGATCATTGACAACTCAGCTGCCACGACCACGACCACGACCACGACTAATCTGTGTCGGCTCAGCAATAGGTGGAGAGAATATCAAGGTGTCAATAACTGGGAAGGCTTGCTCGACCCCCTTGACGATAACTTACGTGGCGAGATCATTCGATACGGTAATTTTGTAGAGGCCGCTTACCGATGTTTTGACTTTGATCCTTCATCTCCTTCTTATGCCACGTGTCAACATACGAAAAGATTGATTCTTGTACGGTCCGGTTTTCAAAAACTGGGTACAAGATAACGAAGAATTTACTTGCCACCTCGGGCATCCGGTTGCCACGGTGGATAAAGAGTTTGCCGAGTTGGGCTAGCGTGCAGTCCAGCTGGATAGGTTACGTGGCAGTTTGTCATGACAAGGAGGAGATTTCTAGGCTCGGGCGACGAGACGTAGTGATTGCATTACGTGGGACCGCTACGTGTTTGGAATGGCTCGAAAATTTACGAACCACTCTCACTCGTTTTCCCATTAATGGCAATAATTTAGTTGCACCAAAGTGATCCAATGGTTGAACGTGGGTTCTTGAGCCTATATACATCAGCACTAACACCTGCTCAAGTTTGCAAAATCTAGTACAAGAAGAAGTCGCAAGAATTCTCCAAAAATACGGTAACGAACCTTTAAGCATTACCATAACCGGCCACTCCTTAGGGGCGGCATTGGCCATTATCATGGCCCACGATATCAAAACAACCCTCAAACACGCATTGCCCGTCACAGTTATGTCATTGGTGGCCCTAGGGTTGGTAACCGGAGTTTCCGTTCCCAATTAGAAAAGAAAGGCACAAAAATCTTGCGCATAGTCAACTCAGACGACGTAATAAACAAAAGTACCGGGCTTTGTCATTGATGACCAAGATAATAAGTCAACGACCTCTAACCGTGATGTGAGCACATCAAATCTCTTCCGTGGATCCAAAGCGGGTCGTGGACACGCAATGGGCCTACGCTAACGTCGGGCACGAGCTTCGACTCAGTAGCCGGGAGGTACCACACCTAAGGAAGATAAATTTATCAACATGCCATGACTTAAAAACATACCTTCATTTGGTTAATTGCTTTGAGAGCTCAAGTTGTCCACTTAGGGACACTGCAAGAAGGGATGCTCAATAAAAGATCATGTCTAGATATACCATTATAACTAAACAACAGTGAAAATGGCCTCTTTGGTAACCAATTTGTATATATGTAGACCCTCCCGCAAAAACTATGTTTATAAGTACCTTTGTAGTTGTTAAATGAAAATTGTACAAACATATTTCAAATTATGTTATTGTGACATAAATATTTTTGAAGTTAACAAATTCTTATATATTTTCATTTCTTTATCCTAAAAAAAATAAAGATCTTTTCATATGTCAATATGTTGCTTTTTAACAGAACGTGTTGTTCCTTAAAAAAAAAAAAAAAAAAAAAAAAAAACAGGGCGTGTTGTACATTAGGTGCATCTTATGATTAAATTCCACTTATTTAAACCTTTATGAAATTACACCTATTTCACTCTATGGTTTAGTAAATGAGATTCTTTTGGAGCGATGCAAAAGAAAAATCTAATAATTTTTTAGACAAACAACAAAAATTATAATTTTAATGAAAATGGCATAAGCATCATGAAAAGACCAATATCAATCCTGTCATTTGCTAATTACTATACCATCTTCTTCCTATTAGGGTGAGTATTTTTTTTTTCGAGAGAATTAGGGTGAGTATGTTTGGAAACGGTTCGGTAGTAAAGTAATATTATAATTAAACTTAAAATATTGTAAAATATTCAGTTTTCTAAGTTTCAAGACAAAAACTTATGTGAAAATACTATGACCAGTCTCTTGGATGAGACGGGTCATTTTTGACCCATACCCGGCCCATTGAACCAGCTCCATGACCCAGGGGGCGACCCTGCCACGTGGCAGCCTCTCATAGGTCCATTTTTTTTTTCGGTTTGTCAAAAGTAAATAGTTACTATAACTTAATGTAATGACTGTATACATATAAAGTAACAATTTGTATATATAAAAGTAATACATATATACAGAAAGTAACAGTGGTTTTTTCTAAGTTTCTTCGTTTGCCAAAAGTAATACTTATTACAACTAAATGTAACGAACGTGTTATTTATATGTAATAATGTTTATACATAATTGTAACACATATGTATAGAAAAAGTAATAATTCAACCATTTACATTTTTAGAGCTAAAAACACTTGATTAGTGTTACATGTAAAAGTATTACATTATTTATAGAAATATGTTATAATTTCTTTTATTAAAGTGTTACATTTACTTGTACAAACAATTACATTCATATATATGAGTTGTTACTTTTCAAATGTTACTTTCTTTCAAAAAATTAAATCAAAATACACAATATTTTACATTTTTGCAAAA
Source organism: Campanula takesimana (assembly GCA_026119855.1). Classification (NCBI taxonomy): domain Eukaryota; kingdom Viridiplantae; phylum Streptophyta; class Magnoliopsida; order Asterales; family Campanulaceae; genus Campanula; species Campanula takesimana. The sequence goes on from JAOWBW010000002.1 coordinate 315,287, forward strand.
GCATTATTACATTTCAGTATAAATGATAATTACATTTAGATATTATTTGGGTTACATGTAATTATAGTTAGTATTACATTGGAATAAATGGGTAAAACGAGCTTTTGTTTTTGTAAAACAGGTGTTACGTTTACAATGTTACTTTATATGTATACAGTCATTACATTAAGTTATGGTAACTATTACTTTTGGTAAACGACGGAAAAAGCCGAAAAAATAATATAAAAAAACTCAATTTTTTTTTGGACCTATGGGAGGCTGCTACGTGGCGGGTCATGTCCCATGGGTCATAGGTCGACCCGTCTCATACATGAAACGGATCCCCTTGTTCTCATGGGAGACCACCTCAAGTTTCAAACCATAACGATTTTGCTTAAAAAAAAAAAAACCATAACGATTTTGATCTCAAATAACTTCTATTGGATTTTTGTTCGAAATTAATAGGTTCTGTATTTTTTCTGTTCTCAACACTCCAACTAACAAGTCTCACAATATATATGTACTGTTAGAACATGGCTTGCAATACAAGTTTTTTAAGACTTCCATAAATAAAGTCATGATTATAATATTAATATAAAGTATAGTTTATAATAAAGTGTGTAGAATTCCTGGATGTATAATTATCTAATTGTGATGGCAAAAGGGTAATACAACATCATAAAGATTGAAAAGGGTGTGGTCCCTAAATGAAATGTCATGTCTCCTATATAAAGGGTCTTCCATCAACCCTAGAGACACTACATTTTCTTACTCTCTCAACTAAATAATCTTCATTTTGTTAGGAAGAATTTGAGTGATTAAAGAGACATTATCATTTAGAAGAACACAAATCTCCCTACTTGTTCTTCACTTTTCCCTAACAACATCTAATAATGGATTCAAAAGGTATTTTCATGCTTCCGCCTTCATCTCCTTCCTCAATCTTATTCTGAAATATGAGTATGGCATTCGGGGATCTTAATTGTTCCAACAATTGGTATCAGAGCCCGCTCATTTTTTGTTTAAGTTTGAGTTCTTTTAAGAAAGCCTTTGTGCTTTAATTGATTCTTTTTTCCTGTTGAATCATTAAGTTTTATGAGTTGATTAGAGACTCTAATTCATTCATAGAGTACTGATAATCATATCTAAATTTAAGAAAATGGTTTGAAAGTTTTGTTCATAAAATTCAATGGTTCAAGTTTGACTATCCCTTTATAACATGGTTTTATGTTTTAGTGCATACCATGTGGATCTACTTACTTGATTCCATTATTTTAAAAGCAAGATTATCCTTTATAGCATGGTTTATGTTTTAAGTACATACCATGTGGATCTACTTGCCATTCATTGATTTTGAGAAAGTTTAAACAAATTCAGAAAGTGCAGAAAAGGACTGCTCGACCGAGTCTTATGATCTGCTCGGCCGAGCACATGAAACGGCGCCAAAAATTACATCATCCGACCGGATCTTTGGTCGAGTCCGGTCGGATCTCTTGAATAACCCGGGCGGTCTTTGGTTATGCCCGTCGGACCAAGACTTGCACGGTCGGCGTTGTTTTTGCACGGTCGTGCATTGAATGTCAAAAAAAAAAAAAGGCAAAAGTTTCTGATTAATAGTGTTCGCCGTGTCCTTTTCAATGCTCGACCGAGCTGACAATTTGGCACGGTCGTGCATTTGTTTAGCACGGTCGTGCGGCTTATGTCGAAAGGGCCCAAACTTCTGTAAAATGGTGCTCGGCCGTGTCATTTCCTATGCTCGGCCGAGCAGTTACTGTTCACAGGTTTTGGAAAATTTTATATTTTGCACCATTTTGTTTTTTCCCCTTTTGAACAAAACATTCATTTTTCAAACCTTAAAGCCTTGATTAATTATATGCTTAAACAATTTTATTCATTGTTTAAATAATATTATCACCTAAGTGATTAAAGTTATTTAAACACAAAATTGTTAAAGTGTTGAATGTTCAAATTAATATGTGAATGACTTGAAAATTTTTCAAAAGAAGATCTTGACATTTGACTAAAAACTTAAGCTTTCATGTGATGACAAATAAAATGAACATTAAGTTGTTTTATTTAAATGCTTAAGACTACCCAAAGGAAGATTAAGAATTTAATCAAATATTTTTCAAATTACTTGTCATCTAAGCAATTATTTATGAGTTTCCAATTCGCAATCAAAGATTAGTTTTGATGTCATGTTGATTACCTTGTTGATGGTTTTCGTTGATATAATTAATCATTTATTCATTATGTAGTTTTTATTTATGTTTTGTTTTTATTATTTTTGTTCTAAAAAACCCAACAGATTAACTTATTGCTTCATCCGTTATTACTGCTATGAGTACTGTACTGATGCTAACTAGGACTAATTTTAAAACTTGGAAAAATAAATTAATAATGATCTTAGGCTATATGGACATAGATCACGCATTAAGGGAACCGTTTCCTCTTCCTCTCTCTGATATAAGCACTCAAGAAGATTGCTTAAATATTGAGAAGTGAAAACGCTCCAACCGCGTGAGCCTAATAATCATGAATATTGTTGTCCCGGAGACCATTTTGAAAGGTGTCTCCGAGGATGTTGATGCTAAAACATTCCTTGATTTTCTTGAGGAACGTTTGGCATCTACTTCTTCTCATAGGACAAAAAGAAGAAGGAAGGAAATTGCGGTTGCAAGTAATAAGAAGCCTAAGTGATCATCCAATGATCATAAAGAAAAGAAATTCTTCTTTTGCAAGGACCTCACTCACATGAAGTTCAACTGCCCTAAGTATCACGCTTGGCGTGCTAAGAAATGTATGTCATTTGGTCATGTTGTACTAAGGCTAAATTTGGTTTCAATTTCTACATATACATTGTGGTTGGATTTGGTGCTTCAACTCACATAAGTGTGTCTATGTAGGATTGCCTGAGTTACCGAAGAACCAGTGAAGATGAGAGATTCATCTATATGGGAGCTGGAATCCGGTTGAAGTTATAGGCATAGGGACTTTTAGGTTATTGTTAAAGTACTATGTATTATTTGTATTAATAATACATTAATTGTACCGTCAATTAGACGGAATTTAATATATATCACAATATTGAACAAGGAAGGTTTATTTTGTCATTTGGTAATAGTAAGTGTGATCTTTATTCAATTCCAAAGTTATTGGTACTAGTACTTTGTCAAGTAATCTTTATTTACTTGATACTATTAAACAATAAATGAGTCTCATAATAAATGAAACCAAAATAGAAAACAAAAGTCATCAGTGAAAATTCTTATACCTTATGGCATAAACATTTGGGTCATATCTCCGAGAGGAGAATTGATAAGCTTGTGTCTAAAGGAATCTTGACCATACTTGATATTCCGGAATAGACTTTTGCATTAAATGACTTAAAGGAAATGTACAAACATTAAAAGAAAAGTATTCTTGAGAGAATTAAATATCCTAGAACTAATAAATACGGAATGTTGTGGGCCATTCACTACCCCTTCATAGAATGGTCAACAATATTTATTACGTTCTTAGACGACTACTCTCATTTATGGGTACATTTATTTACTTCATAAAAGTATCAATTATGGACATTTTCAAGTCTTATAAGGCCAAAGTTGAAAGTCAACTTAAGAAGACTATTAAGAACGTTAGGTCCGATTGTGATAGTGAATACTATGATCGGAATAACGGTTTTGAGGAACAACGTCTGGGTCCTTTTTGCTTGTTATCTTGAAGAGTGTGGGGTTGTCCCCCTAATAAAGGCAAACTGGATGATAAGACTATTAGTAGCTATTTTGTGGGGTATGAAAAAGAGATCTAGGGGATATAAATTTTACAACCCGTAAACTAGAACCATTTGAAACGAGAAATGCTAGGTTCTTTGAGGATGTTGAATTTAGAGGGGAAATTTGGAATAATTTTGAATTTGAAAAGGAAGAGGCATCCATTTTATACCTCTTCCCTTAGTTCCAATTAGAAACCAAGTACTTGTACCTGAAATTCAAGAGGAACATACAATTCAAAATAATGATTCCCCATATATATTGAACAACATGAAAATGTTGGTCATTAAAGGAAATTCAAACAACCTCAAAATGAGGAAGAACCGGTGCTCTTAAGGAGATCCAATAGAGTAAGAAGAAGTGTTATTCCGGATATTTATAAAGTGTATCTTGCCGAGAATGAAAGATACTTAGGTTTAGTGGGAGATGAGCCTATCATCTTTTATGAAACCATTAATAGTCCTAATTCCCATAAAGTGAATTACTGTCATAAATGAAGAGTTAAAATCTATAAAGATAACAACGTTTCGGATCTTGTCCTATTACCTAAAGATGTGAAACCTATTGGGATTAAATTAGTCTTTAAGACCAAAAGGATTCACAAGGTAATATGGAAAGATATAAAGCCCGTTTAGTTGCTAAAGATTTTTTTACTCAAAAGGAAGACATTGATTATAAAGAAAACACCGTTTTCGGTATCTTCTAAAAACTCTTTTAGGATCATTATGGCAAAAATGGCACTTTATGATCTTAAGCTTCATTAAACGGATATAAAGAGTAGTTTTCTCAATGGAGACATTGAGGAAACTATTTATATATAAAGGAACCAGAAATGGTGACTGATTTGAAGCAAACTAATCAATTAGTTTGTAAACTTAAGAAATCCATTTATGGGCTTAAGCTATCTTCTCGTTAATGGTACTTAAAAATTTAATCAAATTGTTATTTCATTTGGTTTGAAGTATATCTTTGTGAAAATTGTGTATACCATAAGTTCAGTGGGAGTAAATTTTTAATTTTGGTCTTTCATGTGAATAATATTTTGCTTGCTAGTAATAATATGAACCTTCTTAGAACTAATTTTTTTTTATTTGAAATGAAATATCTTGGTGGGGCATCCTTTGTATTAAGAATCCATATTTACCGTGATCGCTCACGAGATGTCTTAGGATTATCACAAAAGGGCCATATGAAAAAGGTATTACAAAAGGTTTAGCATGCAAAAACTGTAAACCACTTGACACCCTTAATTTTAAAGGAGACAAGTTTAAAAGTCTCAAACAGTGTCCTAAAGGTAATTTTGAATCCAAGTATATGGAAAATATCCCTTTTTGCATCAGCAGTAGGAAGCTTAATGTATGCGTAAGTCTTGCATTTAATGTTGGGATGCTTGGTCAATACCAAACCAATCCAGAAGAGAACATTAGGTAGCAGCCAAAAGAATGATAAAAGTATTTGCAAAACACTAAAGAACTACTTGCCTATATTTGAAGTCGGATCATCTTGAAATCATTAGGTATTCTGACATTAGTTATATGGCTGCATAAGTTTTTTAAAGGGACTGCGAATTGTCAACAAGTGTCGAAAGACCGCTTAATTTTATGGTGACAATCGGACGACAGTCTTATAACAACAAGAGTTAATCAAAGTCTGAAGGATATAGACATTAAGTTTCTTGTTGTAAAGGAAAATGAACAAAGAAATGTGACTTGTATAAACAAACTCCATTTTAGCAGATCCAATTATGAAAGCGTTATCATCTTCAGTGTTTCACATGGGTGTAACAATTTTGATAACATTTAGTATAGTGAGAGTTTGTGTTGAACTTTCATTGAGTTGTTCTATCATTTTAAAGTTTTGATCTCATTTGGTTAAAGTTGGACTAGTTGGAAGAATATGTATATATTCATTAAAGTTTCATGCTACACATCTATGCTTTTGATCTATATCATTTAGTTAGGATTTGTATATGTGATTATAGTGGGTTTAGTTGCGAATCAATTACAACGACTGCCCCTTTAGTCCTATACTTATATGGCTAATGAACGAGATTGTTATAGATGACAACAAAGTGCACATAAGGGTTGTCATTTATGTTATTTTTATGATTTAAAGGAAGAATTTGTTTTGCAACCCAAGTGGGAGATTGTTAGAACATGGCTTGCAATACAAGTTTTTTAAGACTTCCATAAATAAAGTCATGATTATAATATTAATATAAAGTATAGTTTATAATAAAGTGTGTAGAATTCCTGGATGTATAATTATCTAATTGTGATGGGCAAAAGGGTAATACAACATCATAAAGCTTGAAAGGGTGTGGTCCCTAAATGAAATGTCACCATGTCTCCTATATAAAGGGTCTTCCATCAACCCTAGAGACACTACATTTTCTTACTCTCTCAACTAAATAATCTTTCATTTTATTAGGAAGACTTTGAGTGATTAAAGAGACATTATCATTTAGAAGAACACAAATCTCCCTACTTGTTCTTCACTTTCTCCCTACAACATCTACTATGGATTCAACAGGTATTTTCATGCTTCCGCCTTCATCTCCTTCCTCAATATTATTCTGAATATGAGTATGGCATTCGGGGATCTTAAATTGTTCCAACATGTACTTCCTTCCCTTCGTTCCATAATTAAACCAACAAACTTTAATCCTTGTATTCTCTCCTTGTGAGAGCCGTTGTATTCTCTCCTTGTGGGAGCTGTTGTATTCTCTCCTTAGTGGGAGCCGTTGTTTGTATATTTGTTTGTTTGTTGTTTGTTTGTTTCGCAATTGAGATGATTCTTATATCTCCTCACAATGAAGTGGATGCCAATGTTTTAACCACACAAAGATTGTTCGTGGATTTTGAGATTGTTCGTGGACGTTTTCTCGTCAGCTCGGATTCTGCATATGAAGTGCTCAGCGCAATATCTTATCTGAATGGGAATTTTGTGAATGCCAGATTGAGGCAGTGTCCAAGTTGTACTTAGAAAAGAATCCGAATGTCTCAAGATTTAGATTCGAAATGTCATTGTAATAGGTTAAGGGTTGGAACTGCTATTAAAATTTGGGGTGAGCCTCCTGCCTTTGTGGAGTGTCATCTCTTTTTTAATTGTGAATGAAATGGAATTTATCGTTTGCTAAAAAATTTAACACTCGAACTAACAAGTCTCACAATATATATGTACTTCCTTCCCTTCGTTCCATAATTAAACTAACAAACTTTAATCCTTGTATCAAAATGTTTCATCGTTTATGATTTTCTCTCTTTTTTTTTTTTTTTAAATTGTGAGTACCCCTTTCCGTCAATGCGGGCGACGCACGGGAAGCCTTTCTTTTATTTATCTTTATTTATCTTGCCTATGGGATTAGGATATTCAAATTGCCATTTAACTTATTAAGAGTCCCCACGTTGTTTTTATCGAGCTAAAACATTGAGAAAAAGCTATCAAAGAGGGTTCGGGGGTCAAGTTACGACAAGAGAAGAATATCAAGTTATCACTCCTATCGCCCGAGAAATCGGACTTCCTATCATGATGAATGTGTTAGCAGTGTGTTAGTGATTGAGACCAGATCCAAAGATTGCCTACGTTCCTCTCATTTGAGAAGCTCAGGTCAGTGTAGTTCGCACATAATCGGAATAGAGAGAAGAAGCGGGATCATGCATAATGAAGGGGGAGGAGAAAGAATCATACAAGATGATCACATCCTAGAATAATGATTATACCATCGATAAGATCAATGGGTAGTCCTCATATTCATCCTTGGAGAATTATTGATCATGGGAATATTTACCTAAAGTTTAGGGTTTAGAAGTAGTTCCTAGATCTCGTAGATCATCATCGGCTATACAATATGAACAGGGATTAAAACATTAGATCTAGCATGTTATGCATGAGATAAGCCGTAGATCTAACATAATAATAAGAATATCATGAAACATGTATGAAATAACATATAAGCATGAAGATCGCTACCCTAGTCATAGAGCATATCATGAATTCTAGCAAGAATCATGAAGAACACGTTATGAATCATACGAATATAGATGTATAAACATGATGAAACTAGCATAAATCAGATCTAAACTAAGAAAACATGACAAATTCTCACCAATCTTGACAAGAACGAAGTCGAATCTCTCGCGCAGATTCGCCGGACCTTCGGGATTGTTAGAAAGGCTTGGAGAGAGAGTTATGCCGTCGGTTTGGCTTGTAGAACTCGGTGGAGAGAATTGTGTTTTGATAATGAACTGAGGTCACCTATTTATAGGAAATATTGACCCGGAGGAAGTGGCCGCCCGGCAGGTCAGAGAGATTGGTACAAGTTTCGAGGCTCTGATCAATCTGGACTCTGGAGGATGACGAGATAACGCCTATCTTCGATTCATCATACGATCAGTCATCAACATCTTCTTATCTAGGTTTTTCGAGAAATCCTGGATAAGTCCTGCGCAGTTTGTAAATACCTGGGAGGTCCCTGTGAGTTCTAGAATGTCTGATAAACTCATTTTCAGGTTGGGTACTAATACAAATCTAAGTCCGAGATATTACTCGTCTTGTCGAGGACATATCCTTAACCAATCGCCATTGATTTAAATGCATATTTCTAATAATCTCCAACTTAACTTTGAATCTCGCTGAAAAATAACCTATATCTACAAGCCGACACCAACTCCACCTTGAGTTGCATTCTTCTTACCCAAACATATCTTTTCACCTTCGCCTTGTCTTTGCCAAAAGAAACAAAAAAAAATTCGATCACGAACAACCACGATTGGTACACCGAGCAAATGAATTTCCAGTTCAACTTGTGTAACGACTTCTAAATCACTAGAAGCTCCACTACAATGTTGACCACATCCGAAATACCAAATTTACAATCAGCAGATTTGAATACCAACCAAATGAAGAATGAAGATCTTGTTTTGGACTTCAATGCACGCTAAACTATTTTTGGATCACCAACGAACACGAATCAAGCACCTTTGAATGAACAAACAAATCTCTTCTTAAAAGTATCCCAAATCCTGGAATTATATCGAATTACCAACTTGGATTTCTTCCCATAAGCATCTGCACAAACAAAAATTACACGTGAATTGTACGACTGTGTGAAGTCTTCACGAACTGCTAAACACCACTAACATGTTCTCCGACTTATCTGTTTTTCTGACCTCTCCATAACTACGATGAAATCCAAGAAACCATCATTGGTGTCTCAGAAAACCCTTCTAGACCATCAACATGTGTTACGCCGAACACTCAAGAGCCTTTACTCGACAGGCTGAGAGTGATTCGAAAAGTATTGAAAGTTTTGTTAGCTAGGATAACCTTGAAAACAAATAACACAGACACACTGTAATCTCTAATGTGGACACACTAGAGTCTACACTAAACAGAATTGCAGCGGAAATTAAACACAAATGTTTTAACACATCTACATCAATATGTTGTAGACACAAAACGATTCTTATTTATTCAAACGTTGGTTTACAGAATATCAAAGAAGAAATCACGAAAGACTAAAAACACTAAACATTAAAGAACACAAGTGTTATATGAACTTGTGTTGAAATAAACTCTCTCAATGATGAACTTCTCTATTCACCAAAGGGACTCTCAAAAATTGTGTTGATCAAGGAGCTACACGACTTCTTTTATAGAGTTGTATTCCTTCTTGAACTCCTTCCATCCTTAGCATATGAGAGATATCTAAAAAATATACAAAAAGATATACACTTCAATTTGCAAAGATTAGTATTGTTAATTTCCTAATATCTAAAAGATAAATAAGTAATATAAAACATATTAAAAATAAGAAAGGCATAAATCCTAAAAATAAAATATATTCTAATTACCAACATGCCCAACATGTGTGTTATACTACACACTTTCAATCTACTTTCGGATCCTTCGAACAGACTACACCTTAAATCCTCAAATTGTACCTTATCCCCATTGCTTCTCAATCCCAATGCAATGATGAGCTTCGAACTAGTCTAGAAAGATTCGAACCAACTCCTTACCAAAGGTGAATAGACTGCAATCTCTGTGCTTACCCCATCACTATTTGTCACAACGGACAATCTTGCTCTCCCAAGCAAATAGACAATATGATAGGACGAGCATTCTTATGTGCCTCTAGACCGCTTATCTAGTACACTTCCCCTTCTGGGCAATTAACAGTTTTGGTACATGGCAATTTCAGTTGGCACTGACCCTTTCCCACCGAGACAAATTGTATCAACTCTTTTTGAAGATAGTCGTCTTGCAACTCAGGATCATCTGGCCACATACTCCCCTTAGTAGTAACCGACTCTACTTGTTTCTCAACCATCCCACTCTGCTCCACCCTTGGGTCTAGAACCCAATCATCCCCGGGCCAAGAGCCTTCTTCCACTACTAAATCACAATCTTTACTGTATCTATCTCTTATGGCAACATTTGCTTTTAGGTCTCAGGCCGTTCTTGCTAAATTATTTTTTTATAATTCTTTTTCTTACTAGAACCCTTGTTACCTGTTCACTTGAGATATTGGTAGCTTCAGTAGCCATGTCCACGGGAACATTACCACCAAGACCCATGATGATTTGTTAATGTGCCTTCTCCTCCAGAGAATCCATTACTTCCTCGCTTCCCTTTCCCTCGTTGTTCATGACTGAGGGTGCCAATAAGTCTTGTCTCTTTAACATGGCTTTTGTCTTAACCTGTGTGCAACCTAAACACCCATATTTCTGCAAAGGCGCTGCACGTGCGATGCGCGTTTGCTGCTCATGCACTGAACGTTCGCTACATATTTTATGCACGTCCGCACAACCCTCATCTTGATCTGCGAAAGAATAAAATACTATTCCTCCCATTAAACTTGTTGAACGATAATTCAGATCCTTTACCCATCTTCTTCTTTAGCGGTACATCCTAGATCTCAGAATCAATCATCTATGATGCCTATTGTTAGAACAATAATGCGAACGACGGCGAAAAGTGAAATAATTACACACAAGAACACAATAATGTTACGTGGTTCACCAACTTGACTACGTCCACAGGCGGAAGGAGACTATATTACATTCAATGACAATTACAAAAAACGATCGCACTAATCTAGTTGCACGAATTATTGAGCCTAATAATTCTGTCAACCTAAATCTAGAATTATAGATGTCAACTTGTATCTCTCAAAGATGACAAAAAAAAAAAAAATAAGCTAGAGGAGAGGGAAATGTTTATATCCATAAATACCTAAATCCCTAGAGGGAAAAGTGTGAGAATGTGAGAAAATCCTCTTTTCTTATTTTTATTCGAGTCGCTATTATGTTATTACATCGAACATAAACCATTACAAGATTCAAGGGGTTCAGAGGTTAAGTTATGAAATTCGAAGGTCAAGGAGCACCAATTTCTTCCAATCTAGGATTTCTCTTGCTTCTAAACATCATCATATGATTTATGTAAACCACAATATGTAAATAAAAAAATAAAGCCAATAAATCATTTCTTATTTATTGAAATGTTGGATTATGTGCTTCAATACCATCTCATAGTTAAAGTGGATTTAGACTAATCATTTTATGGGATTACACTAGATTACACTACTATAAAAGCAATAGAATGGATGAGGAGAGAATATAAAAGTGTAAGGAAGCTACCCTTGAAGAACGCGTGATTTCAATGGGTAGCCTGGACAAAGGATTGAATACTGAAAACACCAAGTGTATGGATGAATTTGAGAGAAATATTTATGAAGAGAGAGAGAGAGTTCTTGGAGAGCTTACGCAGGAGGAAAGTTGTATTTAGTTCCAGAAAACAAGGGAGGAGGAACTCTTTATTTATAGGTTTAGAGAGACTTTTCCACCAATAAAAGGATACCCAAGTTTGGTAGAAAATAAACTCCTTATTTTGAGAGTTTAAGGAGGTAGGAAATCATTAGGAAGTCTCCTAATTAGGAGACTCCCGGATTAGGGGAGTATTGACCAAGAAAGCGATCGAAGCCAATAAGGAAAGTGAATAAAACTTGTTATCTAAAAAGGTTGTCTCGCACAAGACAAGTTGTCTCACACGAGACAATTTTTCTTGTAGGAGACAAGCATCACAGTTTGACTGTTTTGCCTCTGTAGTTATTCCGTTAGTCAGTTAAATCGAAACTAACAAGGTTAGTTAGAAACCTTATAAAACATGACGAAACTAACGAGTTTTCATTAAAGCACAAAGGCGATACCAATGATTAGTGTAACTATAAATATATGTTTAGAATTAGGTGTCTACAGAGCTCTTCGGCGATAAAACTTATGACAGAAGTAATGTCGTCGATAGAAAATACATCAATTCAGAACAATGCGATGGTCGTGCTGAATAGTTGCTTGCTTACGTATCCTCAGAAAAAGAATCAAACCAAACGTAGTTCGACTCTGAAAATACTCGAAAACAGTCATTTGAGGTACTTTAAAAAAGAAATTTTGAGATATTGAGGATAAACCTATACTAAGGATCAACTCTCTCATCCAATTCTAAAAATATCTGGTTATTGATGTAGAGATCGTGCGAAGTCACATGACTCTGATGTTGAGGGAGTCTTCATTTGCAACCTTTGGGGTTAATTGTAAACTTTGTTGAAGTCGCTCGAAGATTGGAACTTTGTGAAGATCTATCCAAGTGTTTGAACAGGGCGGAGTCTGATTCTGTAAATTGATGTCCAAATGTCTGAGATGGAATCTATTCAAATTTATGAACTATGTATGTCACATCTTTGCAAGCACAAAATTGTCATCACAGACGCGAAATTGATTTTGCAGGCGCGGAATTGTCTTCGTAGATGAAGAATTATAGATCCTCTCAAATTTTCAGAATAGATCTCTTCGAATGCTCGGAATGGGATCATCGAATTTTCAGAACTAGTAGATCCTTTAGAATATACGTAATAGATCTCTTCAAATGTTCAGAATTGTGGGTCCTTTTAAATGTACGGAATAGATCTATTCGAATGTTTGGAATTGTATCATCGATTGTTTGGGATTGTCTTCACTAACGTGGAATAATGTTATTATGACTGAGTATTTGATAAGTATAAGGTTATGAGTGGTTGGAAAAAAGGTCTCTGAACCGTGTAAGATAGCAGAATTGTTTGACTGAACTCTTTGACTTGATCAAATGGGAATCTCGTGCTAGATACGTTATATATGTTATCTTTCCGGGCTTTGGAGTGCTGCCAATTTTGCTTTTTCTTGTGAGAAGTGACCCCGAGCTAGATGTGACTTGTCCTTAATCGGTGGTAGAGGTGCTGTTAGCTCCAATGATGGGTTCATGCTCTCTTTGTATTAAAGACCTTGTAACAATTGACATTGGAAGGGTTTGAACATTTATTGGTTTTTGTACCTATCAAGCAACAAGTAGAATCTATTCTAGAAAACAACTTAGTTTTTATTTTTGTTTGTACATAGACTCTTGTTATGTTCTCTTCGCCAGATTATACACTTTCCCGATTGGTCAAAATTTGGTATAAATAGCATGGATTCGTGTTAGAATATACGTATATGATGTTAATAGCATGGATTTGTGCTGGGATATTGTTAGAGCAATAACAAGACTTGATAAGAAAAGCGAGCAATCACAAGAACACCGATATACGTGGTTCACCAACTTGGCTACATCCACGGGAAAGGGAGAGAATATTATTATCAATCTGAAGAAATGATTACAAGATCTCACTATTACTGCTACACAAATTTTGATCACAAAATTCCTAACTGTGTAACTGTAGAACTACAGACCTATTCTGAGCACTCTAATAATTTATCTGAGACAAAATGACTAAATTTGATCTAAACTAATGGCCTCTATTTATACCGGTGAAGTCTATCTCAAAGTCTGATAGGAACTTGGAATTCTAGTACGAAACTGACTTGAAAACCTTCCCTTTTACGTCATTGCTGAAAACCTGCACGAACTTGGATTCTGGAGCCTTGGTTCGGCCGGGTATTGACCTTGGTCCGGTCGGACCTATGGTCTTGGTCCGGTCGGGTCCTTCTTATGGTCCGGCCGGATCTACTCCTCTCTATCATGCATTATTTCCAACGCGCTTTGTCCTGCCCGGGTCTTCACTCTGGTGCGCCCGGACAATGAGGTCCGCCCGGGTCTTCTGGCTAGGTCTACCCAGACCTTTCAAGCTACTCTGCCAAGGAATTGCGAAATCTTCTCTGTTGCTTAATCCTTTAACTCAGCATCCCAAATTCAAAGGCATTAACCCAACAATCTCCACATTGACTTTGAATCTCCATGACAACAAACCTTTTCTCCCTCCTCACCTCTTCTGCTATCTAATAGCTGCGAACATATCTGCAGGGTTGTCCTTTGTCCCTACCTTCTTCACCTTTACCCGTTTCTCATCCCTTAGAAAGTGATATCTGACATCAATGTGCTTGGTACTATCATGATGAACTTGTTCCTTGGCCAAACAAATCGCGCTCAAACTATCGCAATAAATAATAGCCTGATCCTGATGTATCCCAAGATCGCTGATCAATCCCTTCAACCATATTCCTTCCTTAGCGGACTCTGTCAATGTCATGTATTCTGCTTCTGTTGTAGACAACGTCACTGTAGCCTGCAAAGTAGCCTTCCAACTGACAACTAACCCACCAAGCGTGAATACATATCCGGTCATCGATCTTCTTGTATCAACATCACCCGAATAGTCCGAATCTGAGAACCCCTCTACTGCACACTCTGATCCACCTCCATAGATAAGACCGACGTCACTGGTACCCCGAAGGTACCTAAAGATCCGCTTCACAGCCTGCCAGTGCTCCTTACCCGGATTACCCATGAACCGACTAACAACACTAACTGCCTTTGCAAGATCCGGCCTAGTGCATACCATAGCATACATCAAACTACCAACTGCACTAGGATAGGGTACTCGAGCCATATACTCTTTTTCCTAAACTGATTTAGGCCCAAACGCAACTGACAACTGTGCATTCGCTGCACTTGGAGTATCTATAGCTTTAGCTGTCAACATACCAAACCTTTCTAAAACTTTCTTGATGTAACTTTTCTGGGATAAGAATAGTTTTTGTTTGGCTCTGTCTCTATAGATCTCTATACCCAGAATTTTCTTTGCGTTGCCCAAATCCTTCATCTCAAACTCTGCGGCTAGTAAACCTTTCAGTTTCTGAATCTCTGACTTCTTGACTGCTGCTATCAACATATCATCAACATAAACCACCAAATAGATATACGACCCATCTACCAACTTGTTATGATACACACAACAATAATATGGGCTCTTCGTGTATCCGATCTCTGTCATATAGCTATCAAACTTCTTGTACCATTGCCTCGGCGACTGCTTAAGTCCATACAAGGACTTCTTCAACCTACAAACTTGATCTTCTTTCCCAGGAACTTGAAATCCTTCCTGCTGTGTCATGTATATCTCCTCTTCCAACTCTCCATGCAAGAAAGCTGTCTTGACGTCCAGTTACTCAAGTTCCAAATCCCTCTGTGCCACTATTACTAGCAACACTCTGATCGAAGTGTGTCTAACCACTGGTGAGAAGATCTCATTATAGTCCACCCCTTCTCTTTGCGTGAAACCCCTTGCAACAACGCGAGCTTTATACTTGACCCCCTCTGCCGGTGACATTCCTTCCTTTTTCTTGAAGATCCACTTGCAAGTCACAATATTTCTGCCTTCTGGCCTTGTAATCAATACCCAAGTCTGATTCTTGTGAAGAGACTCCATCTCATCACCCATAGCCGCATACCATTGAGTTGACTCTGAACATGTAACTGCTTCTTTGAAAGTAGAAGGTTCCGTAAGATCGGGTTCTACTTCCTCAGCAACCTGTAGTGCATAAGACACCATGTCTTCAAATCCATACCTCTCAGGAGGCTTCTCGAAATTAGCTCTTCTAGACCTTCCTTGTGCTAACCCATGTTCTTCGGGAACTGAACTTGAACTTTCTGGTGCTTCAGTCTCTATCTCTGTTGGTGGATCCTGATCAACATCTGACTGTGGTATAACTAACTCTTCAGTATCTTGTTGCTCCACCTGTTTATCAACACCGCCAACACTTGAACTAATCGTAGATCTCATAATAGGGTTAATAACATAATTCTCATCAAACACGACGTTCCTACTGATAATCACCCTATTTTCTGATGGAGACCAGATGCGGTATCCTTTGACACCATCTCCATACCCCATGAATACTCCCTTTCTAGCTCTAGGTTCTAACTTCCCATTATCCACAAGATAATAAGCAGTACTCCCAAAAGCCCTTAAAATAGAATAATCAACAGGTTTACTGGTCCATACCTCATGGGGAACTTTGAGACCAATACCGGCATGAGGTCCACGATTAATCAAGTAACATGCTGTACTAACCGCCTCTGTCCAGAAACGTTTAGACAACCTTGCATTAGAGAGCATGCATCTAGCTCTCTCAAGCAATGTCTGATTCATCCGTTCTGCTATACCATTCTGCTGTGGCGTGCCTTTGATGGCGTGATGCCTAGAAATCCCCACCTCTCTGCAAAACGAATCGAACTCAGTACTGCAGAACTCCAAACCATTATCTGTCCGGAGCTTCTTGATCTTCTTCTCTGTCTGGTTCTCCACTTCTGTCTTCCAATCCTTGAAATTTCTCAGATCCTCATTCTTGTGCTTCATGATAATCACCTAAGTCCTCCTTGAATAGTCATCAACAATAGACAAGAAATACCTGTGCCCCCTTAGAGATTCCTGACGTGAAGGTCCCTAACAATCTGAGTGAAGATAATCCAGAACACCTTTTGTGTTATGTATACCCTTAGAAAAACTATTACGCTTCATCTTCCCTCGTACACAATGCTCACAAAATTTAAGGTCCTTGACCTTATGGCCACATAGAAGATCCCGTTTGGTCAGCTCCTGCATCCCTCGAGTGCTCATGTGCCCGAGCCTGATGTGCCACAGCTTGAACATATCTCCCTCGTTCACCTCTGATGATGCGACCATAGCCGACCCTGTAAGCGTTCTTCTTTAGAGGAAATACAAGGAGCCCCACTTAAGGCCTTTCAGTATCACCTCTGAACCGTTACAGACACTGACTGCTCCACCTTTACCTTTGAAACTGAACCCTTTGCTGTCCAACTGACTAAGAGAAATCAGATTCTTTGTTATAAGCGGAACGTGTCGAACCTCGTTCAAAGTGACAAACTTACCATCATGAGTCCTGACCTTGATCGAACCAATACCGACTACCTTGCAGACTGCACTGTTAGCCATGATTATTTCACCGCCATCCACCTGCCTGTAATCAGTAAACCATTCTCTCCTAGGACTGATATGGTACGATGCTCCTGAATCAAGAATCCATGCGTCAGATGCACGTGCTGATTCTGATGTAGCTAGAGCATAATCCTCATCTGAACTGCTATCCTTAGCCATCATAGCCTCTGCTCTGACAGGTGCCTTGCCTTGCTTCTTTCTGGGACAGTCAAACTTCCAATGCCCCTTCTCTTTGCAGAAATTACAGATATCCCAAGGCTTTGGACCCTTCTTGTGTGAAGAATTACCTTTATTGTTCTTCCTCCCACTAGAACCCCTGCTGTTGCTACTACTAGCAACCAAACCTGATGACCGGGTACTTGTCTCATTCCCACTCGCCTTTCGGCGTAACTCTCTCGTCTTGAGAGAAGTTTTCACTTCCTCTAGAGAGATACCATCTTTACGATTTATGCACGAATCGACATAATGTTCATAAGACATAGGTAAAATACTAAAAGTTGCAAGGCTGCATCCTCATCTTCCACAACTACTCCTATATTACGCAGCTCAAGTAATGCAGAAGTAAATCTATCAAGAGGATCATTTATGGGCGTACCTTCAGTCATCCGACAATCAAAAAAGCCTTCATCTTGATCTGCCAGAGAGAAAAACTATTCTTCCCATTGAACTTGTCGATCGAATCTGTTCCTTGACCCATCTTCTTGTTCTTTGCAGCGGAATCCCTGAACCTCCAACCACGAACCAAAGCTCTGATAAACCAGAGCTCTGATGCCACTTGTTAGAGCAATAACAAGAAAAGCGAGCAATCACAAGAACACCGATATACGTGGTTCACCAACTTGGATACGTCCACGGGGAGGGGAGAGAATATTATTATCAATCTGGAGAAACGATTACAAGATCTCACTATTACTGCTACACAAATTTTGATCACAAAATTCCTAACTGTGTAACTGTAGAATTACAGACCTATTCTGAGCACTCTAATAATTTATCTGAGACAAAATGACTAACTTTAATCTAAACTAATGGCCTCTATTTATACCGGTGAAGTCTATCTCAAAGTCTGATAGGAACTTGGAATTCTAGTACGAAACTCACTTGAAAACCTTCCCTTTTACGTCATTGCTGAAAACCTGCACGAACTTGGATTCTGGAGCCTTGGTCCGGCCGGGTATTGACCTTGGTCCGGTCGGACCCATGGTCTTGGTCCGGTCGGGTCCTTCTTATGGTCCGGCCGGATCTACTCCTCTCTATCATCCATTATTTCCGACGTGCTTTGTCCTGCCCGGGTCTTCACTCTGGTGCGCCCGGACCAATGAGGTCCGCCCGGGTCTTCTGGCTAGGTCCGCCCGGACCTTTCAAGCTGCTCTGCCAAGGAATTGCAAAATCTTCTCTGTTGCTTAATCCTTTAACTTAGCGTCCCAAATTCAAAAGCATTAACCCAACAGATATACATATACATATATATATATACATATATGTATATGTATATATATACATATATGTATATATACGTATTTGTATATATATACATATACGTATATATACACGTATATGTATATATATACATATACATATATATACACGTATATGTATATATATACATATACATATATATGTATATATATCTATATATGTATATATATCTATATATACGTACATATATGTATATATATGTATACATACATACGTATGTATACATATACATATATATATACATATATAGATATACATATATATACGTATATAGATATACGTATATATACGTATATATATATATATATGTATATATACGTATATATATATATACGTATATATACGTATATATATATACATATATATACATATATGTATATATATGTGTGTGTGTGTGTGTGTGTGTGTGTGTGTGTGTGTGTGTGTGTGAACTTTTCATATGGATTTGTGTAGGTTTGGAGACTTTTGTTTGACAAGTTGAGACCAAATCACGTTTTCGGCAGAACTGCTACAGAGCTTCTGTAATGGTTGTCTCGTACAAGACAATTGCTCTCGTACGAGACTGGCTATTTAGATCGTTCTTTGAGTCAAATCATGTCAAGGGGGACGACTATTGGTCTGACAACCTTTCATATTGATCTATATGCAAGCTATTAGTTGGTCGAGAGTACTTTTGAACAACTCTAGAATCTCTCGTTAATGTCCGTGCGTACCTAAAAGTGTTCACTTTGTTATGAGACAGAGGGAGTATATATATGTGTGTGTCTATGTTTATATGCGCGCACACACTTAAAGAAATGTCGTTTAATTTGTTGGTTCAGTTCAGGATATCAGTCTGATTTTTCAACACTAAACCAAACTCAAGATCAAAACTTTGCTTCCTTCAAAATCAAGCACCACATGCTAATGGTAACCTTGATGTCGGTCTTTTTCAGTTCCCTTTTTCTCGATTTTCAGTATTTTTGGTTTTTCTTGCACACCCCGGCATCTTATCAACTAAAAAAATCTTAGTATCTCCTTAAAGCCTAGATTATTGTGCTCAAATAGAATAAAACCAAGATTACATCACTTCAGTTATCTCATAAAACACATCGTAGTTTTTTTTTCGGAAGTGATAAAACATATCTTAGTTGATTCATCAAACAATTTGATGATTATGCTTTATTTATTTATATATTGTTTGTAATATGATATAATTAATTAGAATTATATTTTTACATAAGAATGAGACGTTTATTTTAAAATGGATCAAGATAGAAACATGACTTTTATTATTGATTTATTTTTTCAAAATTATTAAAATTTTGACGAATTGAAATTAATTATAAGTGTTTGAACTTGATAATCATTAAAAGAAGGGAATTGATTATGCTGAAATATTTCTCCGGTTGTCACAGTGCATATTTTATCTCAGTTTATGCAAGCCCATCGAATTGAACATTGCTTTTGTGTGTTGTTCGCTACTTGAATGTAACACTAGGTCAAGGCATTCTCTTACAAGATAATAGTGATTTATCTCTCATGGATAGTGTGATTTTGATTGGGTGGCATGTCCTATTAACTGTAAGTCCCTCACACGATGACTTGTTTTTCTTAGTAACACGTATTTCATGGAAAACCAAGAAACTTGACACATTGTCTCGGTCTTTTATAGGGGCCGAGTATTGCTCTTTGGCAGTTTTAACTTGTAATTTAAAATGATTAAAGGGTCTTTTGCTAAGTTTAGAAGTTCATCATCCCAAGGTTATTCCCTTTTCTCTGTAATAGTCCATCGACGATACATCTTGCTAAGAGTCTGATCTTTCATGAAACGACAAAACATATTAAGGTCGATTGTCACTTTTGTTCGTGATGCAGTCAAAGAAGGTCTTATTGATCCTTCATTTGTTTCTACAGCTACTCAGTTGACACATATCTTTATCAAGGCTCATGGTAAAAGGCAGTTTGATCATTTTCTTAGAAAGTTAGAGATTTTGAATTCCCATGCTCCAACTTGAGGGGGGGGGGGGTGTTAGTTTGATCATTTTCTTAGAAAGTTAGGGATTTTGAATTCCCATGCTCTAACTTGAGGGGGGTGTTATAAATAGAGCATAGTCGAGCCTTAGTATATCGCACGCTCGTGCAAATTGTGGACAAAGGCGATGGAAGGCCTAAATGGTTTCGCACGGTCGCACGACCGTGCTAGGTTACATGCACGATCGTGCATAATTGTTTTAAGAGTACCTGGAAATATGAATTGGCTTCAGCTGTGCTAGATTATATGTACGACCGTGTTGACGCAGCTTGAGTCTTTTAGTTATATTAGAAAACTTGTATTTCCTTATTTCTTGTTTAGCTAGTCAATTAGAATTTATTTTCTAGATAGTACCATATATATTGATCGTCAATGAAGAACATAAGATTTGAAACCCTAAATTACTTCTCTCTTAACAAATGTTGATATTAGTCAAAGTAGATGCAAGTCACACTTATACTTCCTCCGGCTCACAACAAAATATCAATTATTTTAGGAACTTAAATGAAGAAATATGTTATAAAAATAGGCTTTGAGAGTATGAAAAGTGAGGAATGAGAGAAAGAGTGACGTAGAGAATATAAGCGGATAATTGTTGTGTGTATGGTTATACTTGCAAAACTAACATTTTGAAAGAGAATAATAAAAAGATCTATGAATTTCTATTATTAAAAATGCAACTTTTCAGAGTGTCCCTTAAATAGGAAAGAATCATTTATGTCAAAACGAAGAGAATACTCCCTCTGACCCAGACTAATGTTCTTAGTTTTTTTGCTGTTTATCTGAAAGAACTTTGAGTAATAATTACACATTAATCTAATTATCTTAATGAAAATCTAAAATTTGTTATTGGTACACCATTATAAAAACTATCAATAACAAGTTTTAGATTTTCGTTAAGATAATTAGATTAACTTATAGTTACTGCTCAAAGTTCCTTCAGACAAACAACAAAAAAACTAAGAACCTTAGTCTGAGACGGAGGGAGTAATTTGTTTTGAAACGCAAGTAGTATTGAATTAATTTTGACAACTAGGGATGTCTTGCTTCCAAAAATGGAGGAGCAAGTCCTTACACCGCTCTTGCAAAATGTGAAAAATAACTCCTGCGGACTGCGCGTGCAATGTCAAATTTACTTCATCATTTTTGCTTGATACTCCCTCCGTCCCACTTGAACCAAGCAAAATTTTTATTTTAGATGTTCATTTCGAATTAGGATAACCAAAAAATAAAAGTATTTTATTTAACGTGACCCATATTTACACTTGCAACAACTTTCCACTCACTATTCACAACACCTACTCTACTAACCTTTTTTCCCTTAATTCACGTATCCAATCCAAAAATCTTATTCGGATGAAACGGATGAAGTATTCAACATCTGAAATGAATTTAAATTTGAACGAAGTTACAGTTAATCAAATTAAAAAAAAAAAAAAAAAAAAAAACAGTCCGAGACTTAAGTTTACGCAATGCTTACGGGCACATATTTTAGCCGATTGGACGGTGGTAAAGGTGAATTTTGTTTTAGTTGAGAAAACGATGAGTATTTTGACTGAAAGGAAAATAGGATTGGTCATTACAGTAGTTTTACTTACGTAAGGAAGCAATCACATCACCGACCCTACTTCAGAATGTTACTGCTACTGTGTGCGCACATGCGGCTATTCCTCTACTTTTCTCGTTGGCCCACAATTTCAACTCAAAATTAATACTACCTCTATCCCTAAATGAGTGTCCAAATTTCATTTTAAGGGAAACTGAAAATCTCAACTTTTTGAACAATTTGGTAACAACGATTCATATATAATCTTGTAATCTCCTTTCCAAACCTTTAGTTTTGCACGTATAAAGAAACCGGTGAAATTTTTTTTGGAAAAAAACACTTAGGGAGAAAGTTATGTTAAAAAAAACACTCATTTAGGGACAAAGATTTATTGAAAATGGACACTCATTTAGGGACAGAGGGAGTACTTTAATCATACTCCCTTGTCTCGGATCCGTTATCACCTTATCTTTTTATTATGGCTCTGGATATGTATTTCTCATTCATCTCATGCAAAATGTACAGTCAAAAAGTCTGAAATCTATTCAATTTAGTAGGAATTGTCCTGTAATTCCAGCTTTAGCTTTCGCAGATGATTGTTTTGTTTTTCTGAAAAATGATAAACAGACAGTTTTAAATTTTGTTAATATTTTAAATGATTTTTGTATAGCATCTGGGCAAAAGTTAAATCAAGAGAAATCGACAATTCTTTTTTCTCCAAACTTACATATGCACAGCTCATAAGAGTTTGATATCCTCATGGATTCTCACTCTTTCAAATGTAATTTTTAGAATAAAAAAATATAACCCTGGTGTACATGCAACACACAATTATTTCGGGACGGATGCATCATCATTTCGGGATGGGTGGATCATGTTTACTTGTTTGTATACTATTTGTACAAAATTGCAATAAGATTGTCTCTTTACGTATAAAAAAAGGTCACTTATTTTGATGTGAATAACAAGGAAGACATTTATTTTGAGAGTATCATATTCGCTCAAAATGAATATACAATTTTTTATAAACATAAAAAATAATATTTATTTTGGGTCGGAACCACACACAAAACCTAACGGCTGATTCCGTACAATGTCTTCATCATAACGTAGTCATTACCTAGTCACTAGAAGTTGGTGTTAGTTCCTCTCAAGGCTTTGAAGAATCTTTTTAGATAGATAAAAGGTTATTAGCTGCAGGTATATAAGACCACCGTCCATAAATATACTCCCTCCGCCCCCACCTCACTTGAAACTTATTTTCATTTTGATCCGTCTCACTTCACTTGAGACTCCACAAAATGGTAATATTTTTATAATTTTATATTCAATCTACCCCACCCACTCATTCTCTCTCTTCATTTTCCACCACACAATTCATTATTAACCCCACTCATTCTCTCTCTTTATTTTCTACCACACATTTTTCTTAGTTTATTTTTTTTCTTAGTTATTGTGCCCACCTCTTAGGTCTCAAGTGAGGTGGGACGGAGAGAGTATATGGTCACTGAGAATATCTACCTTCTCGGAGCCACATTTTTTAATGTTATATTATAATTTTGATGGTCAACTTAATAAACTTTTGCATATCACAATTCCACTAACATTGGCCAGTCAAACTTGAAATTCTAGGTAATTATTTGGTTTGAGAAGTTATCATAATACACTGAGAATTTTGGTGCTTATGATGGGCAAGTGTCCTAGAGAGAATGACGTTTTGGTCCTCTCCATGTCCATTTCTTTACATGTACATCCTAGTTTATAATCAAACTTTTGAACTCCCTACACCTAAATTGATCATAATAGAGCTGTCCTTTTTTATTGCTTTTTTCTTATCGTTAGTTTGAAGCCGCAATATTATCAAGCATGTGCGAACTTGAACTTCCAATGTGCTTACACGTAATTAATTTGACCCCTCAGTTTAATTTCTCAGTTTAATTTATAAGTTAAGGTTCTGTTTGTTTCGCGTAAAATAACTTTTCGAAAATATTTCTCCATTTTCAGTGCGTCCTGGAAAATGAGGAAAATATTTTTCGGAAAATGGTTTTCCTACCTTTCTAAGTAAAATGACTTACGGATTTCTACTCAATAAGTCATTTTTCGGAAATAGTTAACTCCCTCACTCACACACCCAACTCCCCATACAATCCCACGCTACCCACTACACCTCCAACACCACCCCCTCCATCCATCCTATCAGTGGCCCTACCCTTCAACCTTACTTTCCTTCCCCCATCCCCCACCCCTTACAAAAAAATAAAAATAAAATTCATTCATATTAAAATTATCTTTTAACACCTACTCCACCCCCACCCACACCCCCAATTTTTTTTTTTACTCTTATTAAAATTATTTTCTAACAACTCCTACACTCCCGCTCTTCACTACCCCACTACCTACTCACCCCCCCCCCCCAAAAAAAAAAAATCACTCATATTAAAATTATTTTTGAACACCTCCCCCACCCCTACCCCCACCACCCACCATCCCCCATTTTTTTTTTGTTTCACTCATTAAAATTATTTTTAAACACCTCCCCCACCCCCGCCTCGCCCCTATCCCCCACCTCCCCTACCCCTTGATGAGACTAATTTTATACCATTACATCCTAGGTTTCTATGAACATAAATTATTATTTTGATGTAATTGAGATTAGTTTTTATGTAATTTTAGGAAACAATATATTTATAGAGATTTGTTGTAATTCAGGATATTTTAGTGTTTTTATATTACCCAATGTAATTTATTTATGAGACAAAAGAATTCTCAAAATATGAAAAGAAATATGCAAAAGAAGTCAAGTGGGATGGAGAGTAATTAGGGAAAGAAATTGAGCACAAGCTACATGTAACAATATTCAAGCAAGGCAGTCATGAAGTGGAGAGTCCATCAAATGGCCCAAGAGATAACCAAGCCCAGTTTGTTGGTAAGGAAGAAGGGAGTACAGGCCAGGCCAGCAAAGACGGGCTATTGCCCAAGAGAAGCCCAACACCAGCAAAGCAAGGCAAGACGGGCCCAACCAAGGAAGCGGCCCAGCACGGATGAAGGCGAAGTGCACGACTTCGGAACACGACTCAGAGAGCGAGGGATCGAGGAGCATGTGTCGTGCGCTCCTTCACGACTCGTGAAGCGGAATTCAACCAAGGCGCGTGGCAGACTCTTTGGTGCGTGATTGTGCGTCTGGTCGCGTGAGCTCGGGGTTTTGACCAATTTTTCTTTATTTTCCTACTTTTTTTATTCTTTTTGATTCCTAGTTTAGGACTTTCCAACGTATTTAAAATAGGTTTCTTTCATTGTTTTTGATTCTAGACTTCATACAATATTTTTTAGATCTAGGTTTTATTTTTATTTTCCATGGAGATTTCAAAGCTTTGGATGAACAACTGAATCCAAGGGTTTGATTTCTTAAACCCCTTTTTATCAATTTGAGGTATTTTTCTTGTCATGATTTTTGTTCCTATTCATAATTTTACTTGTGCTTAATCTAGATTTATTGCTAGGGTTTTTAGACTTGATCAACCTAACTGCTCTAGTTAATTTATTTTTGCTAAGAGCTACTACGGTGGCAAGGAAAGGCCTTCTAAGGATGACTGGAATATCCTGATCCTCCTCAATCTCGAGGATCACAAAGTCGACAGGGATGATTAGGTTCCCTATACGACAAGGCATGTTTTCAATAATACCTATTGGGTATTGTATGGATCGGTCCACCAATTGGAGAGATATGGTGGTGGGTTTGAGTTCCCCCACACCTAGTCTCTCGCTCACCGAAAATGGCATTATACTAATGCTAGCCCCTAAGTCAAGCATTGCGTTCTCCATGTTGCACCTACCGATACTACAAGGGATTGAAAAAGTGCTGGGGTCTTTGAGTTTTGGGGGAAGTTTCTTTCGTAAAACAGCACTCACATCTTCCGCCAAAATGAAGTTCTCAAATTCTTCTAAAGACTTCTTTTTGAAAAGCATTTCTTTCAAAGGTTTTGCATAAGAAGGCATTTGCTTAACTTCATCGGAATAAGGAACACTAACATTTAAAGACTTCAAAATTTTCAAAAACTCGGCATGTGGGTCATTAACCCCTTTCTTGATTAATCTTTGAGGATAGGGTATCGGAGGATCAAAGTATCTATTAAAACCGGGGTATTTAATCTCGTTTTTAATCTCTTCATTAGTCTCGACCAACGGTGGGGTCGGACTATGGTTCTCAATTTCTTTGCTCACCGAGATTATAACGTTAGCGTGCTCATTAGGCCTTTGGGGTTGACCGGGAAGACTCCCTTGTGGTCTATGTGATGCGCTGGCCTGTTGAGCTTGTTGGTTCTCAAGCATCTTATTATGTGCGGCTAAGTTCTCGAACCTAGCATTCATTTACTTGAGACATTCCCTAAATTCATTATTGATCTTTTCTTGATTGTTTTTACTTTCAATTGCAAAATCCATTAAAAGATCTAATTTAGATTTAGGGGGAGGGAAAACATTATTGTTGTTGAAATTCTTTTGTGCAAATCCCTGCGGTTGTGTAGAAGGTTGTGGGTTTAAAACGTTGTTGCTTCTGTAGGAAAAGTTGGGGTGATTTTTCCATTCAGGATTGTATGTGTTTGAATACATCCCCCCTCTTTGTCCATTAGAGGCAACAAAATTGACTTGCTCACTAGAAGTAGTGTCAAGCAATAATTCACAACCCTCATAATTATATGAGTTTGATCCACATAACTCATAAAAAATGTTAACATTAGCCACATGATTCACATTCAAGTTTTCAAGTTTCTTTAAAATTGAGTCAACTTTAGAAGAAAGGAGAGAGACAACATCTACATTATACTTACTTGGAGTCCCTTACGGTTGCTCCCTCTCGTTTGACCACTGGTAGTGGTTCAAGGCAATGTTCTCTATCAAGTCGTATGTCTCGTCCACTGCCTTATTCATTAATGCTCCTCCTGCTGCGGCATCTATGGTCTCCCTTGTCTTGAATGTGAGACAGTTGTAAAATGTGTGAACTATCAACCACCTTTCAAGCCCGTGGTGTGGGCACATCCTCAGGAGCTCTTTATAATGCTCCCACGCATCATAGAGTGACTCCATTCCGTTCTGACTAAAATTTGTAATCTTGGTACGGATTTGAGCGGTCATGCTAGGTGGGAAAAAGCGCCCAAGGAAAGCTTCTTGTACTTGGTCCCATGTTGTCAAAGAATTTTGGGGGACCAAGTTTAGCCACTGCTTTGCCTTATCCCTAAGTGAGAAAGGGAAAAGGCTCATTCTGATGGCCTCCGGTGTGACACCTAGGATTGGGTGGTGTCACAATACTCCAGGAAAGATTGGATGTGAAGGTGGGGATGAGCCTCCAAATTGATTGTTCATTACCATATATAGAAGTTGTGGCTTTATTTCAAAGTGGGCTGCGTCGGCGTTTGGTACTACTATGGGCGTCCTAGTACCCGGGGTACTCGGGTTTACGAAGTCCCGTAGGGTTCTAGGTGGAGGTGTAGCGAGTTCTCCTTCTCCGTTCTGCGCCATTTCTTCTTCTAGGAATTCTCTAAATCTTCTTAACCTTTCGTGAAAGGTCCTTTCGGGTTCCGGGTCAAACTCTTGGAGTAAGGCACGGGTTCTTTTCATATACTCCCGAGAGTACTTGAGGAAATTTTCAAAGACAAGAATTCTTCGAAGGGATGTTAAATAAACAAAAATAAAAAAAATAAAAACAGAAAAAATACAAAGCAAAAACTTAAAAATATAAACCGTTGTCCCCAGCAACGGCGCCAAAAACTTGTTCGGCCTAAAGTGATAGGCTTAGTTTATAAATTCCGCAAGTGCACGGTGTAGAATGGTATAGAATATGGAAAATGCGGGTCGATCCCACAAGGACAGGGTTTACTTTATAAAACGTTTGCTTTTAGAAAGATAGTAAAAAGAAAGATTGATTGGGGGTATAAATGTTTGTCACTAACTAGAAATAAGTTGTAAAACTCTAATTTTGAATTGAAAACTCTTATAATTGAGAAACTCTCGGGATTGGGACTCAAACAATATACATTCATCAATTAATTATGCTCTTTAGATTTAAAGTTTCATTTTAATACAAGGATGGTATGCTATGTTGTGTCAACTTCTTATAACCAAGGCTTAAAACACACGTATTGTAATACTAACGTGGCCTTTCTCTCGATGGTTCCGTTCATTAGTAAAAATCCATTAAGTTCATTTAAAATCCAAGTACTTTCACTCAAGGAGCACCCCTAGGCCATTAATCTACTCTCGTGATTAATAGGAACCCAGTCAATTCATATGGTTCCGTTAATCGAGATTCACCACTAGGTCATTCTCTCGATTAACTGAGATTCATACAAAACATGGAGCTCATCATGGTTGTAGGCGTTTTAGTACAATATGAAGAGATTGTTTAAGATGAAGAGAAGAAAAGTAGAGCATAATTTAAAGTTATGGACATATATGAATGAGTTTCCAACCCCAAGAATAAGGGGGATTACTCACAAGCCATTAAATTCTTAATAACAACTATATATGAATTAAGCATAAAAATAAAGATAAGGGAAGAGAATACTTATTCAGAGATGTTATAGAGAGAACACGGTATGAAAAGAAACCTCAAGAATTTTTATTACTTCCCTCAAAATATTCCTCAAGAACACCTCAAAAAGGATGGAAAATAAATATGTACTGAGACTATAATTTGCTAGAGTTTAGTTACAACAATTTTTGGATGCTTAAACTACTGATTTATAGTCCTTTATATAGGCCTTGGACCAAGAGATATGATTATTCCCGGATGGCTTCTTGAAGAGGTCTCCAATTGAAAAGGCACCTTTTTACTGAAACAGGGGGTGCTCGGCCGAGTCAATGGAGGTACTCGGCCGAGCAGTCCTTTGTTAAATAATTCTTCCTTTCTGATTCCCATGCTCGGCCGAGTCTTGTATGGTGCTCGGCCGAGCACTAGCTGGTCTGGACTGAATTCTCTATTTTCTTGCTTCAGCTTATTTGCCTCTCACTCAATTATTTCTCCCCCTTCAAAGTGAGGTCCAAAGTCCATAATAATGCTCCAAAAACCTGTATTATATACAAACACACTACCAAGTTCATTATATCCTCGAAATGAAGTAAATTAAAGTAAAATGAGCTAATTATTACTAAAATAAGGTAAATACTTTATACTTTTATTACCCTAAATGACTATAAAATAGTCATTTATCAATACATGAAGGTCGAAAAGTACTTCTCATAATCACCAACAACCTTGGCATCAAGAAAAAAAGAATTAGAGGTCATGGAAAATGTGGATTACAAGCAAAATTGAGCAAACAAAAGATATTCAAAGACAGCAGAAAAGAATTGTTGGAAGAATGTGTTCGAACAGAGGCTGATATTATAGCTATTGGGGATCTCTTGGCCAGCAAATGTCAAGCCCCGAAATTCGCCCCCCAGAAGCGTGCGCCTCCCGCCACCCACTTAGGAAGCGCGCGCATCTCGCAGCCACTAGCCGGGGCGCCCGCCTCCCGTTTAAGAAATGCCTCAACTAGCCCTTGTCAAAGAAGGAAATCACAAGGAAACATTCCTCCTCAAAGCCACAACATTTCCGCCCTCGAATACACAGTCGGGCACACATTAATTTTGTCCGCCCCTAAGGCATGTCTAAATTGAAGTAGAATAGAAACTCCCACTAAGCTTAATGTAGGGTGTGTCTTACTTTTTAGTCAAGGTCAATCTCGGCCATTTTCCTCTTTAAAGGGGAAACATCTGTTCGGTCCGCAGTCAACTGTGCCCACACCCCATAAAAGTCATGAAGTCAACAGCAAGTGTGGCTCCGAACAACATACATCAGATACAGCTACAAACAAAAATTCGGTCCATGGTGAACCACGGTAATCACCACTTCTCAAGCAACAAAATGGATTCACTAATGGATTCGTCAACAGGGTTCACCAACGGGCTCATTCAATGGATTCACTAACGGATTCATCAAGCGGATTCACTAATGGATTCGTCAACAGGGTTCACCAACGGGCTCATTCAATGGATTCACTAACGGATTCACTAAAGGATTCATCAACAGGGTTCACCAACGGGCTCATTCAATGGATTCACTAACGGATTCATCAAACGGATTCACTAACGGATTAGTCAACAGGGTTCACTAATGGGCTCATTCAATGGATTCACTAACGTATTCATCAAACGGATTCACTAACGGATTCGTCAACAGGGTTTACCAACGGGCTCATTCAATGGATTCACTTATAGATTCATCAAACGGAGTCACTAACGAATTCGTCAACAGGGTTCACCAACGGGCTCATTCAATGGATTCACTAACGAATTCATCAAGCGGATTAACTAACGAATTCGTCAACAGGGTTCACCAACGGGCTCATTCAATGGATTCACTATCGGATTCATCAAGCGGATTCACTAACGGATTCATCAAACAGGGTTCACTAACGGACTCATTCAATGGATTCACTAACGGATTTATCAAGCGGGTTCACCAATGGACTCATTCAATGGATTCACTAACGGATTCATCAGGTGGATTCACTAACGGATTCAGCAAGCAGATTTACTAACGGATTCAGCCGGCATATTTACATACGGATCGTGCCACCCCTTCTATCAATAAAAGCCGCTCAAACAGGGAGCATACCCCTATCTCTCGCATTTCAATTTCCTGCTTTCATCGAGTGTTTGCTTTTTCTTAGTGATGTCCTCGACGGGTGTACTTTCTTTTGTCGACGTA
Source organism: Campanula takesimana (assembly GCA_026119855.1). Taxonomy (NCBI): domain Eukaryota; kingdom Viridiplantae; phylum Streptophyta; class Magnoliopsida; order Asterales; family Campanulaceae; genus Campanula; species Campanula takesimana. The sequence continues at coordinate 346,094 of JAOWBW010000002.1, forward strand.
TTTTGCTTTGCAATCCACGTCGCCGAGGGGCTTTGTAGACACCCATCCTTGGACCGCTCACCCCGATTGCACGGTTGATCTTGTGTTTCTTCCTATTTTAAGGGTTTCTAGTTAGTTTTTGTTACTTTCATTAAGTTCTTGACTGACTTCATTAAGTCTAGGGGCTAAACTGAATAACAGGGCTGACTTTCTAGTCCATTCTGTCAGAAAAGCCATCTTGAAGTCGCGCGCCTCCGCCTGTAGGGGTCAGAAGCGCGCGCGTCCCACCACCAAGGTAGGGGGCGCACGCCTCTAGGCGTCATTTACAATTTATGTCCAAGAATCCCTCCCTTGCTCATTTTACATGATTTTGCCCAGGAAGAATTTCTTTATGACCTCGTTTTGGCACTAAAAATATGTCTTTTACAACTATATAAACCCCTCTAATTCACCTTTGAAAGGGGGGGGGGGACTTTTGTGACTAAGAAAACTATACACAAACATTTTCAAGGCATTTCAAGGCAATTCTCCAAGAAGTGTTGAAAGATTATTCGAAGTGTAGGTAAAACTCTACTTTCCTCCATCCTTTCTACTTCATCTCCCTTCTTCTCTTTGATTTCATCAAACGTGCAATCACCCCAAAACCATTTTGGGACATGACACCAAAAGCCACTTCATTCCATTGAAGTTGGCCAAGGAGTTATCTCCCTACATTCCAAACACCATTTTTTAAACCGCCTTTTATCATTACAAAAAATAGGAAGAACATTTTATTTATGTAGACTTTGATCAAGCAAGACCAACATTAGTTGGGCGAGATGGATGTTTAAGTACTTTCCATCTCGTAACCTAACCCCCGAACCTCATAACAAGAATCTCTATTTTCGTAATCAAACTTAGGCTAAATATTAGTTTTTTCTTATGTTCCTCTAAAACATAGGTGGCGACTCTACAATTAAAACACAAATAGACACCCTAGGAATCCATCCGCCGCTCTAGCCAAGCGAGCGGGCTCCACCCGGGGTATCTACACCAAGATTTAAAGATCTTATAAGAGCCATTTCAGACCATGGTAAACAACTTGATCAATCTAAACTATGTCTAAAAATATGCTCTAATCTCCCTCAAGACTATGAAAAAGTAGCTCTACCCATTAGAGAAGGAGCTGAATGGAGTCGTATGACTATTCAACAATACTTTGGAAAACTTGAAGCTTATGAGCTTGAAGGAATGGTCAAAGTACAACCAGCACCCACCATATCTCAAACTCTTACCCTTGTAGCTCAAGAACAAACCCAGAAACAATTCTCCCAACAGGACATTGACACCCTTGTGAGCAATGCCCTGCAAAAACTGAACATTAACCCCAAGCAAGAAATAAAACCCATCTCTCAAGAAGACATCCCAAGTCTAATCTTAATGGCCGTCAGAAATGCCATGAAACACCAAAAGAAAGCATTTGATAGAAGATACAGTCCTTCACCATCTCATTCAACTCAAGAAGTTGTGAAGAAGAACATTGAGTGTTACAACTGTGGTACACCAGATCACTATGCTGCAGATTGCAAAGAACCTAAGAAACAAAGAGAAAACTCAAAAAGGATGACCTATTCTAAAGATGTCATTCATAGCTCTAGGTGCAATTGTTACAATTGTGTCAAAGCTAAAAATGACAAAAATAAAGAACAAGTCATGCTTGCTGATTCATCTAGGTTTAGTGATGAAGAATTTGACTCATCAGATTCAGATAGTGATGAAGAATAAGCTCTACTATGTCTGGTTGCACAAGAATGTGAAGAATCAGACAATGAAGAGGATCTGGAAGCCTTAGCTGCTGCTGAAGAATTAAAAGAGGTACATAATTTTAACTCTCTTAATATTGAAGGTTTAAAAAATTTAGTTTGCACTCTCTTGATTCAAAAGAAGAAAGAAGACTCTAGCTTTTCTGCTCTCATCACTGAAAACCTTGAACAATCCAAAACCATTGAAATTCTCAAAACCTCAAACACCACCCTTGAAACCACCAACAAAGATCTGGAGAACAAGTGTCAAAAACTTGAAATTGACATACAAAGCTTAACAGCTAAGACTGACTGTTCAAAGTTCCAAATGGATAATGAACAAGAAATGAGTACCTTGAAGGAAGAAAACAATGCTTTAAAAAGAAAAATTGATTCCTGGAACAAATCAAGCAATGCTCTATCCTTGTATCACTTTAACTAAAGGCATCCTGGGGACAGGTCTGGAATTGGAGCTAAAAATCCCACACTCAAAACCTACACTCCACCAACTGGCAGTAGAGCTATTGAGACTATGGTTTTACAAAGTCTCAATACATTCTCTTCTAAGAAACCATCTTACCCCATTCAAACCGAAGAAGATGTGTATAAAAAGGAGAGTGAAGGTACCAAAAAGAGTGAATTAAAAGTGGAAACTCCTAAAATTCCTAAAACTCAAGCTTCTACTAGTACTGATGATATTCAATCTCAGAAAAGTAAGCAGGATTAAAAGTCTAGAAAGCCTAGACAAGCCAGACAGCCAAGACAAGCTGAACAGCTAAGACAAGCTGGAAAGCCAAGACAGGCTAAGCAGCAGAGGCATTCTAGGCAACTAGACAAAATTGGCAATATTCCAATAGGAAAAGCCATGCTTATCAGTCCCAAAATTCCTCTCCTAGATCATCTTATCTCTCATCAAACTCTAGACAGCAATCTTACTTTCACCAACCAAACTACAGAAATCAAAGCCCATACATTACTGGACACCTATATAACACCCCATAACCCTTCACCTTGACACCCTACATGATGCAAATCATGTCCTACTATAACACCCTTAACCAGTTCTTCAAGACAAGATCAGGTGGCAAGGCTAGGGTACCAAAGAATGTCTAATCCTTTGGAAAGAATAAAGGGTACCATAATTTTAATTTTGTTTTGTAGGTATCTAGTAAAGGAATTTGGTATCTAGATAGTGGATGTAGCAGACATATGACATAAACAAGGAATGGCTTCAAAAGCTAACACCAAAGAATGGTCCCAATGTTACCTTTGGTGATAATTCTCAAGCAAGGGTAAAAGGATCAGGAAACCTAGTGACCAAGGAGTCATCTTCACTGATGTATCTTATGTTGAAGGCCTTAAGCACAATTTGATCAGCATTAGTCAAATATGTGACAAAGGTTATCATGTCATCTGCACAAAGGATCAATGCCAAGTCAGAGACAATAATAACAAGCTCATTCTAACAGGAGTAAGAAAGAAGAATCTCTACTGTCTTCACCTTGAAGTAGTTCAAACCTCAACTGCCCATTGTCTCCTATCTTACAGCCAATCTGATATGTCTTGGCTGTGGCATAAAAGACTTGCCCACTTGAACCTTAAGACAATTTCCAAGTTATCTACCTCAAACCTTGTCAAAGGACTCCCAAAGTACCTTTTAAGAAGGACAAGCTTTGTAAATCCTGTCAGTGTGGAAAATAAAAGAAGACCTCCTTTTCTGCAAAAACAAGATTGGACACATCCAAACCTCTTGATCTCCTTCATACGGACTTATTTGTTCCCATTAGAACCAGATCTCTAGGTGGAAAGAGATACTCTCTTGTAGTTGTTGATGACTACACAAGATTCACTTGGATCATTCTCCTTGAATCCAAAAGTGACACTCTTAAAAATCTCTCTCAGTTGTTCAATAAAATTCAAAACCTTAAAGGTTTGTCTATCAAGAAGATAAGATCTGATCATGGAACAGAGTTTAAAAATACTAGAGTTGACACCTATTGTAATCAAATAGGGATTGATCATAATTTTTCAGCACCTAGAACTCCTCAACAAAATGGTGTAGCAGAAAGGAAAAATAGGACCATTTGTGAAGCAGCAAAGGCTATGCTGTCTGAACACAATCTTCCTAAGTACTTTTGGGGTGAAGCTGTAACCACTGCTGTCTATGTACAAAACAAGACTCTCATCAATAAGTTTCATATGAAGACCCCATATGAGTTGTGGAATGGAAAGGTTCCCACCATATCTTACTTTCATGGATTTGGAAGCAAGTGTTTCATTCACAACAATGGGAAGAACAATCTTGACAAGTTTGATTCAAAAAGTGATGAAGCAATCTTTCTTGGATATTCAAACACCAGCAAAGCTTACAGACTCTACAACAAAAGAAGATTGGTTGTAGAAGAATCAATTCATGTTGACTTTGATGAAAACAATGATCAAAGCAATACTGACTTATGTGATTTTGATGAAAGCATTGGAAACTCTGACAACCTTCCAGAACCATCACCAACATCCAATAATCCCTCATTCTCAAATGAAAACAACATCATCCTTCCTTATGTTCTACCCAAAGATATCTCAGATAGCCAACCATCTCCCAATAGCTTACCTCCTCTCAACAGCTTAGATAAAACTGTTAGCTGTCCAACAGTAAGCTGTCAAATCACTACTCCAATCCCCATTGTCAATGATAATAATCTTGTCATTTCTCTTCCTATTCAAAAGGAAACCATTCCTGATGGCATTCCTCATTATGATATCTTCATGAGTGCCTTCATCTCCCAAATGGAACCCAAGAAAATCCATGAAGCCCTTCAAGATGTAGACTGGATAGAAGCCATGGAAGAAGAACTTGAACATTTTGAAAGGAATAAAGTGTGGAAAATTGTTCCTAAACTAAGAAATCAAACTATCATAGGCACTAGATGGGTCTTCAGAAATAAAATGAGTGAAGATGGAACTGTAGTGAGAAACAAGGCTAGACTTGTAGCTCATGGATACAGACAAGAAGAAGGAATATATTATGATGAAACTTTTGCTCCTGTAGCAAGACTTGAAGCAATCAGACTATTCCTAGCCTTTGCATCTTTCAAGAAAATGAAAGTATTCCAAATGGATGTCAAGAGTGCCTTCTTGAATAGAGTACTAGATGAACAAGTATTTGTTTCTCAACCACCTGGATTTGAACACCCCAAATTCCCAGATTATGTGTACAAGTTGGACAAAGCCTTGTATGGTCTGAAGCAAGCCCCCAGAGCATGGTATGATACCCTGTCTAAATTCCTACTCAATAAAGGATTTACCGAGGGTCACATTGACAATACCCTGTTCATAAATAAGTATGGAGATGATACGCTACTCATTCAAGTTTATGTGGATGACATAATCTTTGGATCATCCAATGAAGTCCTCTGCAAAGAATTTGGAGACCTCATGCTAAAACAATTTGAGATGAGCATGATAGGAGAACTTACATTCTTCCTAGGTCTACATGTTAAGCAAATGAATGATGGAATCTTCATTAACCAAGCCAAATACATATGAGACATGATAAAGAAGTTTGACATGAATAATGCCTCAACAGCTAAGACACCCCTGTCTACCATAACAAAACTTCATGCTGACACTAATGGTCAAAGTGTTGATCAAACACTATACAAAAGCTATATAGGATCCCTCCTATATGTTACTGCCTCAAGACCTGACATTATGTTCAGTGTATGTCTCTGTGCAAGATTTCAAGCCAACCCTAAAGAATCTCACATTGCTACTGTTAAAAGGATATTGGGATATCTAAAAGCCCTGACTATGGTTTGTGGTATCCAAATGAATCACCATTCTCACTAATAGGCTTTACTGATTGATTATGCTGGATGCAATCTAGACAGAAAGTCAATAAGTGGAGGATGTCATTTCATTGGTTCAAGAATTGTATATTGGTCTAGCAAAAAGCAGACATCTGTAGCAACCTCAACAGCTGAGGCTGAATATGTTGCAGCTGGTCTCTGCTGTTCACAAATCTTGTACTTAAAAAGTCAACTACAAGACTTTGGTATGGATGTCACTAATATTCCTATATTTTGTGATATTTCAAGTACAATTGCTATGACTGAGAACCCTGTTCAACACTCTAAAACCAAACATATTGAAGTTAGACACCACTTCATTAGAGATCATGTTGAAAAAGGGAACATAAACTTAGCCAAAGTTGAAACTGAGGACAATGTCTCTGACATACTGACTAAAGCTATGGATGAGAAAAGGTTTGAACTTTTGAGAGCAATGTTAGGAATGATTAACTTGCCTAAGTAAAAGGGATAAACTGAAATTTCATTTCATAACTTGAAAACAGTACACAAAACATGGTTAGCTGTTCACAGGACTCTCAACAGCTAACCTAAACAGAACTCTATTCAAGGACAATCCTATGATGATCTTTTTACATCATAGGACTTGAAACTATTCTACTTACTCTCACTACCTCCTGAAGAACTAGGCAGCCTACCCTCACCTCAAAATACCCCTTCTAAAACAAAAAATTACAAAGCTTCATTTGAACAGCTAACCCACAAACTTAGATGTTCAACCAACTCCTTTCTCACAAGACTTGCTTTCTCCCAACTCCAGATCCCTCTGTAGATGTGTCATGTTGATTCTCCCTTCCATAAGGTTTAGCATGTGCAGATTGACTAGTCTCCCCATATCTCTCCAACCAAATAGGGTGACTTTCAATGAAAGGATCAATAGCAGTCACTGAGTATTGTAATGATGGACCCATTGTCCTTGGCCACCACTCTTCCACTGTATCATAAGGAGGAAAATCTTCCAGAGGAGACATGAAACTGAAGGTCCCTGAGGTCTGAATGCTCTCAGCAGCTATCATAGCCATCTGAGATGCAGGACACTCATCATTTCCTTTATCAACCTGGACAGGACTACAACACTTCAAATACTACCTAAACAACTGAGTATGAGTAGTTGATGGAGATTGACGCACTCCATGAAAATTATCCCCTCCTCCCTCCAGCACTGCCATGCTGATAGAAAGAGAATCTCTGGTTACTGGAGCATACACCCTTGGCTGTTAAACTGCATAAACCTTTTTGGCACTAGCAGCTATCTCATCCTCCTGCTGCGTAATATCTCTCAAGGTGAACTCTCTAACCAGCTTAGCCTCCCCTATGCGTTATATCATAGCTTCATTGTTATAGAGATAACAAACCTGATTATTATATCTTTTGCATGTTTATTATAATGATCATTGTCCCTAGCACTTATGAAGGGCTAGCATGAGTTTAATGGATAATCATATGATGATTATAGCGCATAGGATGCGGATTAAACTTGTGGGTACATGTTGGAGAACAAGTACTGGATAGACCCGTTATGAGATTTATGTCATGGTCAAATGTCATAATTAAATCTCATAATAGTTATATCATTTATCCTTCGACCTGAGGTTATCATAGTCTTCCACATGATGAACATTATGTTTGACGTACTCAAACGCTACCCCTAACCGGGAAGTTATAAAGGCTACGATTGGCATAATCGGATTCTTGTAGGGAAGAATGATAAGTCAAGATGGGATTTGTCCCTCTCTCAAGAGAGATATCTGCTTGGCCACTCGATGAGTGAGATTGATAATAGTGTACGGCTGTACCCAAATGAATTGAAGCGTTCAATGTTATTTGCTTATATCAATCTACTCGAGATCGAGAAAGCATTGGACAACATAAGTTGACGTGGACCATGACTTATGTCCAATATGATATCGTGTGACAAAGGGATTGTGATATGTTCTATAAGGTTACTTTGGACTTTCAAAGTTATACTAATTGGGTAGTCATAATGGCTTGCTAGAGTCCGCTTATGATTTACGAGGTCTTCGGACTCGTTGCCAACATAGTATAATCCTATTGGGTCACACACAATAGAACAGATTGAATAAGGAAAACGGGAAAAACTGGATCCTGGTGGAAGGATCCGTACGGATGGTTTGGGAGCCACCCAACCAATCCGTATGGATGGTTTGTCCGGCCAAAAACAGTTTGTTCAAGACTTCTTGTTTGATAAGGAATCCTGAGTCCCAAAAGGAATTAGGTTAATACCCTACTATATATGTGTGCAGCCAGGTTTAAGAAACCTAATGGTTGATTTTAGAAATCATAACATGTTGTTTGAGAAACAATTACACACATAGAGAGAGGGGATTATTAGTTTTGAGATTTAGAGTCATCATAACTCAATAATCAATGAAGCAATATAATTCTTACGAAGAAATCGTTCTTCATCAAGCCTTGGGTCTAGAAATCCAGATCAAGAAGGTGTTCTTGATATCCGTTCGACGTGTGGATACCGATAGAGAGTGTTTACGTTAGAACCTTAAAGTCCATGTTCATGGATTCGATCTTCAAGGGTATGTTTCTTTCATCTTGTATTTAATTTAATCAACATGCACGGATCCGGGATCTTGGGTGTTTGATTTTATCTGTTTATTCCGCTGTGCATGATGCATCAAAACCCAACGCTTTGAACCCCTCCTGCTTCATTAATTCTCCAAGGGAATACACCCTTTGGACTTCTGATTGTGCAGCTTTTGTCTTGCTGCTCTCACCCTCTCCTACCATCATCTCTTGTCCAAACAACTTGAAACTTGTTTTCTCCTCCCCTTGTTTTCCTTTCCCTTTACCCTGAACCTCACTTATCTTTGCCAGCCTCTTTCTCTCAGCCTTCACTAATGCTTTTTTTTCGTTCTCCCACTCTCTCTTTCTTTTCTCTCTATCCCTCATCTCCCCATACTTCAAAGGGTGACTAAAAAGAAGCTGATCAACTTCATCATGAAACATATGATCACTTTGCACTGTATATGACCTAAACTCTCTCTCAAACTTCTCTCTTTCAGTTTCCTCCCCACAAGGAACTATACATATTAATTTCTTTGCAGTTTGTGACATTTTACTAGGACTTAATTTAGAAGAAAGCCTTCCCATGACAAAGAGAACAAACTTAGTATGAATTCTACAGCTAAGTTCATGTTCCTTATATACACAAGGCTTTTATGTTGGTCCATAATAGGGCATGACCATAGGGTTAGCTGTTGGATACAATTTGAGTCCATAAATGTTGACTGATTTGACCCCCAAATCTGCACTATTAGAAGATTTGTGTGGCAAATACTGAGATGTGATGGACAAAATTAAATTAAAAGAGTGTTGTATTTGTCGACCTTTTTTTTGCCCCTTACTTTCCTTAAATAGCCACCCGCTTTTTATGGAAATAAATGGGACACTATTTAATTTCATTCTATTTACTGTTCAAGTGAACATTAACAGGGGATAAGTGTTACTTCATCTTAACGCTACATTAAATACCCACCCACGTCGCCTCTCTCAAAAAATATAACCGTTAACCCCACCTTTTAAATTACGATCCTTTCACTCTCTTTACCCATTTATAAACAACAAACAGTACCTCTCCTTCAAAATTTCTCATCGCTTCGATTCCCCTGTTTCAAATCCTAACTCTCTATTTTCGCCCTTTGTTTGAATATAAAATGGAGATCACTGAAGATGCTCATGGATACTATATTGAGCAAGATTTCTTTATAGGAGAAGCCGGGACTTATGTGAGAAACATTCTTGAAGCAAACAACCTAATCCTAATACTAACAGCTAAGCATCCAATTCTTGAAAATGCTTGCTTAGAAGTATAAAGAAATGGCATTAGGTTCACCAATAACTCAATCCAATGTTATTTCAACACTATCCACATGACCATTACTACTGAAGATGTACATACCACCGATGGTATTTCTAATGATCCTCGCCTCATAACAAACATTTAGAGTGACCTTTTGGATCCAGTGTTCTCTCTTCTCTACAAGGACTTCACCAACAAACCTGACATTGACTATGCATCAGTCAAACTTAAACCCATTTGGAAGAAATATTTGTCAATCAAAACTCTGCCCTGAGTGATGTTGTAATCAAGGGAATCTGTGGAAAGTAATCCTCTCTAGACCAGTTGAGTGCTGCAGAATGGAAGGTAGCTCTTGGACTCATTAAAGGTAAAGTAAACTGGTGTGAAGTTATGCTTGAAAACTTCAACTTATATCGCTCCCAATCTCTTGATAAACCCTATGTCAGATCCACCAAACCAAATCTATTTAGGTTTATGAATGGTATCCTGTACAAGAAATTTACTACTCTAACAGTTTCCATCAAGACCAAATGGTTTGAACATGTTCCCCTGAGCATCTCCAAAAAGTTTGATAAGAAGACTGTCTCTCTCAAAGGTCCTAAAGAGGGAACAACTAAGCCCTCCAAAACCAAACTCTCAACAGCTAAGTAAACCCCAGTGAAGGAACCAACAGCTGAGCAGGTTCCAATCATAAGAATGTCCATAAGGGCAACAACTAAGACTCCTCCCAGAAGAAAATCAATTGCTGTTAAAGGAAGAGAAAAAAGGAAGATTGATGAACCACCCTCATCCCCTTTTCCAACTTCTAGTTCCTCCTCAAAGTCAACCCCAAAGGACTCCAGTCTTCCTAATAAGCCATGAAAACACAACAGTAGACTTTGAAGTGGTCAAACCTGCTGACAAAGATCACAACAATATCTTTGTGGATGATGAGGCCCACACCAGTGAAGGTGAAACTGAGGTTCAGAAGCCAAGTGACTCAAGTAATGTACAAATTCTAGATGATGAAGAACTGGATGTCCAACTAACTCTTGCTGACCACTTCAAGCATCTAAGATCAGCTAGGAAGGCTCCAAAAGCAACTATGGAAGCAGACCCAACAGCTGAGGATCCGGTCTCAACAGCTAAGTAAATTGAGCCAACAGCTGAGCCCCAAACTCATTCCATTGACAAGGTAACCTCTTCATCTTCTTCTGCTGGTCACTTTATTGTGAAAAGAAGACCTGTAAGATCACCCTCTCCCTCACATAAAATGCAAAGACATGTATCCCCTCCTTCTCCCAATATCACTTCTAGTTCTGATCATGTCTCTGCCATTGAAGGCATTCTTCACCTGCACTCTCAAACATCTCCAACCTATTCACCAGTTGAAATTCATAGGGGGAACTCACCTAGACCAGATAGCCCTGCTAGGTCAAGGGGGAACTCTCCTGTTCATGAATCTCTTCCAACAGCTATGACTCAAAGTTCCCCTGTATATCCTCCTTCACCTCAAACTCATTCTTCTCTACCTCCAAAGATCCCTGTTCATTCTACTATTCCTCCTATTCTTAATCCTAAACTCCTAGAATTCATTAAAGACAAGACAATATCTAATCTGTCTGAGGAAAGTAGAACCTCTTTGTTTGAACAGAAATCCTCTAAATTCTCCTTAGATGAAGCCCTTAAAGCCTTTAAGTTCATGAGATTAAGAGAGGATAGAATTTCCCAAGGTCAAGGTGGCTTAACTGTTCAACAGTCTGTCTCAACAACTATCCCTCTTTCTAAAACACCGCCTCAATCCCAACTTGATCTAGACATCTCCATGCCTACCCCTAGCTTTTGGGCCCTTGACTGTGATATTGACTTTTCAATCAAAGCTGTCCAAGAAGCCCACAAAAAATTTGGCTCAATTCCTACTCTCCCACCCTTGCTCAATCCCCAAAATCTGTCCAATCCTTGGGAAATGACAAAGACCCATATGAGCATCCATGCCAGAAACATAGGAGGCCAACTCTTCTATGCATATGAAGAGTGTAAAAATTTCAGGATCACCACTCAATATTGCTTCCTCTTCCCTGCTCCTAAACTTCCTAATACCCTCTCCCTTTCAAACCTTCCTGAGTGGGAATTTGTCTTCTCTCATCTCATTTCAAAAAATCTTTTGGAATGTCTATTACACCCCATCCTCCCTTGTGTATGCTCTGTGTATTCAATATGTCCAATCTGTATTTTGGACTGCTTTCCAAAAAGAGCTGCATACTTGGGATAATTGTCAAAAATCTCTTTCCTATCTCTTCTGTTTACCCCAAAATCTACCTCCTCCTCCTCCTGTATTCCACAAAAAGTCAAGGTCAAAGCTTGCCAATCTCCCCACCAACTTTGATCCATTCAAATACACCCCACTATATTACCTCACCTATACTGACTTTAACCAATTCTCAGCCACCCTCATCAAACAACTCAAATCCTCTCTCCTTACAAAACTTGATGATATTTCTGAATTCATAATTCAAAGAGGTGACAATCCAACCCCTCCATCTCCTGAACAGCCAACCCAAACAGCTTTCCCTCTTTCTCCTCCCAGCAGGTATCTCATTCCCACCAGACCATCCCAAACATCCCTATACCCTTTCTTCCAAGCTCTTCCACCTAGCCAACCTACCAAATTTACCAAAAAGAGACCTGCCTCTCTTTATAAGTATTATACCATGGGGGTTACACTTTCAGAAGAGACCATGACCCCTCAACAGTTGAAAGCTTGGATTGGTGGAAGACTTCTGCATCACCAACCAGTTCTCACCAAAGCTCAATTGATTGCAAGAAAAGACCAGAATTTCCAATACAACTACATGATGGGTCTTGACTAGAATAATGAATGGTACTACAGGCAGAATGAACCAGTGAGAAAGGCTGCTCTCCTTCAAGAACTTGAAGCAGTGAAGAAAAGTCAGAATGCCTAAACTAGGATTAAAATAAGTTGGTTTGTTTTTCTTTGTTTTGAATAGCTGTTCAAAACAACTCTTTATTCTTCAGTTATTTCCTTTAGTACATCTTAGTTTGTATTAACACGGTTTGTATGCAAAGAAATTTCATCAAGAAGAATTTCTCTTCATTGGTATTTCTATTTCCTTAGCATATCTGTTTGCAGGTACATAATCAAAACTACTATTTATTTACCAAAAATGGGGAAATTGTTAGTACCTCACTATGTTTAATCACAAATTAATCATAGTAATCATGTTTTGATAAATAAATAATCAAGTCCAGTTGATTATATGATGCATACAAAGACCTAATCACAGACAACCCAAGACAAAGCTCAACAGCTAAGCTGTCCTGCATCTACAAAACTCAAAAGCCACAACATAACATGATCTACCTATCATTTATACATCATACAAACTAAAGAACCGCCATTTACAGACTCCATTACACTTAAATGAATTATCAAGATGCCAAATTCAAACAAGCTTCAACAGCTAATGCCTTAAAGGCCCAATAGCTAAGACCCCTGCTTCAACAGCTAAGCCTGTTCTTGGCTAACAGCTATCTCTGCCACATCAGATCCTTGAAGATCAATTATTCCAATAATTGAAACATACTCCCAATTATTGGAATAAACCCTTATTGAAGCTTGATCAAGTTTGCATAGCTCTCCATCCAGATTGACAACTTGCATCCAACCAAGTATTAAATATGTCAGTCAACTTGACTTAAACCATTACTCCTCTGCACCTTTGTCCCCCAACGGCTATATGCCAACCCTTATATAAAGGAGCATACTGGCATGTTGTCAAGTTAACCTTTAACTCCTCATTTTAAAGCCCCTGCATTCCATTTGCTCACGCTTTCTGCAATCTTAAATATTTGCATAAATCCCCTACAAATATTGTGCCATCTTGCACCCAGTTACAACCCACACCCAGCCAGCTAACAGCCAAGCTATTTTCATTTGTAAACACACGTGTGATTTTTCTTTTTCTTTTCTCGCTTTGAAAGAAGCAACCTTAATTGAAGTGTCAATTAAGTAGAGGGGGTTCTAGGAACTTGCCTTATCAATTCTTGTAACTCTTAGTGAAGAGAATATTATAGTGAATTGATCTCATTGTTTTTCAACAGTGGGGGTGGATGTAAGAGAAGGGTTTTGCCTTTGAACCAGTTTAAAATACTGTGTACACTCTTGTCCATACACTTACATACACACACACACACTATACTTTGTCCTTTCAATTCTTTACTTATTTATATTCCACTGCATATTTCTTTTATTTATTATTTCTCAACAGCTAACCTCAAACTGTTAGCTGTCCAAGTTTTAATCAATCTGTTCATTTAGTTAAACAGGGCCTTTCACACATCAAATAATAACAATAAACCCAAGGAGGATTTAGCTAGAATAGGCAACAAAATAACCAATATGATAGTATGAAACTCATCCAACATATACCTATACCAATTATAGTGACTTAGCTTGCCAATTAATCTATTTCATAAGTGGTTGATCCTCCTTGCACCTGCTTGAATGATCTTCAACATTAATATAAATGTAAGGAGAGAGAATGATGCGAGTCTATTTTTGCAAAGTTGCAACACCAAAATCGTCCTCTTGAAACAAGAGGTCGAACTGTTTAATACTCCCTCCGTCCCAAAATGATCTTCTCATTTGCCATTTTTCATTGTCCGGAAAAGTTCTTCACATTTCTACTGATGGAGAAAATCTCCCTCTAATTAAATTACCTAGCAAGTGTACTAGTTACCGGTGTAGTAGTATGCACAAACAAGGGTCGAATCCACAGAGACTAGATTGGAAAACAAGAATGTTTAAAAACAGAAAAGTAAATAGTGGGGTTTTGGTTTTTGATTAATTTAACTACTAAAACAATAATTAAAATTAAACTAAGAAAATAAATAAAATCAAGATTAACGAATAGATTCACGAATTGGATTCACAAACACTTTCACTCTATGCTATGCTCCTAATGAAAAGATCAATCTCTTTCTTGGGTTCGTTCACAAAAGTAAGAATTGGGACGGTGAGGCGACCGAATTGCAATCTATTTCTCTCTAACTAATCACACTTCGCAAATCAAGTCCATGTAATTGTTTAAAGAATTATTAAGTTCTAAAGAACAAATAAACCTACACCCACTTGATTTCTATCACGGCATCAAATAGATATATTAATCAAAATAGTGGTCAATGTATAAATGCCCGAGTCACTGTAACAATAGATACCCAGAAATTCTAAAGCCAATTTATATCTTAACATATAACTGAAACTAAAGGATTTAGAATGAAAAATATTTTGATAAACAAGAATAAAAAGAATGGAAGAATTAAATCTATAGCATAGAGATCAAGTATTGTTACTACCAATTCATGAATCTAAGAAATTAGCTACTAATAAGAATACAATCAAGAACAAGAAAAATAATAAAGAACATCAAAACCTGGGATTAAATTGATGAAATCTTGATTACAATCCTTGAATGTTGAATAAAAGTATGTACAAAGTATCCTAAAATAAATTGGATGGAGTGTTATATTTATACTAGGGCTAAGGAGGTGTAAAAACAGGAAAAACCCTAGGATTCCTTGTTGAAAAATGATAAATAAAGTGCTGGTGGCCGAAATTCCCCAGGAGCCCTTGGTATTTTTGAGTTTCCAGAAAACTCCTTGAAAAATTCCCCAAAGGTCCTCCAAAAATTCCAGAAAAGCCCTTGGAATTTTGGAAATTACTGAAAAGCCCACAATATTTTGGAAATTCCCCAAAGGTCCCTGAGAAATTCCCCTAAAGCCCCTCGCTGGAGCGCGCGCTCTTCAAGGATGGGTGCGTGCACTCTAGAATTCCAGAAGGCCTGGGTTTTGATCTGGTGTGGGTGCGTGCGCCCTATGCTGGTGTGCGTGCGCACCCTTTGCTTCGCAGCTTGTACATTTTACGCGCAATCTTCCGGAGGCCATAACTTCTTCATACGAACTCTGATTTGGACGTGTAAACTATCGTTGGAAATATATTTTCGAGTAATATCCAATGGAATTGATTAATCAGTGGTCACATCTCTTTATATTTATGTTCTGGTCCATTCTTTATCCTTTTTTTCGCACTTTAATGTACATGAATCCATGCATTCTTTTGCTCCTTCCCTATACTCATAAACACTCCAAAAACTATCAAATCACCCAAGGTTGAGCATATAATAAGTCATAGAAGTATATGATTTGGATGGGTAAAAACACATCCATCAAATACCCCCAAACTTATCTTTTGCTCGTCTCGAGTAAAACAAAACATATATAAAACTACAAAAACTAAAAACAATAAATTTTTTTTTTTGGGATGTTCTCTATACATATGGGAGTCGTTAGCGAAAAGTCTCAGGGTCCCTCTGCATGATAGGATGAGTGATGTTGGAGATCAATGCGACCAAAATAAGATTAGCTTATGGGATCACTTTAGTTAATGCTCTAAATTCACAAATGATGATGATGTTGCACGTTAACCAAATCAAGGATACTCATAATCATGTATACACAGTTGTCAACCCGGTTACCGATATTGAACGAAAATATGGCATAAAGTTTAAGCACAACAAACGTGCAAGGCTAGGTTCACGGTTACAAATGAAGGTAAGGACATACGAAGTTAAGAAAGTGGACTAAGAAGTCTTCTACAATATGTATATATTCACAATATGATAAACTCTCCGCTCACCAAATTCCCACACTGGCTCACCCCCAAACTTGAACTTTATATAATTACATGGGGTGAGACGCAATTCCCTATTTCCTGCGGCCTTTTCCAAATCATCACTTCAATACACTAAAGGGACAAGCTTTTTCTCTTTTTTTTTTCCTCATACTTACACTAGACAAATGTGTGCTTATTTAACCACTTTGCACACTCCTCAATGATCAATTTTTTTTTCTCTTTCTTTTTTTTTTTTTTTTTTTTTTTGTGCTTGCCCTTTCCTTTCATTACATACACCAATTTCATATCTTTGGCCATAAACCATAATTCCCCAAATCATTCTCCCAATTTCTAACCATAAATTTCCATCATTCCCTAATCCACTTCCTCGTCAAGGTGAGTTTAACATATTCTAAGTGCAAAAGGGTAGGAAATCGGGTATCAAAAGAAGGTGAACGACGGTCTTTAATGTGCCATTCTTTCATCCATTACTAGGCTCAAACGGGTGTTCTAGCGATGATTTTATTTAAGTGACTAGATAGATAAAATAAGGCCAAGAAAAGGGTTTAGAAAGAAATGCCGTAAATACCGAATAACCTATTGACTTGTTATTGACAACCATATAACAATGTTCTAGGGTCCCCGAACATACACCAAGTGAGCCCATAAATTATTCTTAAGTTGGTAACATGATCATGGAAGTAATGTAAGTGAGAAGTGGTGAAATCATGCCTTTAGTAGTGTTAATGCAGTCCCAACTCTAAGTTAAACAATGGCACCCGTAATGGCTAATAAAAAAACCCTCGGATTATCACCGACTATGGTCCAACATCCCAAAATATAAAGAAACAAATTTTTTTAAAATTTTTCTATTTTTTTTAGAGGGTGACAACTATATACACTCCCCTATAAACCCACAAACTCGGAGAGATGCCTACCCCCAAACTCAAAACATGCTATGTCCTCATAGCATAAGGAACTAAAGCATGCTTTGGGTTCAAAGGATGGCATGACACAACAAAATGATAAAATGAAAACAAAATAAATGTTACCTAGTTGGGTTGCCTCCCAACAAGCGCATTTGGTTAAGGTCGTTAGCCCGACCGTTGCTCGGTTTGGATTTCACCTTTCTTCCTTTGGCCCACTTTGCATTCTCGCGGGTCCTTAACTTTAGCTCGAGCCTCATGTACATTCCCTTTTTTATTTTTTCATTTAGTACCACAGGGAATTGTTGGCATCTTCGCTTCTTGGGCTCTTCCACTTGTGGCCTCTCACCACTTTTTCCACTATTACAAGATGGAAGGGGTACCATAATGATGATCACGTTTTCATTGGGACCGCTACGGGTAGTCTGATTCGTATCATGAACCTCCTCACTATCCCTCTTCTCATCACCATATAAAGCAAACTCAAGCTCCTCAATGGCTATCTAATGCCATGTTTTCTCCACCGTTTTTGTTTCCTTCACATCTTCTGTATAACCACTCGCATCATTAAAAGAGGAACCATCTATAGAGTCAACATTGGAGATTTCATAGACAAAATTCTCCTTTGCATCTTCCAAAGGTTTCTCTTCGAGTGACTGATCCGTAGCGGAAACATTAGAGATTTCATAGACAAAATTCTCTTCTGCGTCCTCCACGGTTTGTTCTCCATATTGTGGTGGTGGTTTAAAATATGGCTCAAAAAATGAGTCATAGACACACTCTTCCCCATCAGCATTTAGATACCAAACCAGGGTTGAAGGTTGCTCTTCCGCTTGCGTCTGTATAGGAGTAGTATCCGGCTCACTGTTCCTCAACATCTCTAACACTGTGATCATGTGTTCCTCCATCCTTTCCATATTCTCCTTCAATGCATGTTTTAGAGGTTGTGGAGATATTGGGGCACAGTATGTTGGCGCTTGATTATTCCAAGTCATGTTTGCATGATTTTCCCACCCTTGACTATAAGAGTAGGGGGAGGATCATATTGTGGATTCCATGACTCGAAATAATTTCTTGTTTGAACCTGTGGATAATACTCAGAAAAATATGTCCTAAACGGACACTGATTAGTAGTATGAGAATAAAATCCACAATTCAGACACGACTCATACATGTTGTACTGGTTCATTCTATGAGTCTTTTAGTATACAATAAAGAAATAAATACTAAAAAAAAAAAAATAAAAAAAAAATAAGAAAAACAAAAGAAAAATATTTACACTACCCAAACAAACTTGTTAACCTAATCAAGTCCCCGGCAACGGCGCCAAAAACTTGATGGAGAAAATCTCCCTCTAATTAAATTACCTAGCAGGTGTACTAGTTACCGGTGTAGTAGTATGCACTAAAAAGGGTCGAATCCATAGAGACTAGATTGGAAAACAAGAATGTTTAAAAACAGAAAAGTAAATAGTGGGGTTTTGGTTTTTGATTAATTTAACTATTAAAACAATAATTAAAATTAAACTAAGAAAATAAATAAAAGCAAGATTAACGAATAGATTCACGAATTGGATTCACAAACACTTTCATTCTATGCTATGCTCCTAATGAAAAGATCAATCTCTTTCTTGGGTTCGTTCACAAAAGTAAGAATTGAGACGGTGAGGTGGCCGGATTGCAATCTATTTCTCTCTAACTAATCACACTTCGCAAATCAAGTCCATGTAATTGTTTAAAGAGTTATTAAGTTCTAAAGAACATATAAACCTACACCCACTTGATTTCTATCACGGCATCAAATAGATATATTAATCAAAATAGTGGTCAATATATAAATGCCCGAGTCACTGTAACAATAGATACCCAGAAATTCTAAAGCCAATTTATATCTTAACATATAACTGAAACTAAAGAATTTAGAATGAAAAATATTTTGATAAACAAGAATAAGAAAGAATGGAAGAATTAAATCTATAGCATAGAGATCAAGTATTGTTACTACCAATTCATGAATCTAAGAAATTAGCTACTAATAAGAATAAAATCAAGAACAAGAAAAATAATAAAGAACATCAAAACCTGGGATTAAATTGATGAAATCTTGATTACAATCCTTGAATGTTGAATAAAAGTATGTACAAAGTATCCTAAAATAAATTGGATGGAGTGTTATATTTATACAAGGGCTAAGGAGGTGTAAAAATAGGAAAAACCCTAGGATTCCTTGTTGAAAAAGGATAAATAAAGTGCTGGTGGCCGAAATTCCCCAGGAGCCCTAGGTATTTTTGAGTTTCCAGAAAATTACTTGAAAAATTCCCCAAAGGTACACCAAAAATTCCAGAAAAGCCCTTGGAATTTTGGAAATTACTGAAAAGCCCACAATATTTTGGAAATTCCCCAAAGGTCCCTGAGAAATTCCCCTAAAGCCCCTCGCTGGAGCGCGCGCTCTTCAAGGATGGGTGCGTGCGCTCTAGAATTCTAGAAGGCCTGGGTTTTGATCTGGTGTGGGTGCGCGCGCCCTATGCTTGGTGTGCGTGCGCACCCTTTGCTTCGCAGCTTGTACATTTTAGGCGCAATCTTCCGGATGCCATAATTTCTTCATACGAACTCCGATTTGGACGTGTAAACTATCGTTGGAAATCTATTTTCGAGTAATATCCAATGGCATTGATTAATCAATGGTCACATCTCTTTATCTTTATGTTCTGGTCCATTCTTTATCCTTTTTTTTTGCACTTTAATGTACATGAATCCATGCATTCTTTTTCTCCTTCCCTATACACATAAACACTCCAAAAACTATCAAATAACCCAGGGTTGAGCATCTAATAAGTCATAGAAGTATATGATTTGGATGGGTAAAAACACATCCATCAAATACCCTCAAACTTATCTTTTGCTCGTCCTCGAGTAAAACAAAACATATATAAAACTACAAAAACTAAAAACAATAATTTTTTTTTTTGGGATGTTCTCTATACATATGGGAGTCGTTAGCCAAAAGTCTCAGGGTCCCTCACAGAAGTGCCATTAAATATGTACCATTGAAAAACCAAATTGCAACACATACACACTACTAACTCGTTTGATTTTCCACCGCAGCATGATAGGATGAGTGATGTTGGTGATCAATGCGACCAAAATAAGACTAGCTTATGGGATCACTTTAGTTAATGCTCTAAATTCACAAACGATGATGATGTTGAACGTTAACCCAATCAAGGACACTCATAATCATGTATACACAGTTGTCAACCCGGTTACCGATATTTAACGAAAATATGGCATAAAGTTTAAGCACAACAAACGTGCAAGGCTAGGTTCACGGTTACAAATGAAGGTAAGGACATACGAAGTTAAGAAAGTGGACTAAGAAGTCTTCTACAATATGTATATCCTCACAATATGATAAACTCTCCCCTCACCAAATTCCCACACTGTCTCACCCCCAAACTTGAACTTTATATAATTACATGGGGTGAGACGCAATTCCCTATTTCCTGCGGCCTTTTCCAAATCATCACTTCAATACACTAAAGGGACAAGCTTTTTCTCTTTTTTTTTTCCTCATACTTACACAAGACAAATGTGTGCTTATTTAACCACTTTGCACACTCCTCAATGATCAATTTTTTTTTTCTCTCTCTTTTTTTTTTTTTTTTGTGCTTGCCCTTTCTTTTCATTACATATACCCATTTCATATCTTTGGCCATAAACCATAATTCCCCAAATCATTCTCCCAATTTCTAACCATAAATTTCCATCATTCCCTAATCCACTTCCTCGTCAAGGTGAGTTTAACATATTCTAAGTGCAAAAGGGTAGGAAATCGGGTATCAAAAGAAGGTGAACGACGGTCTTTAATGTGACATTCTTTCATCCATTACTAGGCTCAAACGGGTGTTCTAGCGAGGATTTTATTTAAGTGACTAGATAGATAAAATAAGGCCAAGAAAAGGGTTTAGAAAGAAATGCCGTAAATACCGAATAACCTATTGACTTGTTATTGACAACCATGCAACAATGTTCTAGGGTCCCCGAACATACACCAAGTGATCCCATAAATTATTCTTAAGTTGGTAACATTATCATGGAAGTAATGTAAGTGAGAAGTGGTGCAATCATGCCTTTAGTAGTGTTAATGCAGTCCCAACTGTAAGTTAAACAATAGCACCCGTAATGGCTAATAAAAACAAACCCTCGGATCATCATCGACTATGGGCCAACATCCCAAAATATAAAGAGAACAAATTTTTTAAAAATTTTTCTATTTTTTTGGAGGGTGACAATTATATACACTCCCCTATAAACCCACAAACTCGGAGAGATGCCTACCCCCAAACTCAAAACATGCTATGTCCTCATAGCATAAGGAACTAAAGCATGCTTTGGGTTCAAAGGATGACATGACACAACAAAATGATAAAATGAAAGCAAAATAAATGTTACCTAGTTGGGTTGCCTCCCAACAAGCGCATTTGGTTAAGGTCGTTAGCCCGACCGTTGCTCGGTTTGGATTTCACCTTTCTTCCTTTAGCCCACTTTGCATTCTCGCGGGTCCTTATCTTTAGCTCGAGCCTCATGTACATTCCCCTTTTTATTTTATCATTTAGTACCACAGGTAATTGTTGGCATCTTCGCTTCTTGGGCTCTTCCACTTGTGGCCTCTCACCACTTTTTCCACTATTACAAGATGGAAGGGGTACCATAATGATGATCACGTTTTCATTGGGACCGCTACGGGTAGTCTGATTCGTATCATGAACCTCCTCATTATCCCTCTTCTCATCACCATATAAAGAAAACTCAAGCTCCTCAATGGCTATCTCATGCCATGTTTTCTCCACCGTTTTTGTTTCCTTCACATTAGGGCTGAGCAAAATAATTTCGGAACCGGACCGGAACGGAGGAACCGGACCGAACCAATGAAAACCGTACCAATACTTTTGGTTTGGTCCTGGTTCTAAATTTCTTAAGAACCGACAAATTGGTCCTGTTCCGGATTTCATAAATTTAACATCGGTTTTGGACCGGACCGGACCAATAATATAACATATATAGTTTTATATAAAATGCTAATATATATAAATTGTATTTTTCTAGTTATATTACAATATCTACTGTTTGTTAACAAAAATTACAAGCCTACTGTTGTTGGTCTTCTTTTTGCTAATCAAGAAACATACATACATGTATATTTTTTTACTGAACATAAATATATCATGAAAGTTAATGTTCTGTTCAAGTTCATGTAATTATAGATTGCAGATTGGGATTTCTTAGTTCTGCCCATCAATTATGTGCATCTAGTGAAAGAAAGATTTTCTTCTCTAAATAATTTTTCTCTTAATCTCTTGCTAAAGTTATGAAAAAAGGAAAATTAATAACAAATGTATATTTTAGCGGAACCGGACCGAAACCGGACCAATGGAACCGGAACCGATGTTTTGGTTCTTCTACGTATTGGTTCGGTCTTGGTTCCAAATTTTCGTAGAACCGAATTGTTGGTTCGGTTCCGATTTTATGAAATTTTGATAAAAACCGGACCGGACCGGACCGTGAACACCCCTACTTCACATCCTCTGTACAACCACTCGCATCATCAAAAGAGGAACCATCTTTAGAGTCAACATTGGAAATTTCATAGACAAAATTCTCCTTTGCATCTTCCAAAGGTTTCTCTTCGAGTGACTGATCCGTAGCGGAAACATTAGAGATTTCATAGACAAAATTCTCTTCTGCGTCCTCCACGGTTTGCTCTCCATATTGTGGTGGTGGTTTAAAATATGGCTCAAAAAATGAGTCATAGACACACTCTTCCCCATCAGCATTTAGATACCAAACCAGGGTTGAAGGTTGCTCTTCCGCTTGCGTCTGTATAGGAGTAGTATCTGGCTCACGGTTCCTCAACATCTCTAACACTGTGATCATGTGTTCCTCCATCCTTTCCATAGTCTCCTTCAATGCTTGTTTTAGAGGTTGTGGAGGTATTGGGGCACAGTATGTTGGCGCTTGATTATTCCAAGTCATGTTTGCATGATTTTCCCACCCTTGACTATAAGAGTATGGGGGAGGATCATATTGTGGTTACCATGACTCGAAATAATATCTTGTTTGAACCTGTGGATAATACTCAGAAAAATATGTCCTAAACGGACACTGATTAGCAGTATGAGAATAAAATCCACAATTCAGACACGACTCATACATGTTGTACTGGTTCATTCTATGAGTCTTTTAGTATACAAAAAGAAATAAATACTAAAAAAAAAACTAAATAAAAAAAATAAGAAAAACTAAAGAAAAATATTTACACTACCTAAACAAACTTGTTAACCTAATCAAGTCCCCGGCAACGGCGCCAAACACTTGATGGAGAAAATCTCCCTCTAATTAAATTACCTAGCAAGTGTACTAGTTACTGGTGTAGTAGTATGCACAAACAAGGGTCGAATCCACAGAGACTAGATTGGAAAACAAGAATGTTTAAAAACAGAAAAGTAAATAGTGGGGTTTTGGTTTTTGATTAATTTAACTACTAAAACAATAATTAAAATTAAACTAAGAAAATAAATAAAAGCAAGATTAACGAATAGATTCACGAATTGGATTCACAAACACTTTCACTCTATGTTATGCTCCTAATGAAAAGATCAATCTCTTTCTTGGGTTCGTTCACAAAAGTAAGAATTGGGACGGTGAGGTGGCCGGATTGCAATCTATTTCTCTCTAACTAATCACACTTCGCAAATCAAGTCCATGTAATTGTTTAAAGAGTTATTAAGTTCTAAAGAACAAATAAACCTACACCCACTTGATTTCTATCACGGCATCAAATAGATATATTAATCAAAATAGTGGTCAATGTATAAATGCCCGAGTCACTGTAACAATAGATACCCAGAAATTCTAAAGCCAATTTATATCTTAACATATAACTGAAACTAAAGAATTTAGAATGAAAAATATTTTGATAAACAAGAATAAAAAAGAATGGAAGAATTAAATCTATAGCATAGAGATCAAGTATTGTTACTACCAATTCATGAATCTAAGAAATTAGCTACTAATAAGAATAAAATCAAGAACAAGAAAAATAATAAAGAACATCAAAACCTGGGATTAAATTGATGAAATCTTGATTACAATCCTTGAATGTTGAATAAAAGTATGTACAAAGTATCCTAAAATAAATTGGATGGAGTGTTATATTTATACAAGGGCTAAGGAGGTGTAAAAACAGGAAAAACCCTAGGATTCCTTGTTGAAAAATGATAAATAAAGTGCTGGTGGCCGAAATTCCCCAGGAGCCCTTGGTATTTTTGAGTTTCCAGAAAAGTCCTTGAAAAATTCCCCAAAGGTCCTCCAAAAATTCCAGAAAAGCCCTTGGAATTTTGGAAATTACTGAAAAGCCCACAATATTTTGGAAATTCCCCAAAGGTCCCTGAGAAATTCCCCTAAAGCCCCTCGCTGGAGCGCGCGCTCTTCAAGGATGGGTCCGTGCACTCTAGAATTCCAGAAGGCCTGGGTTTTGATCTGGTGTGGGTGCGTGCGCCCTATGCCTGGTGTGCGTGCGCACCCTTTGCTTCGCAGCTTGTACATTTTACGCGCAATCTTCCGGAGGCCATAAGTTCTTCATACGAACTCTGATTTGGACGTGTAAACTATCGTTGGAAATATATTTTCGAGTACTATCCAATGGAATTGATTAATCAGTGGTCACATCTCTTTATCTTTATGTTCTGGTCCATTCTTTATCCTTTTTTTCGCACTTTAATGTACATGAATCCATGCATTCTTTTGCTCCTTCCGTATACTCATAAACACTCCAAAAACTATCAAATCACCCAAGGTTGAGCATCTAATAAGTCATAGAAGTATATGATTTGGATGGGTAAAAACACATCCATCAAGTACCCCCAAACTTATCTTTTGCTCGTCCTCGAGTAAAACAAAACATATATAAAACTACAAAAACTAAAAACAATAATTTTTTTTTTTTGGGATGTTCTCTATACATATGGGAGTCGTTAGCCAAAAGTCTCAGGGTCCCTCACAGTAGTGCCATTAAATATGTACCATTGAAAAACCAAATTGCAACACATACACACTACTAACTCGTTTGATTTTCCACCGCAGCATGATAGGATGAGTGATGTTGGTGATCAATGCGACCAAAATAAGATTAGCTTATGGGATCACTTTAGTTAATGCTCTAAATTCACAAACGATGATGATGTTGCACGTTAACCAAATCAAGGACAATCATAATCATGTATACACAGTTGTCAACCCGGTTACCGATATTAAACGAAAATATGGCATAAAGTTTAAGCACAACAAACGTGCAAGGCTAGGTTCACGGTTACAAATGAAGGTAAGGACATACGAAGTTAAGAAAGTGGACTAAGAAGTCTTCTACAATATGTATATCCTCACAATATGATAAACTCTCCGCTCACCAAATTCCCACACTGTCTCACCCCCAAACTTGAACTTTATATAATTACATGGGGTGAGACGCAATTCCCTATTTCCTGCGGCCTTTTCCAAATCATCACTTCAATACACTAAAGGGACAAGCTTTTTCTCTTTTTTTTCCTCATACTTACACAAGACAAATGTGTGCTTATTTAACCACTTTGCACACTCCTCAATGATCATTTTTTTTTTTTTTTTTTTTTTTTTTTTGTGCTTGCCCTTTCTTTTCATTACATACACCCATTTCATATATTTGGCCATAAACCATTATTCCCCAAATCATTCTCCCAATTTCTAACCATAAATTTCCATCATTCCCTAATCCACTTCCTTGTCAAGGTGAGTTTAACCTATTCTAAGTGCAAAAGGGTAGGAAATCGGGTATCAAAAGAAGGTGAACGACGGTATTTAATGTGCCATTCTTTCATCCATTACTAGGCTCAAACGGGTGTTGTAGCGATGATTTTATTTAAGTGACTAGATAGATAAAATAAGGCCAAGAAAAGGGTTTAGAAAGAAATGCCATAAATACCGAATAACCTATTGACTTGTTATTGACAACCATGCAACAATGTTCTAGGGTCCCCGAACATACACCAAGTGATCCATAAATTATTCTTAAGTTGGTAACATGATCATGGAAGTAATGTAAGTGAGAAGTGGTGAAATCATGCCTTTAGTAGTGTTAATGCAGTCCCAACTCTAAGTTAAACAATGGCACCCGTAATGGCTAATAAATGGCTAATAAAAACAAACCCTCGGATCATCACCGACTATGGGAACATCCCAAAATATAAAGAGAACAAATTTTTTTCAAATTTTTCTATTTTTTTTTGGAGGGTGACAACTATATACACTCCCATATAAACCCACAAACTCGGAGAGATGCCTACCCCCAAACTCAAAACATGCTATGTCCTCATAGCATAAGGAACTAAAGCATGCTTTGGGTTCAAAGGATGGCATGACACAACAAAATGATAAAATGAAAGCAAACTAAATGTTACCTAGTTGGGTTGCCTCCCAACAAGCGCATTTGGTTAAGGTCGTTAGCCCGACCGTTGCTCGGTTTGGATTTCACCTTTCTTTCTTTGGCCCACTTTGCATTCTCGCGGGTCCTTATCTTTAGCTCGAGCCTCATGTACATTCCCATTTTTATTTTATCATTTAGTACCACAGGGAATTGTTGGCATCTTCGCTTCTTGGGCTCTTCCACTTGTGGCCTCTCACCACTTTTTCCACTATTACAAGATGGAAGGGGTACCTTAATGATGATCACGTTTTCATTGGGACCGCTACGGGTAGTCTGATTCGTATCATGAACCTCCTCACTATCCCTCTTCTCATCACCATATAAAGCATACTCAAGCTCCTCAATGGCTATCTCATGCCATGGTTTCTCCACCGTTTTTTTTTCCTTCACATCCTCTGTACAACCACTCGCATCATCAAAAGAGGAACCATCTTTAGAGTCAACATTGGAGATTTCATAGACAAAATTCTCCTTTGCATCTTCCAAAGGTTTCTCTTCGAGTGACTGATCCGTAGCGGAAACATTAGAGATTTCATAGACAAAATTCTCTTCTGCGTCCTCCACGGTTTGCTCTCCATATTGTGGTGGTGGTTTAAAATATGGCTCAAAAAATGAGTCATAGACACACTCTTCCCCATCAGCATTTAGATACTAAACCAGGGTTGAAGGTTGCTCTTCCGCTTGCGTCTGTATAGGAGTAGTATCCGGCTCACGGTTCCTCAACATCTCTAACACTGTGATCATGTGTTCCTCCATCCTTTCCATAGTCTCCTTCAATGCTTGTTTTAGAGGTTGTGGAGGTATTGGGGCACAGTATGTTGGCGCTTGATTATTCCAAGTCATGTTTGCATGATTTTCCCACCCTTAACTATAAGAGTATGGGGAGGATCATATTGTGGTTGCCATGACTCGAAATAATTTCTGTTTGAACCTGTGGATAATACTCAGAAAAATATGTCCTAAACGGACACTGATTAGTAGTATGAGAATAAAATCCACAATTCAAACACGACTCATACATGTTGTACTGGAGCGCGCGCTCTTCAAGGATGGGTGCGTGCGCTCTAGAATTCCAGAAGGCCTGGGTTTTGATCTGGTGTGGGTGCGCGCGCCCTATGCTTGGTGTGCGTGCGCACCCTTTGCTTCGCAGCTTGTACATTTTACGCGCAATCTTTCGGAGGCCATAACTTCTTCATACGAACTCCGATTTGGACGTGTAAACTATCGTTGGAAATCTCTTTTCGAGTAATATCCAATGGCATTGATTAATCAGTGGTCACATCTCTTTTTCTTTATGTTATGGTCCATTCTTTATCCTTTTTTTTTCGCACTTTAATGTACATGAATCCATGCATTCTTTTGCTCTTTCCCTATACTCATAAACACTCCAAAAACTATCAAATAACCCAAGGTTGAGCATATAATAAGTCATACAAATATATGATTTGGATGGGTAAAAACACATCCATCATCTACGAATTTAGGTTTAAATGTGGATGAACACAACATGGCTAATGAAGCAAGTGTTCATATCCATAAAAAGTTTGAATAGTCAAATGTGAAGATAATTTTGGGACGGAGGGAGTATTAGATTTCTAGGCTTGACAACTATTTTCACACGGCAATAGAATGAATTACTAAAGTTGTCGCATGACAACATTTGTAACCAACCTTGTCGCTTTTAAAGTATTTCCTTTGCAGATACTTGTAGGCCTTTTGTTGAAATTCCTTAAAGGTCTCTGGGGGAGTTTAATGCTATAAAATCCTTCCTACATTTCACGACTACCAAAGGATGACTTTCTAGGATGGAGTACTAAAAGGAAGGCATGTCTATAACAGAACAAGTAAGTGAATTCAAAGCTATAGCGACCTAGTTATCTTCAATTAGTGTTATTCCTGAAGACGAAGTACAAGCTTTGATTTTACTACCATCTTTATTGGATAGTTGAGATACAATTATGATCGCTGTAATCCCGAATATCGCAAAGGTAAAGTTAAAGTTTAATTATGTTGTCGAAGAGATTCTTAAGTAAGTAAAACTTTTGGAACTTCTAAAACTACTAGTAGTAGCTTGCTTAAGACCATAAAGAGTCCTCGTGTACTTGCAAATCATGTAAGAGCAAATTTGGAAGAATCCCCTTGTGGTCATTTGCGCCCTTTATTTTTTAAATGCTTAAATGTGGCACTCGCCAATTATAAAAATATTTTTTCCATACCTTTAAAAAAATATTTTACCACCTTTCTACTAAGAAAAAATAACACTATATTAACAATTTACCCGCTTTAAACTAAATTTATTTATTAAATTATATTTTTTCGTATTCAAAATAATCTTGCTTCCGTTTATAAAAATTAATTTATGGTTCCATAATTGCGTCAGCGGAATGGTCAAATACACATTCGTAGCTTAATCATCAATTGATGTAGCCCACGATCCAGCAGACTCAACGACCGAGCGGCCGCCCGACCTACACAAGGCGCCCGCTTACCTCCCTGCCATTTTGATGAATTTCTGTTAAAGACCAGGCGCCCGCCCGCTCAGTACCAAGCGCCCGCCTGGTTGGCCGAACAGTGTTTTTCCCAGTTTCGTTTTGCGTTTAATTAAAACGCTTTAGGGTATTTTTGGTTTTTTTTTAGTTTCATTTTTAGGAGTATAAAACCTGTTTTAGGGTTTGTAAACATTATTCTTTGATTTTGTTATTCAATTGCAACTTTGAAACTTTGTGGGTTAAACCCTAGAAACCATTGTTGGTTTTGTTGAAGGTGGATTCCTTTGGAAGGTGGATTCCTTCGTTTTGAGAGCTTCATCACTATCGGTGTTGTTCTTGCCAAACCCTAATTCGTGGATTCGAATTGGGTCAATTAATTCGTTGATTCGATTAATTGCCTTACCGGTTACTTTTATTTTAATTCCGCTGCAAACCTTTTACATCAATTGATATCATAAAAAGGATGATCCAAGGAGGAAGATGACCAACAATCAAGGAAACAACAACAATCAAGTGAATCTTGGTGATTTGACCACGGTGTTAGAACGGTTCCGTCATGATTTGGAGCAATGAGAGGCAGATCGTGTTGAACGCGAAGAGCAACGAGAGGCAGAACGGGCTGAACGGGATCGAATGTTAACAGAGGATTTGCGAGCTTTGCAGGAGGGTATTGGGAACTTGGGCAGAAAGCAGAACGACAGGATGCACGTGTCGAACATGGAGTTCCCAATCATCGTGGTCAACCAGCCGGACGAAATCAGCATAACTTGGGTGGTGGAGGTAATTTTAATTATGAACACAATCCCAAAATTAAGGCTGATTTGCCATTTTTTCCTGGTGAATTGGACATGGTTGGGTTTTCTGATTGGCTTGAGGAAGTTGAAAAATATTTTGCTTTAATGAATATTCTTGCTGAATGACAAGTTCCTTATGTTGCCTATAAATTGAGGGGTGGTGCATCTGCTTGGTGGAGGAAATTACGTACTCAAAATATTCATAACAATAGACCCATGATTACTGACTGGCCTATGATGAAACATGCCTTAAGGCAACGATTTTTACCTGCTAATTTTGAGCAACAAATGTATCGATTTTTTTTTGGAATGTCATCAGGGTAATAAATCTGTTCGTGCGTACACGCATGAATTTCACTCTTGGTCTTCCCGTAACGATTTATGTGAGTCGGATGCTCAATTAACTGCTAGGTATATTTTTGGGCTTCAAGTTGATATTCGTAATCAGGTTGAGTTGACACAAGTTCACTTTTTGGATGAGGCCATTGATCGGGCGTCGACAGTTGAACGTCAGCTTGCTACTTCTGGGAGCGCAGTTTCTAGTTCTTCAGTTGGTAGTTCAGTAATGGCTACAGAGACAGCACGAGGTGTGGGTGCTAAGTCCGTTTTAGCAGATCAGGTAACTACTGCTGTTCCGGTTAAAAAGAACGCTACCCCTGCTACTGGTGGTCAACCAAAGGATAATCCTTATGCCAAAAACTAGGGAACCAGGTGTTTTAAATGTGGGCAAACAGGACATATTTCTAGTGGTTGTCCCCTTCTAAAGAATGTTGATGTGGTGGCTCGAGAGGATGATGATGATGATGATGCTGATGGGGATTACGAGGAGGTTTATGATCCTAATAGGGATGATGATGACGGAGACGAACATAACGCGTGTGTGGTTCGTAAGTTGACTACTCCCGCAGTGGAGGTTAATCCGGCACGTCATAATATCTTTCAAACAAAGGTTAAGGTCAATGATATGGCGGTTCGCATTATTATTGATAGTGGTAGCAGTGAGAACTTGGCACGCGGATTGGTAAATAAGCTAAAGCTTGAGGTACGTAACCATCCATCTCCTTATGTTGTTGGGTGGATCAATGCTACTGGCTCTTTGAAGGTCACACACCAATGTATCATTCCTTTTTCGATTGGAAAATATAAGGATGTGGTTACATGCGATATTGTGGATATGAGCGCTTGTCAGATATTGCTTGGTAGACCGTGGCATTTTGATGTGGGGTCCATGCATTGTGGGCGTACTAATGTGATCCATTTAGCTAAGCATGGGCGTTTGTTTGTTTTGTACCCATTGACGGACATGGGGAATGGTGGGTGCAAAGGAAAAGGAACACATCTTAGTTCTCTTTGTATTCCTAAATCTTTTGTTTCAGGTTCATTGCCAAAGAAGAAAGGATGGCTGATCGAAAAAGGGAAGTCCGAGCATGACGTTACACTTTCCATACCTAGCGAAACGATGGCCACGGGATGTTCTTTTATGGTACATGATTCCGGGATGAATCATTTTAAAGAGGGGGTGTATGATCTAGCCCACGATCCAGCAGACTCAGCGACCGAGCGCCCGCCCGACATACACCAGGCGCCCGTTTACCTCCCTGCCATTTTGACGAATTTCTGTTAAAGACCAGGCGCCCGCCCGCTCACTACCAAGCGCCCACCTGGTTGGCTGAACAATATTTTTCCCAGTTTTGTTTTGCGTTTAATTAAAACACTTTAGGTTATTTTGGTATTTTTGTGAGTTTCATTTTTAGGAGTATAAACCTGTTTTAGGGTTTGTAAACATTATTCTTTGATTTTGTTATTCAATTGCAACTTTGTTGGTTAAACCCTAGAAACCATTTTTTGTTTTGTTGAAGGTGGATTCCTTCGGAAGGTGGATTCCTTCGTTTATTTGAGAGCTTCATCACTATCGGTGTTGTTCTTGCCAAACCCTAATTTGTGGATTCGAATTTGGTCAATTAATTCGTTGATTCGATTAATTGCCTATCTGTTTGGGGTGAAAAATCTCATAACACTATATCTACATCCTGGAAATAACAACTTGAGTTTACATCTTGAAGCTACAGCAGGTCGATCTTACATGTTGACTTACATATTGACTTTACATCCTGACGTGACATCCTGAGTTGACGACTTGACGCCTGGACATCTTGATCAGTGGCAGTTTTTCTGTTCCTATTTTTTAGGACCGTTATTAATTCACACATAGAAGACTCATGGACCAAGTCAAACACATGTGAATAAATTATCCAGCACATGTTTACAAAGACTCAAGAAGCATTGGAACCTTATCTTCAACTAACTATCCGAAATTCTTGGGATAAAGGGGTTATCATCTAGTTTGTTCTCTCATTATAAATAGCTTTACACCATTTGTAATACACACACGCACTTTTCAGTTCTACTTAGCTCTCATTCTCGATCATTGTATTCCTCATCACCGTTACTAATAAAATATCATCTTTGAGGTTTTATGCCGGCGAACAAGTTGTTCAAGGGCTTTCCTCGTTAAATCCTTTGTTCATACATCTTGAATTCTGAAATCTATATTCCATTTGTACCCTACTCTTTTTTATCTTTTTTATTTGTCCAATTGACGAAAATTGGCCAAAACAATTTGGCGCCGTCTGTGGGAACTTTGGTGTTTTAGATTGTTAAGAAATTCAAGATGAGCAATCCAACAACCGATCAGATTACATATAGAATTTCAGTTGCAAGTGGGGGCAGATCAGCAATGGGGGCACCTGAAATCCCTTTGGATATCGCCTCCAACTTGATTGCCATGATGCGTGACGTGAGGAATCAGATTCAACTGCAGAATGTTCTACCATGCTGATGAATCAAGTCTCCAGGTTGCAGCGTGAGGTGACAACTCTGCACGGTGGAACATCGGCGGCACAGCAAACCAGCTTCCCTAGCATCTTCCAGTCTGTTGCTCCAAATGTGCCCTCTGACCCATTCTCTCCATACCAACCTAGAAGGCTTGCTTTTGGAAGTGATGCTGCAGGATCATCTGGATTTGGTGGATTCACACCAGCTGCCAACCTGACCACCAATAGCACGATCATCCATCCTGAAACTGTTACTCCAATTTCAACAACATTTTTTACGCCAACTACGGTGGCAGCAGGGAGTCTTAACCCTCAGTTTGATTTTAATTATCTCAATAATTATCAATTCGCTGCTGCTAACAATGATGCAGGTAGCCTACTTAGCAGACAAATGCAGGAGCTAAATGAACTAGTTATGAGTGTGCCAGGGTTGACTCTGCCACAGAACCAGGCTTCTCCAACATGTTACAATGAGTCCCGCTTCGCTCCAGCCATAGCCAACGTGGTCATACCAAAGAAGTTCAGTCCACCCCACATGAAGAAGTATGATGGGACAACTGATCCAGCGGAGCATGTTACATTGTATCAGGAGAAGATGGATGTGGTCCACATTCCACCCCAGTTCAAGGAAGCATGCTTTTGCAGGGGTTTTGGTTCAACTCTTATAGGGGCAGCTTTGAGATGGCTCATTAGCCAACCTTTGGGTTCTATTGGATCATATGCTCAGCTTATCAACTTGTTCACTAATCAGTTTTCATGTAACAGGGTGTTTGAGAAACTGACAAGTGATCTATACAGGGTGGTCCAGCACCTGGATGAGCTACTTAAAGACTACCTGAGCAGGTTCAACAGGGAGGCGGTGAACATCTCCAACCTGGACACTGTAACTGCAATTGAAGCCTTCAGGATGGGGCTTAAGAAGGACTCTCCTTACTATGATGACTTAGTCATGACACCATGTAAGAGGCTAGATGAAATCAGAACCAGAGCATCTAGATTCATCAGGTTGGAAGAAGATAGGCTCATGCAGGATTATTAATCAATAGGTTGGAAAGGGGGCATGCTGGATGTCAACTATAGATGGTACCAGAATTCCTAGAAGTTAGAATGCAGTGCATCTCAAGCTGTACTTCATGTAAGTTATAGCTTGTCAACTTAATTCAGAAAATCAGGTATGCATTTATAATGCTTTATTTCAATTGTGTTTTTTCAATTTGATTTATCTTCATCAAACATCGACTGACTTAAGCATCGGAGGGGTGTTAGCCAAGCTAACACCCAACCCTAACATGTTTCTGCTTTGCGAGGAAACTCAAAGTCTCTATTCAGGTCAAGATGTTTACATGTTGATCCAAGTTTTCCAGATGTTACATGTTGATCAGAGATGTTACATGCTGATCCAAGTATTCAAAGACGTTCACATGAGTCAGAATTCATGTCCAACAGGAAAAATCAAAGTACAATTCCATCCAAGGTTTAAAGATTTTACACTTTCAAAGGTTTAAAGGTTTTACACTATCAAAGGTTTAAAGGTTTTACACCTTTCTTAAGTGTTTAAGGTTTCTACACCTTCGCCCGTGCGCACGATTTTCATATTTTAGTTAAGTTGTAGGTGGGCCAATGTGTCATGAACATATTGATTACATTCTTGCACTTGGCTAAAATTATGAACTCAAGTTGAAATCAATGGTTGTAACATTTACATGTTACCAAACGAACACATTGTTTAAAAGATAAACATCTTTTCATAATGATTCCCAACCTTGTAACATCAACATGTTACCAACCATTCCTTACAGCGCTACTATTCAATTGTTCCAAAATTATTCTAAGTTGTAACATCAACATGTTACCCTTAGAATCCTAACCGTACGACCAGTCTATTATCAAAATACCAAAAAGGATCAAACACACTGATCCTAAAATGGGAAACATTCATAAGTTTTAACCATGCTATCACGAGACATGGCAAGAACAACATTACAACCTAACATGTCCAAACAGACATGTTGCAAACAAATAAAAATTTTCTTTAAGACAATCACCAAAATATCATATTCTTCGTCTTTCTATTTGTTTTTTGCAGGATCAATTGCATCTTGGAGCTTTTATCACCTACATCAACTGTTATGGAATTTTCTTGAATTTCTATGTTCACTCAATTCAAAAAATTTGGGGGCAATTGTTTGGGGTGAAAAATCTCACAACACTATATCTACATCCTGGAAATAACAACTTGAGTTTATCTCTTGAAGCTACAGCAGGTTGATCTTACATGTTGACTTACATATTGACTTTACATCCTGACGTGACATCCTGAGTTGACGACTTGACGCCTGGACATCTTGATCAGTGGCAGTTTTTCTGTTCCTATTTTTTAGGACTGTTATTAATTCACACATAGAAGACTCATGGACCAAGTCAAACACATGTGAATAAATTATCCAGCACATGTTTACAAAGACTCAAGAAGCATTGGAACCTTATCTTCAACTAACTATCCGAAATTCTTGGGATAAAGGGGTTATCATCTAGTTTGTTCTCTCATTATAAATAGCTTTACACCATTTGTAATACACACACGCACTTTTCAGTTCTACTTAGCTCTCATTCTCGATCATTGTATTCCTCATCACCGTTACTAATAAAATATCATCTTTGAGGTTTTATGCCGGCGAACAAGTTGTTCAAGGGCTTTCCTCGTTAAATCCTTTGTTCATACATCTTGAATTCTGAAATCTATATTCCATTTGTACCCTACTCTTTTTTATCTTTTTATTTTTCCAATTGACGAAAATTGGCCAAAACACTATCCGGTTTAATTTTATTTTAATTCCGCTGCAAACCTTTTACATCATCAATTCATCAAGAATGCATTATTAACATCAAACTTTTCAGGAAACCAATATTTGGCTACAATAGTGGTTTTATCTGCGGTTGATACTCTTGGAAGTTGGAACATGAGTAATGTTAACGGGACAATATATATGACTTATGCAAGTCGTTTCAGATGGATCAAAGTATATTAAAAAGTGCACCGGTTGTTCCATGATTTATACTTGAACTATCATTCAAATAATCAAATTACATTTATTCGATCGACTCCGATCAGCGATAAATGCTAGAATAATTAAGTTTTTTTTTTCTATGAATGATCACAAGATCCCAAAATTTGTAACCGTAATTAAAAGTTAACATTAGACGCATATGTACTCCCAGGAGAAAAGTTATTAGGAACTACATTCCAAGCCTCAATTGTTCTTCCACCAGAATAAATCCTGAATGAATATGGGGCTGCAAAAGATGAACTAACGTCGGCTTTCCAAATTGCACCCCATAAGTTTTGCATCGATACCCACTGGCCTGAATTTTCCGCCTTAATATCAACTGAAGAGATGCCACCGTCTCCATTCGTGTATTCAATTGCTGTCGCAAACCAGTATGGATTGCATTTTGGTGAAGTCTTGAACGCGATCTTCCACCCTCTGTAGTTACATGGCACTCTACAATATTTGTCAGAAAATAGAAATTTCATTACTTTGATCAGCATGATGAAGTAACAAATGGAATTTAGAAAAAGATATTTGTGGCTCAATCAAAGCAGAATTAAGCTTTTAAATAGTGGCGGATCTAGGATTTTAGACAAAGTGGGGGTGAAATGATAAAATTTATAATTTTGGTGGTAAAATATCACACTTTCCGAATTAACAAGGAAAGTAGTTATATTTTCAAGTGCTTAAATATGGCTCCATAGTGGGTACAACGGTTTAAAAACAATCTTAAGACGCTGCATTGATAAAAATAAAAAAAGAAAAGTGTATTGTTGAAAAAATATCAGCAAGTAGAAAGGGGTCCATTTTAGAGTTGTGAAACAACCTTCTATATTGAACATCAACTTGTCCAAAGTTACGCAGATTATCGGCTTGTCCTCTGCTAGCCATGGCACCAAAAGCATAACCGCTTAAATCAAAATGGAATGGCACATTATTGCAAGTCCCAGGGCACTTATCCGTAACTGTTACAGTAATCGGATTTGTAGAGCAATAAGGCGTTCGCAGGCATTTTATCTGAAATTTAATTAGCATGACAATCATTTTAGTACTTCATTAAGTTAATAAATAAACAAAAAAATAACAAAAAAATGCAAGTCTATAATTTCATATATACCTCGTAACAATTTCCACACCCTTTGCCTGATAGGAAAATATTGGCATTCCCAGCTGATATCATGGCTGAGAATGGTGGTTTTGCTACGTCGTTTTCCCATCCGCATGCTCCGCCTAGAAAGTTATTATCAAATATAAATAAATATTAATGAAATAAAATTTAAAAATTACGACTATTTATTAAACCTTTTACTGTGCATGCATTTTTCTAGAAATATAAAAATTATTACCACTTCCAGCGCCAGTGGCATCCCCGTACCACGTCGCCAAAGCAGGTGAAAAACCAGCATCATTTAGGGGAATTGAGGAATTCAGAAGCTTAGGGTTTAAACTAGAAGAGAGATTCACTAACATGGCTAGAACCATGAAAAAGAAAAAGGGTTTTTTCATGAGACTTAAAGCCATTGAACAATATTAGTACTTTGTATGTATTGAAATGGAATTGATGCCTAGAAAAATGTCACAGAAGGACCAATTTATAGTAGAAAAGAAATTCATGCATGTTAATAATTTGAATTTATCATTAGCCAATTTTAATTTTGTTTCCAAATTATTCATTGAAGTAAATTGTTAGGATAAGATTTCTTGAATTAATACACTTATATTTATAAATTTAGTTTCCAAAATTATTCATAGTATAGTGATTATCCATTTCAATTCCCTTGCTATATATGAAAATAAAGGTTGCACATATTTAATAGTTGACTCAATCTAAACATGTATACGGTGACTAGAAAATACTTATACTCCGTCTATGTTCAAAGTTGGTTCACTTCATTTTTTTATATTTTTTTCGGAGAAAATTACAACCTAATCCTCAATCCTAAGCAAAACTACCACCTAGTCCAAACTAATATTTTGATTTACCACCCAGTCCAACTTTTGGAAATAAAATACCATAAGGTCCAATAATATATCTAAATACCGAAACTACCCCTTATCCAAATAAAACCACCCACCCTTCCCCATCCACTCATTTAACACGCACGCGCACACACACCCAGTCTGTTTCTCTCTCTTCTCCCGCACCTCTGGCGAGCCTTTCCCTACCTCCGGTGAGCCCTCCCCCTCCGACTACCCTTCCCATCGCCCATCTCCGGCCAACCTACTCCGCTTCCAACCGTCTTCCTCCCTAATCAAACGACAACAATAAATCCGACAACACCACCTTCGGCCGATCTCTTCGACCCCCCTCTGGTCGTCCACTGTTCCACCTCCGGCGATTTTGTTTCCGGTCGTTTCTCCGCGCGATTCATTGGTGAGGGTAAAAACCTTAACTTTTCAATTCATTGATTCTTCCTAGTTTCCTCGCAATCTATAAACTAGGGCTAACTTGGCCTTGATTTTGAATGTTAATATTTTTCCAGTTAAAATGTGCATTCTATTGTTGTTCTTACTCTTATATGAAATTAAGATTCCTGAGACTTGATTGAATTGTTGTTTTGATTTGGGAAAATGTTAATTATCCCTACCCTCTGTTCCTCTCTTTCATTCTGTTGTTATTACTGTTAGTCACATACCTACATCTTTATTCTTAAGCATGGGAAATTTATTCGCTTTAAGCATATTTGTGTCTTTGCTTCACTGATCTGTAGGTACGATGGAATCAAATTGCTCAGTATTTAATTCAAGGAAGAGGAAAATACCATTGGAGAAGGGAACTTTAATTTGTTGTTAGAATATCTGTGAACCTGTTCTTGGAACAAGTGTGAACTTGTTCTTGGAACAAGCGCGAACTTACAATTGCGAACTTATTTTTGGAACAAGGGCGAACTTATTATTAGAACAATTGCGAACTTACAATTGCGAACTTACAATTGCAATCTTACAATTGTGAACTTACAATTGTGAACTTACAACTGTGAACTTGTTCTTGAAAAAAATAGTTTTTTTTTTGAAAAATGTGAATTTGTTCTTAGAATAACTGTAAACTTGTTCTGGAACAACTGTGAACTTGTTCTTGAAAAAAATTGTATTTTTTTTTGAAAAATGTGAATTTGTTCGTGGAATAACTGCAAACTTGTTTTGGAACAACTGTGAATTTGTTCTTGAAAAAAAATGTTTTTTTTTGAAAAATGTGAGTTTGTTCTTGGAATAACTGTGATCTTGTTCTGGAACAATTGTGAACTTACTGATTAGTTCACAGTTGTTTGGTCACCGGATTCGATTGTGTTCTTAGTAGTTTTGTTGACAAATGTGAACTTACTAATTAGTTCACAGTTGTTTGGTAGCCGGAGTTGTTTAGATGACAACTGAGAACTTACTGACAACTGATAAGTTCTCAGTTATTTGAACACCGAAGATGGTGGTAGCCAGAAAAATAGTCGCTGTGTGTGGTTACTGAAAAATGGTGGCCGGAAAGGTCGACGGAGGTGGTCGCCGGATTATGGCACCAAAAAAATACTCACCGAAGGTGGTCGTTGAAAAATAGTCGCCGGAGGTGGTCGCCAGAAAACGCATTTGAGATGGCAATACATGCCAAAAATATCAAGCATTGCAACAAAAATAAATAAATATATCACACAAGTGCTCTCAGCACAATGGGGAGATGGCGAAAGTTCTCGACGAATGAGAGAAGGCAAAATTTCTCGACGAAATAGAGATAACATGGTATATAACAAGAATGAAAAACTATGATATTCTAAATAACGAGCAATTGAAGACCATAACCAAATAATCTCATGAACATCGCTATGAACGAAACAACATATAGATTCCTCAACGACAATGTGTAAAAAAAATTTGGATTTATTGCACTAGAAGACGAACGAAGAGGTAATGTTGATTCCTTGTGGTAGAGAAAATAAAGTAACGGAAGTCGTGTCATCACTCAATTTTTATTTGATTTTAGTAGAAACCCACAAAATCAACAACACAAGTGTTTGTGATCTCAGCAAGTTGAAATTACAAAAAATAGTGTTAGTGTAGAATTGCAATGATAAGAAAAAAAAGGAGATGGAGGAGTTGGTTGCTAAAAATGGTGGAGAGAGGTTAAAGAAGTGAATGGTGGAAGAAGATGACGGTTACCTTATTCCAATGAAAAAATAAAAGTTACAATTGATAAAAAAAAAAAAAAAAAAACTAGAATAACTATGTTGAAGTAAATTATTGATTACCAAACAGCTCTAACTCAAACCGTATCTGGTGTTAGCTTCTCACAAGGTGGTTACGAATTCAAATTTCGTTATAGAGATTTGTGTTAGCCTATTTATATTTATAGGTCCAGTTGTAGCCTTCATGACATTATAAATTAATTTAAAAACCTTTTGTTACAAAAGTTATTGGTTAAAAAGCACTCGAGTTGGCCATTGGATACAAAAGAAATATCATATTTGGACAGCGAGAGAGTAGTTCAAAGAAGAAGCTAATGCCAAACTTTGAAACAGGGGCGGACCTAAGGTATAGATACTTGATGGTGGTGTACCCAGTATCTAAAGTTGTTTTACTGTAGTGATAGTGCTTTTGTGTATTACTTAGTTAACTCAGATTCGATTCCCATAAGTGTTTTTTTTATTTGTGTACACATTTTGATTTACTCATGGGTCCGCTACTGCTCTGAAACTGTTTTGTTAGAGCAATAAACAAGACTTGATGAGAAAAGCAAGCTATCACAAGAACACAGATTTACCTGGTTTACCAACTTGGCTACGTCCACGGGGAGGGGAGAGAATATTATTATCAATCTGGAGAAACGATTACAAAATCACACTATTACTGCTGCACAAATTTTGATCACCAAATTTCTAACTGTGCAACTGTAGAATTACAGATCTCTCTGAGCGCTCTAATAATCTATCTGAGGTCTTTCTGTTGAGGCTGATTTTGATCTAGACTATTAGCCTCTATTTATACCACTCAAAGTCTATCTCAAAATCTTGTAGGAACTTGAAATCCAAGTCCAAAATTGACTCGAAACCTTTCCTTCTGCGAAACAGAAACTGTTCGAAATATGCTTCTGTTTGGGCTCCTTGGTCCCGCCGGGTCATAGGCATGGTCCGAACGGATCCTTGCTTCTGTTGTAGACAACGTCACTATCGCCTACAATGTAGCCTTCCAATTGACAACTGACCCACCAAGCGTGAATACATATCCGGTCATCGATCTTCTTGTATCAACATCTCCTGAATAGTCCGAATCTGAGAAACCCTCGACTACACATTCTGTTCCATTTCCATAGATGAGACCGACGTTGCTAGTTCTCACTGTAGCATACATCAAACTACCAACTGCACTAGCATAGGGTACTCGAGCCATATACTCTTTCTCCTCAGCCGATTTGGGCCCAAACGCGACTGATAACTGTGCATTCACTGCACTCGGAGTATCTATAGCCTTAGCTGTTGACATACCAAACCTCTCTAAAACTTTTTTGCTGTATCTTTTCTGGGATAAGAACAGTTTTCGTTTAGCTCTGTCTCTATAAATCTCTATACCCAGAACTTTCTTCGCGTTACCCAAATCCTTCATCTCAAACTATGCGGCCAATAAGCCTTTCAGCTTCTGAATCTTTAACTTCTTGACTGCTGTTATAGCTATCAAATCTCTTGTACCACTGCCTAGGCGATTGCTTAAATCCATACAAGGACTTCTTCAATCTACAAACTTGATCTTCCTTATTAGGAACTTGGAATCCTTCTGCCTCTATCAAGTATATCTCTTCCTCCAACTCTCCATGGAAGAAAGTTGTCTTGACGTCTAGTTGCTTAAGCTCCAAATTCCTCTGTGCTACTATTGCTAGAAACACTCTGATCGAAGTGTGTCTGACTACTGGTGAGAAGATCTCATTATAGTCCATCCCTTCTATCTGTATAAAACCCCTTGAAATAACGCGAGCTTTATACTTGATCCCTTCTGCCAGTGACATCCCTTCCTTTTTCTTGAAGATCCACATGCAGGTCACAATCTTTCTGCCTTCTGAACATGTGGTCAACTCCCATGTCTGATTCTTGTGAAGAGACTCTATCACATCACCCATAGCCGCATACCACTGAGATGACTCTG
The DNA here is from genome assembly GCA_026119855.1 of Campanula takesimana. Classification (NCBI taxonomy): domain Eukaryota; kingdom Viridiplantae; phylum Streptophyta; class Magnoliopsida; order Asterales; family Campanulaceae; genus Campanula; species Campanula takesimana. Next base: position 387,954 of record JAOWBW010000002.1, read on the forward strand.
ATAATGTAACTGCTTCCTTGAAAGTAGGAGGTTCCGTAAGAGCGGGCTCCACTTGTTGGGTTTCGCACAATCATGCGCAGCGGAATAAAACCCAAAAACCTAGATCCGTTCAAGATGATTAAATTAATACAAGGTGAATTTAGAATACTAACCGTGATGGAGCTTTAAAATTTCGGATCTTGAATCTTTTTTCTTCGCGATTCCTTGAATCACGATCGCAGGAACATGACTTCAAATCTTGGATCATGAACTTGGAGGAGTTGAGATCAACGCCGTCTATGTGTATCCACACGCGAACGAATATCAAGAACTCCTTGTTGATCTAGATTGCTAGATCCAAAATAGGCTATATGAATTTTTGGTTTCTTGATCTTTGATTTTTCAATCTTTGATCAAGAATATGGTTTCTCCAAACAACTAGGTTTCATATGCTTAATGGCTAGTAAAAAGATGTATATATATGTCCTAGTCCTTCACCCTTAAGTACCTAGGAAACCTGAATCCTTTCACTTAATTTGGCCGCAAGAAATCTACCCAGACAGCATTGGCACGGTCGTTCCCTAAAACTGGCACGGTTATACCAATGGATCCGCCGGTGCCTTGCCTTTGGTCGATTATTGGCACGGTCGTGCTTAATAATCGGCACGGCCATGCCGATTATCACGGTCGTGCTCTTTATCTGGCATGGTCGTGCCAGACCAAAAACCAGCCTTTTTTCCCTTTTAACAATTTGTTCCATTGTGTGTGACCCCATAGGATTATATCAAGTAGGCAATGAGTCCAAACTCATTTTGTCCTCATAAATCATGAGCGGACCCTAGCAGAGACTACCTAAATGATACAACTTTATCAAAGTTCGCTTATCCTTCATATAACATATCACAATCCTTTTGTCCACGATGTCATTGAGCGTAAGCCATGGTCAATGGTCAACTTACAATGCTCAATACTTTTCACGATTCCAAATAGTTTGATGACACAAATGACATTTGATCATATCAATTCATTTGAGCATGGCCATGCATTTCATCAATACTATTCATCGAGGGGCCCAAGCTTGACATCTCTCATGAAGAGGGACAAATTCCATCTTGACTTATTACACTTCCCTACATAGCTTCAATCATGCCAATCATATCCTTTATAATTACTTGGTTAAGAGTAACGTTTGAATATGTCAAACATGGTCTCCATTATGTGGAAGATCGTAATAATCTCAGGTCTTAGGATTCTAATGATATAACTATTTAGAGGTTTAATTATGACATTTTGACCATGACATAAATCTCCGGAGTCTGTTCTTGCAACATTGGTTAGGATGTTATCATCCAACTATCTGATGATTTTGGCGTGAGCCTTATAATCTAACTTCTTCAATGCTGCTTCCTCCTTGGCGGCTTCTTGTTTGTCCTTCTCTGACCCTTCTTGTTCTCTGCAGCAGAATCCCTGAACCTCTAACCACAAACCAAAGCTCTAGTACTACCAGAGCTCTGATACCACTTGTTAGAGCAATAAACAAGACTTGATGAGAAAAGCAAGCAATCACAAGAACACAGATTTACGTGGTTCACCAACTTGGCTACGTCCATGGGGAGGGGAGAGAATATTATTATCAATCTGGAGAAATGATTACAAGATCACACTATTACTGCTGCATGAACTTTGATCACAAAATTCCTAACTGTGCAACTGTAGAATTACAGATCTCTCTGAGCACTCTAATAATCTATCTGAGGTCTTTCTGTTGAGGCTGATTTTGATCTAGACTAGTAGCCTCTATTTATACCATTCAAAGTCTATCTCAAAATCTGGTAGGAACTTGGAATCTAAGTCCCAAACTGAGGGAACTTATCAAAGCATCGTTGATTGCGTTAAATGAATAAACGGGCTTGCAGCAAACCTTACATATTATTACTGTTTTTAATGAATTTTTTATTAATAAATATCTTGAGCTATTACAAGAGTGCATTTAAAGCTCCCATAACTTTTCATATATAGAATAAGATACCGAAAGAGCTATTCCTTGGTGGAGAAAGGGTTTTCGGATATTGGGTACATACCCAGGGTGATGTGATTTAGGAGAAGGGAGTTTTGATGGTGGATGGCGGAAGCGAGTGGTGGTGTTAGGGTAGGGCAGCTTAGGGTTTTGCCATGAGAGTTTGACGACGGCTCTGACCATAAAAGAATAAAGAAGGGTGGATGAAGTCATTATTTTTTTTTTTGCTCAGCAACAATGTTTGTATTATTATAGTTATAAAAGGATCCATAATCTTATATATTACAAACATTTGAAGCACATAGTAAGAACTATCAACACAACACCTGCGCCATGTACCGAAAGCGTAACAAAGAAGCCATATACCTGTATGAGAACTCATGAAACTAAAGACATCCAAAATTACCATGGTGCAACACAACAAGATTCAAAGCCAATCATGCAAGAAAAAGTGGAAATTCATATGAATTATTGAATTTTATTATTTACAAAAGTATCATATTTATACAAGAGGTTGAGCTCTACACAAGCAATTGTAGATCAAATGTCTATATGTAAGGGCACTATACAATAGTGATCCTATTAAGGAAGCAAATAATATAAACATTATGAAATATATAACTGTAATTCAAGCAAAATTCTTGATATCCTTAATAGTATGTTGATAGACAAAACAATAATACCTCGCAAGTGCACAAGCTATCGTCATATCAATATGCAAACACAAGGGTCGAACCACAGATACTTGGATTAATTCTAAATTTTTTTTTTTAAAAAGAGACAATAATATAAAATATGTGATCAACATGAGCAATCATATAAATAATAGGAATCGCCGAATTAAAAGTCACTTTAGATTTGATACTATCCCCGTATTTCTATTCAAAATCATTGGTACTTCTTTTATCTTCTTACCCTATTCACTTGATCCCGAGATTTGTTTCAATCTCTGTCTCTTCTTTCAAATGAGTTAATAGAAATGACACAAGCACTAAAATCTAATTGGCATGGTCTAGATCTAAATATCAATTGATGAACGATTGAAGAGACTAAGATCAAGAACGTATTCTATAATTATATATAGATAATCGTCTAATTTTACCCACTTCACAAATTGTTATGGCAAATACATAATTTATGAAGATGATACAATGAATTTCTACACTGGCTCAGTCAACAGAAAATTCTAGCGAAGATCGATCACAAGGATACATAGGTTGATTAAGTCTACAAACCATAGCAATAGATTTAATATACGCACAAGTAAAATTATGAATAAGAATAACAAGGTAAAAAGAAAAATACCTCAATTGAATAAAAAGACGGATCAAGAAACCTAACTCATAGCTTGGCATATATATTGATTAAGGGCTAATTGCAATTCGGTTACCTGACTTTTACAAATTGTTGCAATTGGGTATCGAATATGTAAATGTTCAAATTCAATTCCTAAGTTTGTAAAGTTGTTGCAATGTGATGTAAAATGTATCAGGTGTTAAAAAACAAACGGAATTACGTCCATGTGCCACGCACATGTCATTTTAAGGGGTATTATAGTCTTTTCTTAGGTCTTGTGATTGGATTAACCAATACTAACGAAATTGACTAATTTTCTTTCAAATAAGCCCTTATATGGAAGAAAACTTAACCAACTCTATAACTCTACTAACCATCACCAACACCATCTTCATCATTGTAACATCACCACCATCACCACCACCGTTATAACCACTATGGCTGCCATCCCTCACCACCATACCATCAACATTTAACCACCATAATACCACCGCCATCTATACAATTACACATCGACGTATAAACACACACCCATGAACACATAGATCTTTAAAGATCTGCAATTAATTTACACATAGAAACACACACGAACTCACCAAATTACACATAGTTATAGATCAACACACACACACACACACACAAACATACCACAAAAATTGGGGGTTTTCTTTCATGGATTGTCATAGATGGAGGGAGAAATGAAATCTTGGTCGAAGAAGATAAGAGAAAGGGTGTCGGAGATGGGGAGAGGCCGAACTACCAAAGAAGGGGAGATGGGGGAGAGGACCAATCTACAATCAAAGAGAGAAGAAGAAAGAGAAAAGCAAAGGCGAGAGGGAGTGCGGGATGGGGGTATAGAGAAGAGGGAGACGAGAGTGGCGGCGATTGCCAGAATGTGGGCAGTGGGTGAGTTGACCATGACGGAAGGGAGAAGGGGAGCCGGGAGAGAGGATGGTGGGAAGGAGATCATGAAGTGAGAGAGGGGGGGGGGAAGGGATTGACAAAGGTTTATGAGTTTTTTTTTTCTTTTTCTTTTTTTACTTTGCATATGCTTTAAATTACCTTTTTAACCACTCAATAGTTGGCAAAATGACATATATGCCCCTTAAAATGTCATGTGTGTGGCACATGACAAGCATTTCGTTAGTTTTCTAACACCCCATCCATTTTTACACCACATTACAACAAAAATACAAACTTAGGAATCGGATTTGAACATATACATATTCAATAACCAATTGGAACATTTTAAAAACTCACGTAACAAAATTGCAAGTAACCCTTTGATTAAAGTTACCTCCAATTCGTAGTTGGTGAGATTGTTCTTCATAGACAAAGAACAAATCTCTCCAACTATGCAAATCCTCAGAAATATTCATTAGCTACATGGTTGATAAAAAAAAAAAAAAAAACTAAAAACCTAGCCTAGTATTGATAGAAGAGAACTAAATCTAAAACCTAAACTAAAAAGGAGAAAGAATTGTAAAATGAAAAATAAACTGATAAATAAATCATATACTAAATAAAATAATCAATTGATATCATTATGAATTAGGAAACTAAATTCCTTCTTCAACTTGGGGTTGCATTTGGGCTTAATGAATTCTGAAATTTCTTAAGAGTCCTTCATATTTTGATAATTTTTATTTTAGTCCTAAGACTTTTAGAATTTCCAAAAAGTCCCTAATGCAAGTTGGTCCCTGGATTTCAATAGATTTTGCACAGCAATCCTCAAGCTTTAAAAAGTTCACCCATTAAGCTCTTTTTTCTCCCTTTTTCTTGTAGATTGAGAACATAACCACCCTAAACAACAAATCACAAAATACACAAAATCAAGTAACAAATGCTTGAGAACAAAGTAATAATTAAGCCTAAAAGTACCCAATAAAATGAGTAAAAACCCATTAATCATATGTGCAACTGAAAAACCACCATTTATCTCTTAGCTTGAATGTGAAGTCAAGAAGGAAACTACAGTATCAAACATGCAAGATAACTGAGAAATATATCAAATGAGATGCTCAATTGAAACACAAAACAATGTCTCCAGGGACAGAATACGTTTAGGTCTTGTTAGGATCAATGCCTTGAATCTGTAAATTGGAAGACATTTTGCGTGCGCATGTGCCCAAGCTATGCGGCCGAATAGCCACCTAGCGCGCGCATGACCTGCGCGCTTACTTGTCTAGTAACTTCGGAAAAGAAACCAACTTACTGTCCTCATATCCATGCCCACACAGAATGTCTTCCAATTTCAAGATTGAGGGGGGCATTGATCCTAACAAGCCAGATGAGAAACACCAACGTCCATTAAAGGATCTTGAGCAATAGAAAAGAAACAATTTTGATCTCTCTATTTATGTTTCTATTTTCCAAAAGACCATGGCCCAATAAGAGTAAACAAGGAATAGTCTGCATGAGATTGAACACTGTCAAGACAATTTTATAAATATTCCTCTTTTTACATTTAAAATTTATATTTTGCCCCTCTTTCTACTAAGAAAAAATAACACTACATTAAACTTTTGTCCACGTTTCAATTAAATTTAGTTAGTATATTTCTTATCACCATTTTAGCCACAAGAACCTTTTTGTTATTTTTAAATCAATCCCTTTCAACTAATTACGGGTAAAGACACAATGCAATCTGTTAGTACCTCACTATGTTTAAACACAAGTTAATCATAGTAAATATGTTTTGGCAAATAAATAATCAAACCAATCTGATTATAACAAGCATACAAAGACCTAATCATACAGGTAACCCGCCAGTTACAAATCAACAGCTAAGTGGTTAAGGCAAATTCAAACCAACAGCTAAGTCCCCTGCTCATCCCTGCTTCAACAGCTATCCACGTAAGTTCTCAACAGCTATCTCCAAAGATGTCCCCACTTTGTCAGATCACTGAAGAATACCAATGCAAAGCTTGATCAAATTCTGCATCATCAATCTGCTTCTACTTCAGACTCAACAGCTAAGTGTTACCTGTGAACCAGCAGCTATCTTCCACCTCATCATTCAAGAGAAAAAAGATTATTCCAACCACCAATGATTGGAATAAACTATATGGAAGCATTTATAAATACTACAGTCCTCATTCTTTGACAACCTGTAAAACAGAGAAGAAACAAAGACTCCAGTAAACCTGTTCACACCCAGTCAAAGAACAAGGCATTTACTTCTCTGCACATGCTCCCCAACGGCTAGTCTTGTACCTCTGTTCCCCAACGGCTACATCCCATCCCCTATATAAAGGAGTATACTGGCATGTTGTCAAGTGACCTTTTTAAAAACCTTTCCACAACCCTTCTCCCCATAATCCTAAGACAACCCCTACTCTCTGTGCATTACTTTGCACACCTAAATATTTGCACAATCCCCTGCAAATATTGTGCCCCTTGTGCACCCAGTTACAACCCACACCTAGCCTAAGCTATCAACCAATCTTAATCGTTTTTCTTTTTAACTCTTGTAATTTTTCTTTTCTTTTTATAGCCTTAGTCAAAAGGCTTCCTTAACTGTAGTGATAGTTAAGAAGAGGGGGTTTGAGGAACTTGACTTTATCATTCATTGTAAGCTTATTAAGTAAGTGGATATTATAGTGGATTGATCTCACTGTTGACTACAATGAGGGTGGATGTAAGAGAAGTGTTTGCCTCTGAACCACTTTAAAAACTCCTTGTGTATTTTCTTCCCTTATCTCTACACTTATACACACACTACACCTTGTCAATTTCATTTATTATTTTAAATATTCTCCGCTGCATAATTACTCTCTCTCAACAGATAACCACCCAAACTGTTAGCTGTTCATCTTTAACATTTCTATTCTTTTAGTAAAATAGGACCTTTCAACTGGCACCAGAGCTTGGATTCTCCATAAAGAGTCTAACAACTTGTGAAAAATCTTCTCAACCCATCATGCCTCAACCCAGAAGAAACAATGAGAAAGGCATTCCACACATTGATGATTGTGGATCTTTTGAGATTTATTCCTCAAAAATCAAAACCTATCTTGAAGCCAACAACATATGGAATTGGTATGTTTTAAGTAATGAAGTAGAAGCTCCATGACTGCTAACCTAAGAGTAAAAAACATTCTGCAAAAAAGTGTAAATGACTCTCTAGCTCAAGAAATAGCTAAAGAACCAAGTGCTAAAACTGCTTGGGAATTAATTCACACTAGGTTCACCAAACATACTAGTGTAAGAACTCAGAATCTTTACAACTTGCTTAGACAATTAGACAACTTCAAATTCTATCCTGGAGAAAAGGTCAGTGATGCAAGACCAAGGTTTGAAGACCTTGTTAGAGCCATTTCAGACCATGGCAAATCTTTTGAGCAAGCTCACCTATGCCTGAAAATATACTCCAATCTTCCTCAAGAATATGAGAAAGTAGCCCTTCCTATCAGAGAAGGAGCTGAATAGAGTACTATGACCATTGAGCAGTACTTTGGTAAACTTGAAGCTTATGAGCTTGAAGGAATGGTCAAAGTCCAACCAGCCCCCACCATATCCCAAACCCTTGCAATGGTTGCTCAAGAACAAACCCAGAAACTAATCACTCAACAAGACATTGATACCCTTGTAAACAATGCCCTACAAAAATTGAACATAAACCCCAAACAAGAATCAAAATCCATTTCTCAAGATGACATTTCTAGCTTGATAACCATGGCAGTCAGAAATGCCATGAGACATCAAAAGAAAGCATTTGACAGAAGATACACTCCCTCATCTTCTAATCCTACACAAGAAATTGCAAAAAGGAATGTAGAATGCTTTAACTGTGGAAAGCCAGATCATTTTGCCGCTGAATGCACTGAACCCCAGAAACCTAGAAACAACTCAAAAAGGATGACATATTCCAAAAAAATTATTCATAGTTCTAGATGCAATTGATACAATTGTGTCAAAACCAAGAATAACAAAAATAAGGAACAAGTCATGCTTGCTGACTCATCCAGGTTTAGTGATGAAGAATTCTACTCATCTGATTCTGACAATGATGAAGAAGAAGCTCTTCTATGTTTGGTTGCTCAAGAAGATGAAAAATCAGACACTGAAGAAGATCTAGAAGCATTAGCTGCTGCTGAACAGCTAAAGGAGGTACATAACTTTAACTCCCTTAATATTGATGGTTTTAAAAACTTGGTTTGCACCCTTTTAATCCAAAAGAAGAAACAAGACTCTAGCTTTGCTGACCTTATTACTGAAAATCTTGAACAATCCAAAACCATTGATAAACTTAGTTCCTCAAACCTCATCCTTGAAACCACCAAAAAGGATCTAGGAGAAGAAAAATCAGAAACTTGAAAATAACATTCAAAGCTTAACAGCTAAGACTGACTGTTCAAAATACCAAAAGGATACTGAACAAGCATTGAGTATCTTGAAAGAAGAAAATGATGTCTTAAAAGGCAAAATTGCTTCTTGGAACAAATCAAGCAAGGCTCTATCCTTGTGTCAGTTTAAGCAAAGGAATCCTGAGGATAAGTCTGGCCTTGGATATGAAAATCCCACTTTCAAAACCTATACTCCTCCAACTGGTAATAGTGATATTGAGACTATGGTCTTAGCTAGCCTCAACACTATCTCAACAAAGAAACCATCATATCCTGTTCAAACAAAGGATGATGTGTACAAAATGAGAAGTAAAAGTACCAAAAAAGAATGAGTCAAGTGTGGAGACTCTAACATGTTCCAAATCTCCAGCCTCTACTAGTTCTGACAACAACAAAAGCCAGAAAATGAGGCAGGAACAAAAGTCTAAAAAGCCAAGAAGACCTCAACAGTCCAAGAAAGCTGAACAGCCAAGGCAAACTGGACAGCCAAGATATACTAGACAGCAGAGGCACTCTAGGCAACCTAGACAAAACTGGCAATATTCCAATGGGAAAAGCCATCAGTCACAAAACTTCTCCCCTAGATCATCTTACCACTCACAAAATCCCAGACAGCAATCTCACTTTCATCAACCAAACTACATTTATGAAAGCCCACAATAGGGTATGGTGCTAGACTTAGCTATTAAATATAAATTTTTGCCCAAAATATCAACTGATTTGACCACAAAATATGTACTATTGTACAAAAACTTGGCAAAACTGAGATGTGATAGGTCAAAATTTAAGTCGAAGTATGTTATATCATACTTAGCCCCTTACCTTCCTTAAATAGCCGCCCGCTATTTCTGGAAATAAATGATATATCATTTAATTCCATTCTATTTACTGTTCATATAAACAATAAAAGAGGATAACTGTCAAGTCGTCTTAACGGCTAGCTTTTAAAACCCTCGTTGCCTCGATCTTAAAATTATAAACATTGTCCCCACCTTCTAAACCTCGATCTTTCATCTTCTCCTCTTTCTATAAAAACCAAAATTCTTTTTCTTCGAAAATCATTCAACCTTTCGAAGTCAAAAACTCTGCTTCAAACCCTAACCTCCTCTGTTTTCAAACCCCACCTTTTCTCCTTCTTGTAAAACAATCATGTCTTCTCCTATTATTAGACAACCTCTTGTACCCGAAGATGCTCATGGGTATTACATCGAAGAAGACTTCTTCCAAGGAGAAACAGGTCTATTTATAAAAGGTCATCTTGAAAACAATAGATTACTCTCTTTTCTCACAGAAATAGCCCCCATCCTTGACCATGCCTGTCTCCATCTCTACAACACTGGAATGAGGAATTCTGACCACTCAATCTCTGCTATGTTTGGAGAAGAAGAAATTGTCATTTCCTATCTAGATGTAATATCTACTTAAATCTTGAAATAAGTGAGTATTTCATAACAAATATATGGGATCCTGCCATAGATATGAACGTTGCCCCTCTCTATCGAACCTTCATAGGCCAAGCCAATTACCTAAGCCTCAAAAACCAGCCTGTTCACAAAAGACATCTCTCCAAAAGACACTCTGTCTTGTGTGACATTGTCCTCAAAGGAATCTGTGGCAAACGATCTTCATTTGATCAAATGAGTGTCTAAGAGTGGAAACAAGCATTGGCTCTTCTCAGAGGCAGGATCAACTGGGGTCTCATCCTCTTGGAGAACTTCAATCTGAAAAACTACCCTTCCACCATCAAAGGAATAAAAAGGCTGGACAACCTAACCTCTTCAGGTTTATGACCCTTGTTCTTCTTCAAAAATTTCGTGAGGTAGTTCCTTACTGGAACTTACAAAATGAATGGTACCTCTGCTGTGATGCAAGCACACAAAGAAGTTTGATAAAAAGACCTCCAACCTCAAGAAGAAAAAGGGGCTAGCAGCTGAGGGGGAACCAAGTAATCAACAACCAACAACTGAGGGGGAACAACATCAAGGACCTCAAATCATTAAGTTGTCCTCTGATTCTACCTCAGACTTTGACTAGAACACTTGTATAGGTGCCTAGGTCATAGCTGCTAGAAATATGTTTTCCCCTATTCCCTAGCTTACTTATGTTTGAATAGGTTTTCTCTCTGATCCTCTTCCTATTAACTCTTTACCAAAATTAGTACCTTACTTGAATAGGTCTAAAGTCTATGGTTTGTTGTCTCTGTTTTGAATAGCTGTTCAGAACATCCCTTTTATTTTTCAATTATGTCTTTCAATACATTGTGTATTAATAGTTTGTTTGCCTAGAAATATTATCAAGAAGATTTTTCTTCATTGGTTCTTCTATTTCCTTAGCACTTATCCATGCAGGTACATAATCAAAAACCTTATTTATTTACCAAAAAGGGGAAATTGTTAGTACCTCACTATGTTTAAACACAAATTAATCATAGTAAATATGTTTTGGTAAATAAATAACCAAACCAATCTGATTATAACAAGCATACAAATGCCTAATCACACAGGAAACCCGCCAGTTACAAATCAACAGCTAAGTGGTTAAGCCAAATTCAAACCAACAGCTAAGTCCCCTGCTCATCCCCTGCTTCAACAGCTATCCACTTAAGTTCTCAACAGCTATCTCCAAAGATGTCCCCACTTTGTCAGATCACTGAAGAATACCAAAGCAAAGCTTGATCAAAGTCTGCATCATCAATCTGCTTCCACTTCAGACTCAACAGCTAAGTGATACCTGTGAACCAGCAGCTATCTTCCACCTCATCATTCAAGAGAAAAAAGATTATTCCAACCACCAATGATTGGAATAAACTATATGGAAGCATTTATAAAGACTCCAGTCCTCATTCTTTGACAACCTGTAAAACAGAGAAGAAACAAAGACTCCAGTAAACCTGTTCACACCCAGTCAAAGAACAAGGCATTTACTTCTCTGCACATGCTCCCCAACGGTTAGTCTTGTACCTCTGTTCCCCAACGGCTACATCCCATCTCCTATATAAAGGAGTATACTGGCATGTTGTCAAGTGACCTTTTTAAGAACCTTTCCACAACCTTCTCCCCATAATCCTAAGACAACCCCCACTCTCTGTGCATTACTTTGCACACCTAAATATTTGCACAATCCCCTGCAAATATTGTGCCCCTTGTACACCCAGTTACAACCCACACCTAGCCTAAGCTATCAACCAAGCTTAATCGTTTTTCTTTTTAACTCTTCTAATTTTTCTTTTCTTTTTATAGCCTTAGTCAAAAGGCTTCCTTAACTGTAGTGACAGTTAAGAAGAGGGGGTTCGAGGAACTTGCCTTTATCATTCATTGTAAGCTTATTAAGTAAGTGGATATTATAGTGGATTGATCTCACTGTTTACTACAGTGGGGGTGGATGTAAGAGAAGTGTTTGCCTCTGAACCACTTAAAAACTCCTTGTGTATTTTCTTCCCTTATCTCTACACTTATACACACACTAAACCTTGTCTATTTCATTTATTCTTTTAAATATTCTCCGCTGCATAATTACTCTATCTCTCAACAGCTAACCACCCAAACTGTTAGTTGTTCATCTTTAACATTTCTATTCTTTTTGTAAAATAGGACCTTTCACAATCCTTGAATATAATATGTAGATTGATGCAAGTCGTTTCAAATGGATCAAAGTATAGTAACAAAGTGCACCATTTCTTGCATGATAATCCTTGAACTATCATTAAAATAATCAAATTACATTTATTCGATCATCTCCATTCAGCGATAAATGCTAAATAAATAAGTATTTTTCTTTGAATGATCACAACATCCCAAAATTTGTAACGTAATTAAAAGTTAACATTAGACGCGTAGGTACTCCCAGGAGAAAAGTTATTAGGAACTACATTCCAAGCCTCAGTTGTTCTTCCACCAGATGAAATCCTGATGAATATGGAGCTGCAAAAGATGGACTAACGTCAGCTTTCCAAATTGCACCCCATAAGTTTTGCATCGATACCCACTGGCCTGAATTTGCCGCCTTAATATCAACTGAAGAGATGCCACCGTCTCCATTTGTGTATTCAATTGCTGTCGCAAACCAGTATGGATTGCATTTTGGTGAAGTCTTGAACGCGATCTTCCACCCTCTGTAGTTGCATGGCACTCTACAATATTTGTCAGAAAATAGAAATTTCATTACTTTGATAAGCATGATGAAGTAACAAATGTAATTTAGAAAAAGATATCTGTGGCTCAATCAAAGCAGAATAAAGCTTTTAAATTGTGGCGGATCTAGGATTTTAGATAAAAGTGGGGGTGAAATGATAAAATTTATAATTTTGGTAGTAAAATATCACACTTTCCGAATTAACAAGGAAAGTAGTTATATTTTCAAGTGCTTAAATATGGCTCCATAGTGGGTACAACGGTTTAAAAACAACCTTAAGACGCTGCATTGATAAAAAAAAAAAAAAAAAAAAAAAAGTGTATTGTTGAAAAAATATCAGCAAGTAGAAAGGGGTCAGTTTCAGAGTTGTGAAACAACCTTCTATATTGAACATCAACTTGTCCGAAGTTACGCAGATTATCGGCTTGTCCTCTGCTAGCCATGGCACCAAAAGCATAACCGCTTAAATCAAAATGGAATGGCACATTATTGCAAGTCCCAGGGCACTCATCCGTAACTGTTACAGTAATCGGATTTGTAGAGCAATAAGGCGTTCGCAGGCATTTTATCTGAAATTTAATTACAATGACAATCATTTTAGTACTTTATTAAGTTAATAAATAACAAAAAAAAATGCAAGTCTATAATTACATATATACCTCGTAACAGTTTCCACACCCTTTGCCTGATAGGAAAATATTGGCATTCCCAGCTGATATCATGGCTGAGAATGGTGGTTTTGTTACGTCGTTTTCCCATCCGCATGCTCCGCCTAGCAAGTTATTATCAAATATAAATAAATATTAATAAAATCAAATTTTAAAATTACGACTACTTATTAACCTTTTACTGTGCATGCATTTTTCTAGAAATATAAAATATTACCACTTCCAGCGCCAGTGGCATCCCCGTACCACGTCGCCAAAGCAGGTGAAAAACCAGCATCATTTAGGGGAATTGAGGAATTCAAAAGCTTAGGGTTTAAACTAGAAGAGAGGTTCACTAACATGGCTAGAACCATGAAAAGGTACAAGGGGTTTTTCTTGATACTAAAAGCCATTGCACAATATTTTTGTCACGCCTTGAATGTACTGAAATTGATTTGATGCCTATGAAAATGGGACTTGAGGACCAATTTATAGTGGAAAAGAAATTCATGAATGATAATAAATTGAAATTTATCATTAGCAAATATTAATTTTCTTTCCAAAACTTTCATTTTAGTAATTTACTAGGATAAGTTTTTTTGAATTAATTGAAGCTTATCATTAATATTAATTTTGTTTCCAAAACAATTCATAGTATAGTAATTATCCAATGAAATTTCCCTGTTGATTAGAAAAGAAAAAAATGCTGCCACAGTTAATAGTTGACTCTATCTATACATGTATACAGTGGGATTACTCTATCCGGTGAAAAACTTGTTTTACACTAGCCTTAATATAAAACTTGTTTTTCATCTCTTATAGATTTTTTTATTTTTTTAATTTTTTTATGAAAACCAAGTTTTACACTAAGGTTAGTGTAAAACAGGTTTTTATAAGCCGACTCTCCGTCAAATTCTGTAATTAATTAATTATGATTTTTGAATACTTATCTTGTGCAAAGAAGAATTAACTTTCAATAATTATTCCTCTTTTAACTTTTCCTTTCAACTTGGGCTTTCAGTATATTTTATACTTGTGTTTTTTTCATATTTAATTTTTAGAATAAAAGTTTATTTCACACGATCAGTTAGTTCTCATTCAATTTTTTTATTATTGAAAAAGACTTGAAAACATTTTTGATAGCATTTAAATTGCTTATCAATGTTATGAACTATGCATTTCTTATTTAAAATGCTATAATTTATTCACTAATTTTTCTAATTTACATTGCAATCATTAAGAACAAGAAAACAAAACAAAATCAAGGTAGAAATTCAAAAAAACAAATTTATGCAGTTTGTTACTAATATAACGACATTGTGAAAGTTGAGTAATGAGAAAAATACCGTCTAGTCCCCTATCATAATCAATATTACCATTTAAGACATGCATTATAAATATTTACCATCTAATCCTAAGCCAAAGATAATAATACCGTAGGGTCCTTCAACTCACTTATATTTTCTCCAAATGACAAGACTACCCCCGTAACCTAGGGGTGAGCAAAAATTTATGGAACCGGACCGAACCAGTGGAACCGGATCAAACCAGCTAAAATTGGACCAGACCAGTACATATGGTTTGGTTTCGGTTCTAAAATATTATAGAACCAATATATTGGTTTGGTCCTGGTTCTTTGTAAAATTAATTCCGGTTAGAACCGGACCGGACCAGTTGTGTATATATAATTCTATATATATTTATTTTATACTCCCTCCGTTCCAAGTAAGTTGAAACATTTTGCCATTTAGGTCATTTCACTTAAGTTGCAACAATCTAAAAATGGAAGATTTTTATTATTTTTATAATCATCCACTCATTCTCTCTCTTCCTCCCCACCACTCATTCTCTTTCCTTCCCCACTAGTTCTCTCTCTTCCTCACCACCTTTCATTCTTAATAAAATATTATATCCTTAATTTCCCAACTTCAAAATGAATGTTTCAACTTATTTGGAACAGAGGGAGTATGTATTATTATATAGTTAATAAAATTATATACTTATTTTTGTATTATAATTTTCAAAGATCCATTTAAATTGCATAATAAAAAAAATACTCATTTAATTATTTGTAACTTTGTACCCAACTCAAGTCCAAAGTCCCAAATCACCATCAAGTACTAGACTCCTAATCCTTATTCAGTTTCACTTTTCAACTTTTATATTTTATAATTCGTATCTTTTCAGTTTACCCAAAGAGTGAAACCTTAGTCTTCTATTCTTCAACTGCGCCGCCTCTCTCCCTCCCAAATATTGGTTTATTTGAAAACAAATAAACTTCAAGTGATTAGAACCGAACCAGACCAGACCAGTAGAACCAGAACCAGTGTATTGGTTCTCACAAGTACTGGTTTGGTTCCGGTTCTAAATTTTTATAGAACCAGAGTATTGGTTCTGGTTTTGTTATTTTATGTCAATAAATGGACCAGACCGGACCATGATCACCCCTAACCCATCCCCTCCCTTCCCAAGTACGACATACATACCCACCCTCTTTATATTTTCGCCGGAGTTGATCGTGTTCTTAGTAGTTTTGTTGTGAGGTAAGTTCTCAGTTGTTTGGTAGCCGAAGTTGGTCGTTTTCTTAATAGTTTAGTTGACAACTGAGAACTTACTCATAAGTCCTCAATTGTTAGGTCGCCGGAGCTGGGCGCCAGATTTGATCATGTTCTTAGTAGTTTAGTTGACAACTGAAAGCTTATTGATAAGTTCTTGATTGTTTGGTCTCCGGAGTTGATTGTTTTCTTAGTAGTTTAGTTGACAAATGATAACTTACTGATAAGTTTTCGATTGTTTTGTCGCCGGAGTTGGTGGTCGCGGAAGTTGATCGTGTTCTTATTAGTTTAGTTGACAACTGAAAACTTACTAATAAGTTCTTAGTTGTTTGGTCGCCGGAGTTGGTGGTCACCGGAATTGGTGTACGTCGAAGTTGATCGTGTTTTTAGTAGTTGAAAACTGAGAACTTACTGATAAGATCTCAGTTGTTTTGTCACCGGAAAATGGTCACCGAGGTTGATCGTGTTTTTATTACTTGACAACTGAGAACTTACTAATAAGTTCTCAATTGTTTGGTCGCCAGAGTTGGTGCTCATTGAAGTTGATTGTATCATAGTAGTTGAAAACTGAGAACTTACTGATAAATTCTCAGTTGTTTGGTGGCTGGAATAAAATTGTAGGAGATGGTCGCAAAAAAGTGTTCGCCGAAGATAGTCACCGAAAAAACAGTCGTCGGAGATGGTAGCTTGATGAAGGGGGGGGGGGTGAGTGGTGTAGTGGTGGTTGGAGAGTATTAGTAAAATATGAACTATATTTAGTGCACATTGGAAATGTCAACATAGTTTGTTTTTAAAATACCTCAATAAAGTTCTATACTCTTAGCTTTTTAATTATATATTGATTAAAAACAAAAATAAAAAAAATATGAAAATAAAAAATTAGTAAATAGTGAATAATATAAATTTATAAAGAAACAAATTTAAAATTTTTGATTTTTTTTTTCAAAATATATCCAAAAACTACTCATTTTGATTCACTTTGATGATATAATAAAAAACAATTACGATTTCAAATTATTATTTTTCATATTAATGATTTTTGAGATATTATGTTTCAAATTTTGAAAGAGGATAAAAATGAAAAGAGGTAGGAGAAAGGAGAGAGAATGTTGCGGTGCATTAACTGGTCCTAGACCAGGGCTAATAGTGTAGGCCAGCTTAAGGAGTTGTGAGTTGTGAGTTGTGACTTGTGACTTGTGACTTGTGAGAGCGTGTTTGGATACAGAGAGATATAGAGCGGAGAGCTGCGGGTCCAAAAAAAAAGTCAGGGACTTTATGGTTAATTAAGAAAATACTTGTCTTAAATGGTAATTTTGCTTAGAATCAAGGATTATATGGTAAATTCCCCTTGAGTAAAGTCTTCAATACAATAATTTCTCATCAAATTATAATTTATTTCATAAAAATTCTACATATGGCATGATAGAAACTAGTTAGAGAAGAGAAAAATAACAAAGCAACCTTACCAATAGAATAGGAAAAATAAACATAAATAGTGAGGATGTATTGGAGGGCAATTGTGTCAAAATATTAAATCATATTAGTGAATGTAGTGGATAAGCAAAATATGTAGTGGTAATAGCCTCATCCAAAATTAAAGAAAAAAGATTATAATTTCAATAGAATTATAAAACTTATTATTGATACAATATTACAACTATTACAAATTAAATATATTACATTTTTCTAGAATAACTAAGTTGACAAGAATATATAATTGGTCAAAATTCGTTCTAGTTGGCTATAGAATATTAAATGAAACATCCATTACACGACGAAGAGAGAGTAGCTAGTTGTGAGAAGAAGCTAATTTGCAAACTTAATTTCCTGAAATTAAACTAAACTCGAACTAAGATTATTTGTTTGTTTTCCCTTCTTAAAATAGAACTAAAATTGAGTTTATTATTAATAATAAATATACACTCTCTTCAAGAAAGATAGGCTTTCTAGATCTTGATGGTCAACTCTAGCGATTTTTTACAGGTAAATTTATAATTATTTGGTTGTCCTTATGATATTCTAGAAATTGATATTGATTTACCATTGTCGGGATTGGAGCCAAAGAGAGAATGGTCATAGACACACAGTAACACCACGTAATGAGAGTATAGATAATAATCCAAGCTTACTGGCGTCCCCGGACGTAGTTCAATCTTGAGACAATCTGGGAGTTCTATTCTTGTGTTCTTGTGGTTTGTTTGACATATTCTTTATTCTCAATTGCTAGGGTGCCAATTTCCTAACAACTAGTATTAAAGATTTGGATATTTGTCCAGGGCAGAGTTTTGTTCTAGGTTTAGTCCTTGGATCGAGGGTGTTCGTACGGATCTTGAGGTAGCGATTGAGTTGCGTACGAAGGCGTTTATTGAAAAGTTCAACAGAACAAATTTCAATTTTTGAAAGATGCGAATTGTAGATTTGTTTTATGGCAATGATCTGCATCGGTTTTTGGGAGAAAACCAACACATGTGAAGGACACTGAGTTGGCTCTTGTCGACAAGAGGTGTTGGTTGGTTCTCGTGCGGCTCACGTCAGCCAGAAACGCGGTGTAGAATTTGCTCGAGGCCAAGACTTTGATGGGGGATATTATAGATGTTGGCTCACATGTAGAAGATGTTAGAGTGGCGAACAAAACTCATCTAGTAACGAAATTACTGAACCTAGGGATGACTGTAATTAACCCATTATGAGTAATTTATAGTGTTTTAAGAAAAAGAGTTTCCACTCCACTTTTGCCCAAAGCTTTGGTAAATTGCATGAAATGAATAGAAATATAAGTTCAGTGGTCAAATTATGAAACAGAAAGTTATGGAGAGTATCACATATTTCACCTAGCTAATTTGGACATTCAAAGCAATCAGGATGTGTATAGTAGTGTTAATTGCTAAGTAAACAGATTTTATGAGATCAGCTAATAGAGAGGGTGAAAGGCCCTGTTAACTTAATTAAACAAATAGATTAAAACTTAGACATCTAACAGTTTGAGGTTAGCTGTTGAGAAGAATGTAGTGTGTGTGTGTGTGTGTGTAAGTGTTTGGACAAGAGTGTACTCAGTATTTTAAAGTGGTTCAGAGGCAAAACCCTTCTCTTACATCCACCCCCACTGTTGGAACAGTGAGATCAATTCACTATAATATTCTCTTCAATAAGAGTTACAAGAATTGATAAGGCAAGTTCCTTTGAACCCCTCTACTTAATTGACACTTCAATAAAGGTTGCTTCTTTCAAAGCGAAAATGAAAAGAAAAAGAAAATCACAAGTGTGTTTTACAGAAAGAAATAGCTTGGCTGTAAACTGGCTGGGTGTGGGTTATAACTGGGTGCAATAAGGCACAATATTTGCAGGGGATTATGCAAATATTCAAGACTGCAAGAATAGCAGAGAGAGAGAGAAAATGGAAGGGTTTCAAGTTTCAAGTTTTTCAAGGGTTACTAGACAACATGCCAGTATGATCCTTTATATTGGGGATGGCATATAGCCGTTGGGGGACAAAGGTACAGAGGAGTAATGGTATGAGTCAAGTTGACTGACATATTCAATACTTGGTTGGATGCAAGTTGTCAATCTGGATGGAGAGCTATGCAGACTTGATCAATCTTCAATAGGGGTTTATTCCAATGATTGGGAGTATTTTTCAATTATTGGAATAATTGTTCTTCAAGGATCTGACATGGCAGAGATAGTTGTTGGCCAAGAATAGGCTTAGCTGTTGAAGCAGGGGTCTTAGCTGTTGGGCCTTTAAGGCATTAGCTGTTGAAGCTTGTTTCTATTTAGCATCTTGATAATTCATTTGACAGAATGAGAGTCTGTAATAGGTGGTTATTCAGTTTGTTTGATGTATAGATGATAGGTAGATCATGTAATGGTTTGACTGTTGAGTGGTGTAGATGCATGATAGTGTTAGCTGTTGAACTTTGTCTTGGGTTGCCTGTAGTCAGGTCTTTGTTATACATCATATAATCAACTGGGCTTGATTATTTATTTATCAAAACATGTTTACTATGATTAATTTGTGATTAAGCATAGTGAGGTACTAACAATTTCCCCCTTTTTGGTAAATAAATAATGGTTTTGATTATGTACCTGCAAACAGAAATGCTAAGGAAATAGAAATACCAATGAAGAGAAATTCTTCTTGATGAAATTTCTTGGAATACAAACTATCTTAATACAAACTGAAATGTACTAAAGGGAAATTACTGATAAAGTAATGAGTTGTTCTGAACAGCTATTCAAAACAAAGAAAACACACCAAATTATTTACATCCTATCTCAGGCATTTTGACTTCTCTTTACTGCTTCAAGTTCTTGAAGAAGAGCAGCCTTTCTCACTGGTTCATTCTGTCTGTAGAACCATTCATTATTCCAGTCAAGACCCATCATGTAGTTGTACTAGAAATTATGGTCTTGTCTGGCCATCAACTGATTCTTGATGAGAACTGGTTGGTGATGCAGAAGTCTTTTGCCAATCTAAGCTTGCAGCTGTTGAGGAGTCATGGTCTCTTTAGATAATGAAACTCCCATGGTATAGTCCTTTTACAGGTAGATCTCTTCTTGGTGAATTTGGAAGGCTGACTAGGAGACGGAACTTGGAAGTAGGAGTAGATAGATGCCTGTGATGGTTTGGAGGGAATAAGTTGGCTACTGGGAGGAGGAGGAAACGTTGTTTGGGTTGGCTATTTAGAAGATGGAGGGATAGTAATGTCACCTCTTTGAATAATGAATTCAGAAATGTCATCAAGCTTTTTAAGGAGAGATGATTTGAGTTGTTTGATGAGGGTGGCTGAGAATTGGTTAAAGTTAGTATAGGTGAAGTAATATGGTGGGGTGTTTTTGAATGGGTCAAAATTTGATGGGAGGTTAGGAAGCTTTGATCTGGATTTCTTATGGAATACAGGAGGAGGAGGAGGAGGTAGGAGTTGAGGGTAAACAGTAGAGATGGGAAAGAGGTTTTTGACTATGATCCCAAGTATGCAGCTCTTTTTACATAGAAGGGTCCAAAAGACTGATTGAGCATATTGAATGCATAGAGCATACACAAGGAGGAAGGGGTGTAAATACATTCCAAAAGATTCTTTGAAATGAGATGGGAGAAGACAAATTCCCGCTCAGGAAGATTTGAAAGAGTGGGGGGATTGGGCAGTTTTGGAGCAGAGAATAGGAAGCAATATTGGGTAGTGATCCTAAACTTCTTCCACTCTTCATATGCATAGAAGAGTTAGCCTCCTATGTTCCTTGCATGAATACTCATATGGATTTTGGTCATTTCCTACGGGTTGGATAAGTTATGAGGGTTAAGAAGTTGTGGGAAGATAGAGATTGAACCAAACTTCTTGTGGGCTTCTTGGACAGCTATGATTGAAAAGTCAATATCACAGTCTAGGGCCCAAAAACTAGGGGTAGGCATGGAGGTGTCTAGATCAAGTTGGGATTTGGGAGTTGATTTAGAGGGATGGAAAGCTGTTGAGAGAGACTGTTGAACAGTAGAGCCACCTTAACCTTGGGAAATTCTATCCTCTCTTAATCTTAAGAACTCAAATGCTTTAAGGGCCTCATCTAAAGAGAATTTAGAGGATAGTTATTCAAATAAAGAGGTTCTACTTTCCTCAGACATATTAGATACTGTCATGTCTTTGATGAATTCTAGGAGTTTAGGATTTAGAATAGGAGGAATAGTAGACTGAATAGGGATATTTGGAGGTAGAGAGATATGAGTTTGAGGTAAAGGAGGAAGTACAGGGGAAGATTGAGTCTCAGCTGTTGGGATGGACTCATGAATTGGAGAGTTCCCCTTGACCTAGCAGGCTACCTGACCTAGGTGAATTCCCCCTATGAATTTTAATTGGTGAAGGGGTTGGAGATGTGTGTAGGTGAAGAATGCCTTTAATGGCAGAGACATGATCTGAACTAGAGGTGAGATTGGGAGAAGGAGGGGATACAAGTCTTTGCCTTTTATGTGAGGGGGAAGGAGATCTCACAGGTCTTCTCTTCACTATGAATTGACCAGCAGAGGAAGATGAAGAGGTTACCTTGTCAGTGGTATGAGTTTGGGGCTCAGCTGTTGCCTCAATTTTCTTAGCTGTTGAGACTGCTTCCTCAGCTGTTGGGTCTGCTTCCATAGATGCTTTTGGAGCCTTCTTGGCTGATCTTAGATGCTTGAAGTGGTCAGCAAGAGTTAGTTGGACATCCATTTCTTCATCATCTAGAATCTGTACATTACTTGAGTTACTTGGCTTCTGAACTTCAGTTTCTCCTTCACTGGTGTGGGCCTCATCATCCACAAACACCTTGCTGTGATCTTTGTTAGTAGGCTTGATTACTTCAAAGTCTGCAGTAGTGTTCTCATGACTTGTGGGAGGGAGACTGGAGTCTTTTGGAGTTAATTTTGAGGAGGACCTGGAAGTTGAATAAGAGGATGAGGGTGGCTGATCAATCTTCCTTTTTCCTCTTCCTTTAACAGCAATAGATTTCCTTCTGGGAGGAGTCTTGGATGTTTGCTCTTGTGGTCATTCTTCTTACTGGGACTTGCTCATCTATTGATTCTTTTACTGGTGTAGGCTTAGCTGTTGAGGTTTGGTTTTGGAGACCTTTGCTGTTCCCTATGTAGAACCCTTGAGTGAAAGGGTTTTCTTGTCAAATTTCTTTGTTTGGCTAAGTGGGATGGTTTGGCACCAGTGTGTACTGAGGGTTTGATCAAAAGAGGCTAGTTTCTTGAGAAGGATGCCACTCATAACCTGAAAATGTTGGGTTTGGTTGATCTTACATTAGGTTTGAGCATTGATGGGGCTCTTTCCAGGTTGATGTTGCTGAGCATGATGGTACACCAATTCACATTGCCTCTGATAAGGGCAAGAGCTTGCTTCCACTCAGCTGCACTCAGCTAGTCTTGGGAGGATTGCTTTCCACTTAGCCCTTTGATCACCACATCACTCAAGGCAGAGTTGTTTGTGGACAGGTTTCTCTTAAGGATGGCTTGTTTCTAAGGGATGAGTAGTTGCAGTTGGGTAAATTGGTGAAGGATTTATAGAGAGGTTCAAATTCTTCATCCATTGAAGAGCTCCAAATATCATCAATATCTGTGATATTGTTGGGAATACCATAGGTGGTATGGACATCATCTTTGGTTATTGTAAAGAGAATGGTGCCAAGAAAGGCATGAATGGAGTTGTCAGTGGTTCTGTATCCATTCCTATAGATTTCTCTACAAGCATTTTCAAGAATTGGAGGCTAATCTGTTAACATGTTAACCAGACCATTTGCTTCTAGAATTTGTTTGACACAGGTACCCACATCATCACTAAAGAACCCATTTACGATGTAATAGCCATGAGATTCTTCTGGTAGAGCCATTTGAATCGGGGATTTTAAGCTGAAAACAGAGGTTAGGGTTTGAAACAGAGGAATCGAAAGGATGAGAAATTTGTAGGTGAGATAATGTTTATGGTTTATAAATGGGTAAAGGGAGTGAAAGGAAAGTGTAGACACCCCTCCTTGGACCGCTCACCCCGATTGCACATTTGATCTTGTGTTTCTCCCCATTTTAAGTGTTTCTCGTTAGTTTCTGTCACTTCCGTTAAGTTCCTGACTGACTTCGTTAAGTCCATGGACTAAACTGAATAATAGGGCTGACTTTCTAGTCCATTCTGTCAAAATTGCCTTCTCTGAGTCGCGCGCCTCCGACAGGAGGATCCAGGCGCGCGCGCCTCCCTCCCCCAAAGCAGGAAGCGCGCGCCTCTGGGCGTCAGTTACAGATTTCTGGCCAGGATTCTCTCCCTTGCTCAATTTACAGGATTTTGCCCGGGAAGAATTTCTTGGTGACTGAGTTTTGGCACCAAAAACACCCCTCTTTCACCTATAAAAACCTCCTTTTACCTCCATTTTCAAGGACGGAAAAACTTAAGACAAAACTTTGATCAAAAGACCTTGACTTTACCAAGTTTCCTCCTCTCAAAGCATTTTCCAAAGGATTTCTCCAAGTAATTCAACAAGAAATGGTTGAAGTTTCTTGAAGTCTAGGTAAAGCCATTTCTTTCCCTTTCTCAACTTCATCTCTTTTCTCTTTCTTTTATTTTATCAAAGTGCAATCACACAAATCATTTTGGGACATGACTCTAATGATCACCTCATCTCATTGAGGTGGTTAAGGAGTTATCTCCTACATTCCAAACTCTATTTTAAACCCCCCTTTTATGATTTAAAGAAGAAGAAGAAGAATTATCATTTATGTAGATTTTGATCAAGCAAGACCAACTTTAGTTGGGCGAGATGGGTGTTTCGGTACTTCCCATCTTGTAATCTAAACCCCGAACCTCAAAACAAAGAATCTCTGTTTCGTAATCAAATTTAGGCTATTATCAATAGGTTTTTCTTATGTTCCTCAAACATAGGTGGCGACTCTAAACAATCTAAAACAAGTTAGACATCCTAGGATAATTCACCGCTCTAGCCAAGCCGTGGTCCCCCGGGGTATCTACAGTGGCGACTCCGCTGGGGACATTTTGAGGTTAAACTTGCATTCTGATCAAAATCTACATCTTTTCTGGGCATTCTGATTCCTGATGGGGGAGGCGCGCGCGTCTGGCCTCTTCAGCCTAAGGCGCGCGCATCCCGCATCAAGGACCAGAATCGCCCACTTCTTCATGTTCTTCATCTTCTTCTTCTGCTATTTTCCACTAATCATTTCTGCAGGGGTTACAATATGAACGTAGGACCAGGGCAATCCCCTGAGTCCAAATCTGACAATCTGACAGGTGTGACCAGAAGCGCGCGCCTCCTAATAGCATTGCGCCATGCGCACGCGTCGCGTCCCGTATCAGCACTCAGAGGCGCACGCTTCTGGGTTGGTTCCCAGAATAGAAACAGTGTTCAGTGACTGAGCAGAACAGTGGGGTGTGGGCACAATTGCCTGCATCAGAACAGAATTGAACCCTCAGACTATTTTAATTTTGTGTTTTATTTACCGTCACACGGGTGATTCGGGAGTTGTAATTTATGTGCTTATGTGTTTTGTTTGTTTTTCTTTCTTTTCAAAAAAAAAAAAAATAACAAAAAATTTTGTCACTTGTTAGACCTCACACTACATGCACATATTCCTATGAACTGCTCACTATCGAGTCGCACAAGTCCAACCCCAAACCCGTCGAGGCCCGTCCTAGAAAGTTTCAAGCTCCACTCGACATTGGCTCTTTCTAAGCGGTAAACCTCAGCCCGTGCGTAGTTCAAGATACATGCCGGGGGTGACCTTTGAGCCTCATATTCAAGCCGAGCACAAACCACACAATTCTAGTTAGGGTCTAACACTCCGTGACTCAAGTCGGTTTCCATGTACCGAGATTTCCCTAAACTAATGTCTTCAAATCATACATGCAAACTTGTTGAAACGGACGCAATAAAAATCCATCCCCAAAAGTGGTTATTTTGGACAAAAATAAAAATCCGTCCCCGCATGTATGCTTTACTACATTAATTTAGTTTAATCCCGATACATGTAGGATTCACAAGCGCGATGGAATCCGATGAGTATATGGGACCGCGAGATGGTCTATATACTAGTGTGACGATTCCATTATTTCCTTAGAAACCCCAAAAGGGATCCATTCCCTCCGACTTATAAAAAAAAAAAAAAAAAAAAGTCTTTTCTTATGTGGTTCGAGTCGTGAGTCTTTTTTTACTGTGGTGTTATAAGCCTCTTCGTGGACCGTAACTGTGTTTTAAGCCTCTTCGTGGACCGCAAGGTTACTCAAGATGACAAGGGCCTCTTCTGAATATAGGTTCAATTGGTACTTACAGAGTCTACCGAGATTCGGCAAATCGGTTAGTCCGTGAAGAGATCACTCCAACAGCTCCTACATCAACCATGACCGGCAGCAGCAACACCATGTCTCTCGAACAGCTTTCAACCATGGTCCAACTCCTCCAAGAGCAAGTCTCCACCCTTAATAAGGAGGCACAAAGAAAGACGACATTTGGCAATCCCACCTCGACAGCCAAAGGGAGGCCCACGAGGACGAGATGGAGCTAATGAAAGAAAAGCTCACTAATCTTGCCAAGGGGAAGAACAAGAATAATGATGACGAATCCGAATGGACCGAGGTTTGTTCAAAAGTCCTTATGTCAACACCCGCACCAAGAAAATGGGAGAGCCGAGTTCCGAGAACAATGAGCCCAAAATGGTGGATTCTATCATGGCCTACATCGACCAAAATTCAATGGGCTCAACATGGGGAAAGGCTCCGACACAAGCCTTAATCAATCATCCATCCTCATGAGTACTATGGCCGCTCTTCCTGATAAGTTCAAGATGCCCGACATAAGCAAATTCAAGGGCAACTCTTGTCCTATGGCTCACATTGAGACTTATATTTGGGCAATGGTTCCGAAGAAGGTCTCCCCAAGGTGATGGCTCAATGCTTTCCTCTCACTCTCGAGGGGGTGGCAAAAGATTGGTATGCTACTCTCCTGCTCACCGTCCGTCTTGATTGGGACTCCGCCATGATTGCCTTCAAGAGCCAATACCAAGGCAACACCACTCACCGGCCCACAAGGAAGAGCTAGAGAACACTACTCAACGAGACAACGAGTCCTTCATTGACTTCACAAGGAGATGGAATGACAAACTCTCTGAAATTGTTGAGAGGCCGAACACAAAAGAGCAAATGGACATCTTTCTCAAGTGTCTCAAGATTGATCTCCGCACCCACCTAAGTGGGGCTTGCTACTCCGACTTCTCCCAAATGTATGAGGCGGGGGCACGCATGGATGACTTGCTCAAGGAGATTAAGAAGGCCACTCCTACTTACCGATACAAGACCGCTTCCAAAGAGGCCTCGTCAACGGCCGTCACTATCGATAAGGGGAATTACAAAAAGGTTCCTCCACCCCAAGGGAAGAAGTCCCGAAATGACCGTGTCTACACGCCTCTCCAAGGCATGACTCAACCGAAGTTTTCGAGGTCCTCAAAGCAAAGGTCAAGTCACACCCATGCAAGGGTACCAACCCAAGACGGTCCCCCAATCATGCGCACCACAAATATTGTGGCTACCACCATATAGTGGCCACCACCACCGAGGATTGCTTCGTTCTCCGCAATGTCATTCAAGATCTCATAGACAAGAAGAAGTTTGTTAGTGACTAATGGCGAACATGTCAATGTAATAGAGATAGGAGAACTCGAGGGGACCACCCATTCAATCCCAATGTGAATGGGGGCCCCTATTGTTATGAATAAACTTGACAATTCTTGCTATGTTCTAACTTACGATGAGGTAATGAGAGGGAAGTACTAGAGAATAGGAAAAGGAAGCAAGATGGGAACGTCAACATGCTAACTCGATCCGGTCGAGTCATAGCAACAACCCTTCCATTTCCGCACCAAGCTCCTCTTCTCAAAGGTCGCAAGCTCGAGACACTCCCGAAGATCCTCTACTTGTCCAATTCAAGAAAACTCAAGCCAACATCTCTATTTGGACCTCATTGCATCCTCGAAGAACACCGAGATCTTGTCATCCGCAATCTCGATGATACATCAGTTTCTCCCGATACTACTCCCGAGGACCTCACGGCAATGATCGGTCACATTCATTTTGCAACGTCATCACCTTTGCCGATATGGACCTTCCACCATTTGGTTCCGACCACAACGAGGCTATTTACCTCAAGGTACGAGCAAGGGGGGAGGCCCATCTCAAGAGTCTAGTGGACGGTGGTTCCGCACTCAATCTCATGCCTGGCAGAATCATGGGCATACTGGGGCTTAAGGATTCCGATTTGAAGCCTTCTACTCAAGTAATCCGAGGTTATGACAGCACCGCCCGTACAGTCATGGGCATGATCGAAATAAACATCGAGTTTGGAGCATGGTCATGTCTGTTCATTCCAATTGCTTGATATCCCGGCATCGTTCAACTTACTTTTGGGTAGACCATGGATTCATAGTGCTAATGCCGTCCCGTCAACTCTCCACCAATGTGTCAAGATCCAAAATGGTGATGAAATAGTGACCGTCATGGCTGAAAACGTCCCTATCCACAGAAAAGGTGAGCCCGTCCACCAAGTTCAGCATGGTCTACCAGACTCCACTCTCTCCGGCGTCTCAATCAAACGCCATTGACAAAAAGGGGAAACGGATCATGGACCCCCAGCAATCACAAGGTCCTCCGCATGATGAGGAATATGGACTACTTCCCTGGTTTAGGCCTAGGGAAATATCAACAAGGAATCCTACATCCTGTGCAAATCCCATTCGTCAAAAACACCTTCGGTTTGGGGTACGAGCCTTCCAGAGAAGACTTGAAACAGGAGCAAGCAATCAAGAACGAAAGGCCCGAGCTCGTAAGAAGGCCGTCGTTATGAGATCCCTAATCTAAGCCTTACTGCAAGACGTTGAATGGCTATTTTGTCCGCCAAGGGGAAGAACGTTTCATACATGATCTTT
Organism: Campanula takesimana; assembly: GCA_026119855.1. Taxonomy (NCBI): domain Eukaryota; kingdom Viridiplantae; phylum Streptophyta; class Magnoliopsida; order Asterales; family Campanulaceae; genus Campanula; species Campanula takesimana. The sequence continues at coordinate 416,360 of JAOWBW010000002.1, forward strand.
CCGAGCCATGGGTTAACAATAAGGGTGTCAAAAAGCCCGGTCTCGAAATCTTCTCGATTGTGAGATCCAGAAATCCGAAAGGGAACCAACTCCCATGTCGCCCCATGAATGGTGGGGAAGGAAGGTGACTATAGAGTTCGAGACATAAATCACCGTGGGGGAAGAACTGACAGATTTAGCCTCTATGTTCTAAGAACTCGCCATAATGGATGAATGCCAAGTCAACGCCATCCATGGAACCGTCACCATAAACGAGACTATCAGTGAGATCCCGCCAACTCCAGCCGATCAACAATTGGTATTCAACAAAAGGGCCCGTGGTATCTGAGGAATTCTTAGTCCAGGAAATGGGTTGCATACCCCGCCAGAAACAAAGGAGGAGCGGCTCACACTTACTTTCGAGTCCGAGAATGTCTCTAATACCCTCACCCAAGAGGATTTGGAGGCCATAGCCGAGCGTGTGTTTCCTTTCTTTGCTAATGAAAAATTTGATATTTCTGAGTACCCTGAGATTGCAAACATCATAAAATGATGAATTAACTAATAATGAACTTAACGAACAAGTTAATAACGATTCAAATTATGATGAAATAGACCACGAAAACACAACATACTTAAATGAACTTGCTCAACAAGTCCGTAGTCGTGGTGAAAATGGTCTAGAGGCCTGACGAGATTGCATGTTGTTAATCTGGGTACCGAAGAAGAGCCAAGAGAAACTAAGATCGGAAGCTTCTTCAAGGGGACGACAGAGACAGATTGACTGCACTACTACGGGAGTTCGTGGATGTGTTCGCATGGTCATACAAAGACATGCCGGGTTTGGACAGAAAGGTAGCGGAGCACAGGATTCGATCAGAGAAGATGCCAAGCCAGTAAAGCAGAAGCTCAGAAAGATCAAGCCAGAATGGTCTCTGCAAGTCAAGGAAGAGATTGAGAAGCTCCTTAGTGTGGGTTTCATCAAGGTTATCGAGTATCCGACATGGTTAGCCAACATCGTGACAGTCAGAAAAGCAAACGGCAAGGTTCGAGTTTGCGTGGACTTCGGGATTTGAACAAAGCTCCCCAAAGGATGATTTTCCACTCCCTAACATCGACATGCTGGTCGACTCCACTGCTGCCTACGAGGTTCGCTCATTCGTGGATGGGTTCACTGGGTACAATCAGATTCTCATGGCCGAGGAAGATCACATAAGACAGCCTTCACAACACCGTAGGGTACCTTTTGCTACACAGTCATGCCATTTGGGTTAAGAAACGCTGGGGCTTCCTACCAAAGAGCCGTGACAGACTTGTTCCACGATATGATTCACAAAGAAATCGAGGTCTATGTGGACGACATGATCATTCACTCCAAAGGGACCGATGGTCAACATTTAGTCGATCTCTACAAGTTCTTCAAAAGGCTTCGTCAACACAAGATGAGGCTCAAACCTGCAAAGTGCACGTTCGGGGTTATCCGAGGCAAAGTTCTTGGTTATATGGTCACTGAAAGGGGAATTGAAGTAGATCCTTCCAAAATCAAGGCAATCATTGACATGCCTCCTCCAAAGACGCAGAAAGAGATCAAGGGTTTCATGGGCAGACTGCAATACATCAGTCGGTTTGTGCACCAACTCACTTCCATGTGCGAGCCAATCTTCAAGCTACTCAAGAAGAATGTGGCTCTAGAATGGACCGACGCGTGCCAAGAAGCCTTCGACCAAGTGAAGCATTACTTGACGTGCCCTCCTGTCCTAGTTCCGCCGCACAAGGAGAAACCTCTTTTGCTCTATCTCACTGTCAATGATGAAGCCTAGGGGCTATGTTAGCACAAGAGCAACGAGAGTACAAAAGAGAATGCCATCTATTTTGTCAGTCGCCGATTCCAAGGAGGCGAAAAGAACTACTCTGTCTTAGAGAAGTCATGTGCAGCATTGGTTTGGGTCGCTCAAAAGCTCAAACACTATATGGAAGATTTTCCGATCAAGCTAGTAGCAAAAGTGGACCGCTCCGCTACATCTTCGAGAAGCCTTTCATGTCAACAAGAATAGCCAAATGGTACTTCATGCTCGCGGCTATGATATCACTTACGTCACACTAAAATCCGTCAGGGGGAAAGTGTTCAATGATCAGCTTGCCGAATTCCCGTGTGACGAATTGAAGGGGGAAGACGTACAGTTCCCGACGAGCACTTAATTTGTACTGCAACCGAGGAAAATAAGTGGCAACTTTTTTCGATGGCGCCGCAAATAAGCACGGTTTTGGTATAGGAGTATTGCTTGTCGATCCAAAAGACATCTACACTCCCATCGCCGTCCGTCTGGAATTCGAAGCTACCAATAACATTGCCGAGTACGAAGCATGCATAGTAGGGCTCGAAGCAGCTCTCGAAAGAAACGTCACGGAACTAGAAGTATTCGGCGACTCTTTGCTCCTTATCAATCAGCAATCGGGTTGGACCCGACTCTCCAACAGTATGGTCAACTCCTTGAAGAATTGGTTGAACAATTCCAAGAGCAACTACCTGCCAAGGGATAAAAATCGCTTCGCGAACCCACTCTAGCTTCATTAGTCCCGAAGCCTCAGTCCATACTGCAGTATCAACGAGGTCAAACAAACTTGGTATTCGGATATCATGAATTGGATCCAAAGAATCTCAAATCTCAAAGCTAACGAAGCATGATAGGGGCTCAGCTCTTAAGAAACCACAACTAGGTATCGATGCTCCTTATACCAATCGGGGGCGAAGCCAAGAGATAAGTATGGTAAAAATCGCTTCAACTACCCAAGGACTTCGCCGATGCACTGGCCACTATAGCTTCATTAGTCGAAATGCCCAAAGGGAAAATGGTGAAGCCTTTTAAAATTGCCCGAAGGAACAGTCCGGCGTACTGCATGAGTATCGAGATCAACGAGGTCCAAACAAACTCTCCTTGGTATTCGGATATCATGAATTTCCTCAAAGATGGCACTTATCCCGAGAATAGCAATAAGAAGTCTCAAGCAGCTCTGCAAAGGCTAGCCTCTCGGTATGTACTGATTGGGGACCGAGTCTATAAAAGGCACCACAACGGGATCAATCTCTTATACGCCAATGAGGCCGAAGCTCAAAAGATAATGTGTGAGGTGCACGAAGGAGAGTGTGGACCCCACATGAATGGGTTTATGCTAGTCAAAAGATACTTCGCATTGGTTACTTCGCCGATGCACTGGCCACTATAGCTTCATTAGTCGAAATGCCCAAAGGGAAAATGGTGAAGCCTTTTAAAATTGCCCGAAGGAACATTCCGGCGTACTGCATGAGTATCGAGATCAACGAGGTCCAAACAAACTCTCCTTGGTATTCGGATATCATGAATTTCCTCAAATATGGCACTTATCCCGAGAATAGCAATAAGAAGTCTCAAGCAGCTCTGCAAAGGCTAGCCTCTCGTTACGTACTGATTGGGGACCGAGTCTATAAAAGGCACCACGACGGGATCAATCTCTTATGTGCCAATGAGGCCGAAGCTCAAGAGATAATGTGTGAGGTGCACGAAGGAGAGTGTGGACCCCACATGAATGGGTTTATGCTAGTTAAAAGATACTCCGCATTGGTTACTATTGGAGCACTATGGAACGAGACTGTATCGAAAAAGTCAAAAGGTGTGCCAAGTGCCAATTCCATGCTAATCTGCAACACGCTCCACCCTCGCAACTTTACAACATGGTCACACCTTGGCCTTTCTCTTGTTGGTGGATAGACATCATCGGTAAAGTCCATCCTACCGGAAGCAATGGGCAGTCATTCGTCCTAGTGGTCGTCGACTACTTCACAAAGTGGGTCGAAGCACAAGCCTATCGGACCCTCAACGCCAAGAAAGTGGCCGAATTTGTAAAGATTAATATCATGTGCCGATACGGCGTGCCTCATGAAATCATTTCCGACAACGGCTCTCACTTTGAGAGGGAAATGGATGCACTTTTGGTAGAATACAAGATCACCAAGCACAAGTCAATTCCTTACCGTCCCCAAGCAAATGGCGCGGTTGAAGCAGCAAATAAAACCACCGAGACCATCGTCAAGAAAATGGCCTCAACAGGAAGGGATTGGCCCGAGAAGCTACCATTGGCATTGTGGGGCTACCGCACATCAATACGGTCCGCAACAGGAGAAACTCCTTATGCATTAGTCTATGGTTCTGAAGCCGTACTCCCTATCGAACTTGAAGTCCCATCTCTACGGGTCCTCCTCGAGAATCAAGTCAACGAGGTCAACTGGATGCAAAGTCGATATGAACAGCTAGCCTTACTCGACGAGAAAAGGCTAAGAGCACTCGAACGCACAAGGGCATATCAGCAAAGGATGGCAAGAGCTTTCAACAAAAAGGTGAAGCCTCGAAACATCAATGTGGGAGATTTGGTCTTGAGACAACATCCTCCTAATGCCATGAATCCCCTGGGGAAATGGGGACCCCGATGGATCGGTCCGTACATGGTCAAAAAGATACTAAGCGGCGGTGCAGTCCGGCTTGTGGATTTAGATGGTGACCAGCTGCCAAAGGAGGTCAACCTCGACAAGCTCAAGAGGTTCTATGCTTAATAAACAAAGACCAAAAAAAAAATCGCTCGCTAGGTTGAAAACCCGCAAGGGCAGCCTAGGCAAAAAATTAGAGCACGTGCAAAAAAAGAAGCCCGCTAGATTGAAAACCCGAAAGGGCGGTCTAGGCAAAAAATAGGGTGCACAAAAAAAAATGGTCTTTGTTTTTTGAACTACGAAGACCTGAGCCTCCCAACTGGAGGAACGTAGGCAACCTTCGGGTGCGGTCTAAAACATATCAAAAATACCCAATTCACTTCAAATAACAAGATGCAATTTTTATTCATTCAATGAATTATTCAAGCCATTACAACGGATTTATTGAGCAACAAAAGACATCAAAACATTAAATCCTAAAACAAAGTGGTCTAATTTAATTGCAATCTCTTAGGGTACTAAGAAAAATCCAATTTTCTCTTAGCCTTCAAAGGACCACCCGATCGTCTCTCAATCCTATTCTTCTTGGATAGCGGAGGAGCGCTGATACGCACCGAAACCTTCTGTGTTGCGGCACATCTCCTAGCATAAAAGTCATCCAAAGGAGTACCGAAAGGGTCAGCAAGAATGTTACTCGAATCAGCAGCAGCCTCCCTATATCTCAAAGCGCTGCTAGGCTCAAAACCCTTTCCCAACAACTCGGCACGAAGCACATCAACCCAAGTGATACCGCGGTAAAGGGTACCAAACAAATAATCCAAGTAGCTCTCGGGAAGGAAGACACTCCCCCGATGCAAAGGAGCAAAAGCCCAACGGTTGCGATCATCTCCCCAAGCCGACTGAAGCTCACTCGAGAAGTCCGGACCCATGTAAGCAACTGGACGAAGCACTCCGCCCCTCGGAAAAGGAATCATCTGTTGGCGACCAAACTGCCGCAGAACCCGCTCTGGCTGGTAAAATGACGAGTCTCTCAAGCCGGGTACAACCACGTGCTGAAAACCAAGATTCCATTCCACAAAAGGACGAGACCCCAAGAAGGAGGGCACCACTCAATATCGACAGTTACCCGAGAGGCAAGGAATTCCTTCCAACCATCTTCAGATAAATCCCGGATCAACAGCTTCCTCCTATGAACAGCAAAGGGAGACAAATCACCATCCGGGGAATAAATCTTGAAGTGTTCTCGGAGCCATATGGTCAAGAGCAGAGGGCTTCCCCCACACATCTTGCCCGTCCTATGTAACTCATCAAGGCCGTGCAACGTCTCCCCTACAATAAGAGGGATTAAACTAAATTGTTGCTCCTTGGCTTGCAAAATAATCTCAGCCAACTGCACATCCGCAGTCCCGAAGGGTGTAACAAACAGCACTTCACTAAAGAGATAAGCGGCCATGGCATTTCTTTTGAAAGATTGAACCACCGGGTCCTCCGAGTGTAAACTGAAGAACATCAGCAACTCAGTTATGTCAATTACAGTACCATGCAACATCTTCCTCACGTCCTCAACAAGGAGATTCAATGACTCAACCCAAGAGTCAATGGCACCACGGTGATATTTAGGGACGGCAATCCGACCGGCCAAAGGCATGCCAAGGATGGCCTCGAAATCATCAACAGTCGGCACCATTTCATTAGCTGAAAAGTTGAAGGTATGGCTATCGCAATCCCAGAAAGCCGCGGCAGCTCTCAACAAATCCCAATCCAGCTTCAACGTCCGCAAAGTAAAAAGAATTCGGAACCCGAATTCTTTAATGAATGCTTTCTTGGGATGGGTCTTGAAAGAATACACAAAAGTGCCCAAGTCCTTTTCATACTCACTAACAACCTTGGCATCAAGGGCAAAAGAATTGGAAGCCATGGAAAATGTTGATCACAAGCAAAGTTAAGCAATAATATGATGTTCAAAAATGGCAGAAAGGAGCTGTGAGAATCAAGTGATCGAACAGAAGATGATATTATAGCTGTTGGGGGTTCTTTTGGCCAGCAAATGTCAAGCCCGGAATTCCGTCTCCCAGACGCGTGCGCCACCCGCCAGCGGTCTGAAATGCGCGCGCGTCCCAAGCCTACATAAGAAAGCGCGCGCCTCCCAAGTCTAAATCACTTCAAGAAAAGGCATTGTCAGAGATCTCCAGCTTAAATCAAGGCACATCCCCTATCCTCGGACACCCAGTTGGGCACACATTCTTCTGGTCCGCCCTTAAGGCATGTCAAAAATTGAAAGTAGGATAGAAACTCCCACTCAAAAGCAGGCTGTCATCCTCCAGATTCCAAACTCCCTAAGTTTTGTCACGGGTGACATACCCCCCTCAAGGGTCAATGTCAACATTTCATCCCCAGCAGGAATATTTTTCTGGTCGCGGTCAACTGTGCCCGCACCCCACAATTCAAAAGAATGTCAAGTGTGACTCCAAGTGGCACGAGACTTCAAAGCAATGCCTCATCAACGGATTTCACTAACGGATTCGTCAACAAAGGTTCACTAACGGCCTCGAAGGTTCACTAACGGCCTCATCAACGGATTTCACTAACGGATTCGTTAACAAAGGTTCACTAACGGCCTCCTCAAAGGTTCACTAACGGCCTCATCAACGGATTCACCAACGGATTCGTCAAAGGTTCACTAATGGCCTCATCAAATGGATTCACCAACGGATTCATCAACAAAGGTTCACTAACGGCCTCATCAACGGATTTCACTAACGGATTCGTCAACAAAGGTTCACTAACGGCCTCGAAGGTTCACTAACGGCCTCATCAACGGAGGTTCACTAACGGCCTCATCAACGGGATTCGTCAAAGGTTCACTAACGGCCTCATCAAACGGATTCACCAACGGATTCATCAACAAAGGTTCACTCAACGGATTTCACTAACGGATTCGTCAGCAAAGGTTCACTAACGGCCTCATCAACAAATTTCACTAACGGATTCGTCCTCAAAGGTTCACTAACGGCCTCTTCAAAGGTTCACTAACGGCCTCTCCAAAGGTTCACCAACGGCCTCATCAACGAATTTCACTAACGGATTCGTCCTCAAAGGTTCACTAACGGCCTCTCCAAAGGTTCACCAACGGCCTCATCAACGAATTTCACTAACGGATTCGTCCTCAAAGGTTTACTAACGGTCTCTTCAAAGGTTCACTAACGGCCTCCTCAAAGGTTCACTAACGGCCTCTCCAAAGGTTCACCAACGGCCTCATCAACGAATTTCACTAACGGATTCGTCCTCAAAGGTTCACTAACGGCCTCTTCCAAAGGTTCACCAACGGCCTCATCAGCGAATTTCACTAACGGATTCGTCCTCAAAGGTTTACTAACGGCCTCTTCAAAGGTTCACTAACGGACTCTTCAAAGGTTTCACTAACGGCCTCTTCAAAGGTTCACTAACGGCCTCTACAAAGGTTCACTAACGGCCTCTTCAGTGAATTTCACTAACGGATTCGTCCTCAAAGGTTCACTAACGGCCTCTTCAAAGGTTCACTAAGGGCCTCTACAAAGGTTCACCAACGGCCTCATCAACGAATTTCACTAACGGATTCGTCCTCAAAGGTTCACTAACGGCCTCCTCAAAGGTTCACAAACGGCCTCATTCAACATATTCAGCCGGCAGGTTCACCTAACGGATCATGCCACCCCCTCTATCAACAAAAGTCGCTCACACAGGGAGCGCACCACCCTCTCTCGCAATTTCAAATTCCTGCTTTCATCGAGTCTTTGATCTTTTCTTGGTGATGTCCTCGGCGGGTGTTTTTAACTTTTGTCGACGCGTTTTGCTTTGCAATCCACGTCGCCGAGGGGCTCTGTAGACACCCTGCCTTGGACCGCTCACCCCGATTGCACATTTGATCTTTTGTTTCTCCCCATTTTAAGTGTTTGTCGCTAGTTTCTGTCACTTTCGTTAAGTTCCTGACTGACTTCGTTAAGTCCAGGGACTAAACTGAATAACAGGGCTGACTTTCTAGTCCATTCTGTCAAAATTGCCTTCTCTGAGTCGCGCGCCTCCGACAGGAGGATCCAGGCGCGCGTGCCTCCCGCCCCCAAAGCAGGAAGCGCGCGCCTCTGGGCGTCAGTTACAGATTTCTGGCCAGGATTATCTCCCTTGCTCAATTTACAGGATTTTGCCCGGGAAGAATTTCTTGGTGACTGAGTTTTGTCACCAAAAACACCCCTCTTTCACCTATAAAAACCTCCTTTACCTCCATTTTCAAGGACGGAAAAACTTAAGACAAAACTTTGATCAAAAGACCTTGACTTTACCAAGTTTCCTCCTCTCAAAGCATTTTCCAAAGGATTTCTCCAAGTAATTCAACAAGAAGTGTTTGAAGTTTCTTGAAGTCTACGTAAAGCCATTTCTTTCCCTTTCTCAACTTCATCTCTTTTCTCTTTCTTTTGTTTTATCAAAGTGCAATCACCCAAATCATTTTGGGACATGACTCTAATGATCACCTCATCTCATTGAGGTTGGTTAAGGAGTTATCTCCTACATTCCAAACTCTATTTTAAACTCCCTTTTATGATTTAAAGAAGAAGAAGAAGAACATTATCATTCATGTAGATTTTGATCAAGCAAGACCAACTTTAGTTGGGCGAGATGGGTGTTTCGGTACTTCCCATCTCGTAATCTAACCCCCGAACCTCAAAACAAAGAATCTCTGTTTTCGTAATCAAATTTAGGCTATTATCAATAGGTTTTTCTTACGTTCCTCAAAACATAGGTGGCGACTCTAAACAATCTAAAACAAGTTAGACATCCTAGGATAATTCACCGCTCTAGCCAAGCCGTGGTCCTCCGGGTATCTACAGATAGTGGTTTAGAAGGTGGGGTTAACGGTTACATTTTTGAGAAAGGCGACGTGGAGGGTATTTAATGTAGCCGTTAAGATGAAGTAATAGTCACCTATTTTACTATTCACTTGAACAGTAAATAGAATGACAATAAATGTTTCCATAAAAAGCGGGTGGCTATTTAAGGAAAGTAAGGGCTTAAAAAAAGGTTGACAAACACAACACTCTTTTAATTGAATTTTGTCCATCACATCTTAGTATTTGCCACACAAATCTACCAATAGTACAAATTTGAGGTTCAAATCAGTCAATATTTATGGACATAAATTTTATCCAGCAGCTGACCCTATGGTCATGGCCTATTATGGACTAACATAAATACCTTGTGTATATAAGGAACATGACCTTAGCTGTAGAATCCATACTAAGTTTATTCATTTTGACATGGGAAGACATTCTTCTAAATTTAGTCCTAGTAAAATGGCACAGACTGCAAAGAAATTGATATTCACTGTTGGTCCCAGAGACACAACAAGGGTATGAAAAGAGGTTAGAAGGGGGGGGGGGGGTGAATAGCCTATTTAAAATTTCAACCCTTTTTCAAAATTCAACCTTATGCTTACACTTGAATTTTGTGGTAGATAAAATACCACGCGGTCAAGTATAAAATGCACAGCGAAAGTTTTCGTTTAAACAAGTTAAGAGTTGTTCTTGATTAGTTAAATGCGATAGGTTATATTTGCAGTAGATAAAGGGCGCGGTAGATAGTGGTGCGGTAGATGGTGGTGCGGTAGATGTATATGCGGTAGTTTAGAGTGAGGTAGGTTGAGAGATTGAAAACTTGGGTCTTGGAGATTTTTGGCAAATGATAAGTTAGTCAGATTTTAACTTAGGCAAGGAGGTAGACAAACAAACACAATTCACAGTAGTTCATAAATCTGAAAGATCAAACAGTAAAAGACAAAAAGATTAATATGAACAATAATAACAAGATGAACAAGACTTGAAAGTAAAATGTAAAAAATAAAAGTGCAGTAAGTAAATGACACAATGATTTGGAAAGGTTCGATCTGTTAAAAGATCTATGTCCTTTACCAAGATTGTCAGTCTTGGATTTTGAATGAGGTATATATTTGATTAGTTTGTGTACAGATTACAGAGATGAAGTATTTAAATCAACACCTATTTCTATGAAGAACAATCCTAGACTTAGACCAGTGTATCCCTATTGATTCAATCTATGTGATTGATCAATCGGGGTGAGTGTGAGTGTAAGAATGAAGAGCTCTTTGGAATCTATATGATTTTAGAACTTGGATGAAACATGTGTGATGAGGCTTGAGATTTGATCTTGAATGTTTCTGGAGACTTGTTAAAGACTTGAAGGATGAGTGCTTGAAGATTCGAAGGATTCTGGAAATCTTGAATATGATCTTCAATCACCAAGAATTTCAACAGCAATTTCTCTCTTAGAATCTCAGTGTTTTTTTTCAATGAAGAACACAAGAACTATTTATAGCCTTGAATGAGAAACTAGCCGTTAGAAATACTTGGACTTCAAGTTGAAGGACAATGAGCTGTTGAATTCTAATTGGAGCTCAGTCTGAGTTGTCCTTTTGTTACAGAGTCATGGTGGTCCAACTGTACTATGATGACAGTTGTATTCAAATTTGAAATTTGAATTTGCAATGTTCTAAACTAACCAAGGTAAGGACACAAGTGTGACCATGGTTGAGTTTGAACCAACTTGAATTTCTTTAACCAAGGTTCCATGCGGCAGAGTGAATTATGCGGCAGACATCATTCATGCGGTAGACATCATTCATTCGGCAAGTTGGATTTCATGAGGTAACCTTGGTCATGCGGCAGGCTACATGCGGTAGGTATGGGCCTTACCTCATATCTCCAGACTTAGAAAAAATTGGGGGTCCTAATCTGCTAAGCTTATCAAACTAAAAGGTGGACTATTCTAAATGAAGTACCAGTACTTCTTACAATATATCTTAAAGTCCACAAAGAGTAAAATAAGGTTATGGGATCAATCAAATTAAGGTAATAGGATTGGTTTATAATAAGCATACCCAACAATCTCCCCCTATTTGATTGAGACCATTACCTACTATAACAAAGGCTAATTCATTGTATTTGGTAAAAAACATGTTTTTAAGAATAAACATTTTATTGATATCATGTCCCAAGTCAATGCACACACTAAGCCAATGTCATAGATTTCTATCATCCTAAAAAGAAAAAAAAATTACTAATCCTAGAAGATAGAAATATTTTTGAAGCATTTTGATATAAGTGAACACTGGAGAAGAAATGCATCAAACACAATAATTAGCATACTCCAAAACAATAATCATTAAAGCATAGGAGTAAAATCACAAAAGAGAATATTGTTTTGTTACAACCCAAACAAACCAACAGAAAATGAAATTGTTTTAAACATCATAATTTTTCATGACCACATGCGGTCAGATCAAATGCGGTCAATGTCGATAAGGTCTTCAATGAATTTTACGGCAAGAGGAAAGCGGTAGGCTGGGATATCCAATCCTGGAATCATGACTGGAGAAGTGACTCCATCTTCTTCCTCTTCTTCACCTTGAGATTGCACATTTTCGTGACCTGCAACAGTTAGCTGATTTTCAGCTTGAGTATCAGTGCGGTTAAGACGGGCCAAGGCTGTATTGACTCTGCTGGAAAGAAGATCAATTTTAGTGGATTGGTCCGTTATCCTGATGTTCTGGGCCTCAATGCGGTTTGTCTAAACTTGCATTGCACCAATTAGAGCATTGATCTTGGTAACAAATTTTTCAGCTACGGCCATAAGAGCGGCATTGGAGTGCGTGAGGACTTCTTCCTTGATCGCGGTTTTAACTTTGCCTATCTCATCTTTCACTTCCATCTTATTATCACCCATAGTTTTTGATAATTCTTTGCTAGCTGCCTCAACTCCTCTAACGTATTGTTACTGATGAAATCAGTTTGCTTTCTAAAAGCTTCATTCAATGCGGTAGGAGTAAGAGAAGTGTCTGTTGCGGTAGAGATGGGTGCGGTAAAAGTGGAAGTACTTGTATTACCTTCTAAGGTATCCTTAATGGCCTTTGTTATGAATATACTCCCCCCCTTAATGGTTGAAATCATTTCGGAGGGAAGTGCGGTAACTTCTCGCTTGAGGGAGGCCTGATCAGTCTTGATTTCAATAAGTTCTTCCCTAAGGGCCACCATACTAGAAACCAGTTCAGAGACCTGAGCTTGAGTTTTAGCCTGCATCTGAGTTAAAGACTTAACTGCGGCAAGTAGCTCAGCAGTAGACGACTCGGCAGGTTTCGGGTTGTGCGGTCGATAGAGATGGTGCGCAGGATCGGAAATCACAGTAGGAAGAACGTTCTCAATTCCTTGCTCAGAAATAAAATCAACTCTAGGTGGAACGGTCTCATCCTCATTTACACCTTCAATTGCAACAAAAGGATCCAACTTTTCAAAAGCAACATCTTCAACATTCTCAACATCCATAGCCTTTTCTGTGGCAGACTTGTCACTTGCGGTAGAGCTTTCGTGCTCTTTTTCCTCAGAGCTTTCAATAACTAAACCCCTTTCAATGGGCTTCTCAACAACCTGCTCATCCTTCTCACTTTCAGAAGTATCTACTGACTTCTCACTTTCTTCTGCAGCAGTATCATCATCCTTCTCAGATCCAGACAGATTGCATCCATATCAGCTTGAAATCTAAGGTAACTCCTACCACACCTCCAATGAACCAAAATCCAAAGCTCCAAATCCCTCTATACCGTACCATCTAAACCTCCTCAATCTAAATCCAAACCTACTTAAAGAAACCTACATTGTCCACTTCATTATATCTCTTGTCAGGGGAGACTTGAAAAGAAGAGATCCCAAAGAACTGGGGAGATCACTTCAGGAGAAGATTGTTTAGCCAGTTTAGCCTTTTTGGAGATTTTGACCGGACTAGGAGTATGGGATCTCTTCTTTTCAAGTTTCTCCCCCTGACTTGGTGCTGGTTTGAGAGAGACAGAGGGTTTTGATTTGAATGAAGTGGACAATGTAGGTTTCTTTAATGAGGTAGGTTTGGAGGGTTTAGATTGAGGAGGTGGAGAATTAGATGGTACGGTATAGAGGGATTTGGAGGCTTTGGATTTTGGTTAAGGTTCAGGGGATGGAGAGGGGGACATTGGAGGTGTGGTAGGAGTTACCTTAGATTTCAAGAGTTTTGGTGCGGCGGGACAGGCAGTTTCGATTGGTCTAGAAGGTGCGGCAGGTGCAATCTTAATGCCTTGGGAAACTGGTTCTGACTTCCTTACCAGTTCCTCAACCTTCTCTTTTCCTTTGACAGAAGTTGGGGGAGAGGGAACTTCAATATCCTTACCCTTTGCAAGGGCTTTCATTGTGGCAGCCTGTTTGCGGTCCTACTCGAATGCGGTAGCCTCCTCATCACTTACCATTCTATCACTAAGTTTGGCTTGACCTCGTTTAGAGTATTTGGGAGGGGTGTACTCTTCAATGGGATCTCGAAGAAGATAAGAACGATACATTTCATCCCCAAAGTTACCTCGATAGTTGGTCTTCATAGACTTGTGGAATGAAGTTCTGCAGCCATTGCTTGTTGAAAGTCATGTGCCTGCTGCAGCCACTATCTAGGTACCAGACTCCTTTATTAAATTTCTACAAAACAAATAAATAAAAATAAACATGGTCCCCTTTGAACTATGGGTCCAGGTGGTTAGACAGCCTTAGGGACCCAAACTTTCACAATTCTCTTAGGAGGGTTATTGTTCTTTGAGAAATAAGGTTTTTGGTTGAAGGAGTTTAGGTAAGATAGGATTTGGTATATGTAGGGTGTCATTCTTAATTGTTGATGATGATAGTTGTGATGAGGGTGAGGATTATATGATTTGGGTGATGTGTTGGCTTAAGGCAACCTTGAAGATCTTTAGTTTTGACCTATTCTTCCTTTGTTTCTCCTTTGGTAGGTCTGCTGTCTTCTTGGATATTCTTGATAGGTCTGCTGTCTTCTAGAGTGACCTTGATAGGTCTGCTGTCTGTATTTGTACTGACCAGATTAATTGTTCTTCCAAGTTTGATATTGCTTTGGAGGACTTGGGGTAACACTTTTGTTGTTGGGGTTGGTCATTTGAACATTGATAATGGATGCTTGATCATGACAGCTGACCTCCTTCATTTTTCCTTGAGCCTTGTATATATCCTGTTTAGTTTGGATATGATAGATGGGCTTTCTTATATTTTTATCTCTGATCTTGACAAGTAGCATTTTCTCAAGTTTTCTATCACCCTCTGGAAGTTTGTATTCTACTATAGTTGGATTATTTGCTCCTAATCCAGTTTTGTCAAGGGGATGCCTTTGAGTGTACAAGAAGTGTGACATGGCTGTGCTTGATTTGTTCCAAGATTCAATTTTGGTTTTGAATGCTTGGTTGTCATCATTTAAAGCCTCTATTCTCAGTTTTAGTTCTTTTAGTTGACTGCTGATGTGAAGGTGATTGTTTCTTGCATTGAAAACATCAGCATGAAGGTCTACTATCTCATCAGCTTGCTGTGTGTTCTGTTTTTTAAGAGAGAAGTTTTAGGTTTCAAGAAGGGTATTTTTGGTTTTAAGGTTGTCTAGGTCCTTAGAAAATTGTAAATTTTTGGTTATCAAGACCCTAAGGCTTGATTCTTCTTTTTTTCTCTGAATAAACAAAGTACAAGCTAAATTTTTAAGACCTTCAAGGTCAAGGGAATTAAAGTCACTTACCTCTTTTAGCTCCTCTGCAGCTGTAAGAGCTTCAAGTTCCTCTTCACTTTCTGAGTCATCTTCTTCATTTGCCATGAGACATATCATGGTTTCCATGTCATTGTCTGAGTCTGAGGAGTCACTTTCATCATCACTGAATTTGACAGGTCTGCTATCATGACAATTGGCTTTGGCACAGTTGAAGCAATTACACCTAGAACTGTGTATGATATCTTTAGAATATGATAGCTTCTTTTGGGTTGAAAAGTTTCTTGACTTCTTTGGTTCAGGGCACTCTTGAGAGTAGTGACCTAACTTTTCACAGTTATAGCATGTGACATCTTTCTTCTCAGTTTGGACTTGGTTAGAAGTAGATGCTGTGTTTCTTTTGTTAAACATCCTTTTTTGATGTTTCATAGCATTTTTAACAGCTATGGTTATCAGGCTAGGAATGTCTTCTTGAGTCAAGGGTTTGACTTCTGGTTTTTGGGACATATTGACTTTCTGAATAGCATTGCAGATTAGAGAATCAATGTCCTTTTGTGAGTAAGCTTTTGGGGCTTCTTGTGCAGCAAGAGCCATGGTGTGAGCATTGGCTAAAGTTGATGCTATGGTGGGTAATTTGACAGTCCCTTCAAGTTCATATGCTTCCAGTTTACCAAAGTATTGTTCAACAGTCATAGTTGGCCATTCAATACCTTTCTTATGGGTAAGGATACTTTTTCATATTCTTGAGGAAGGCTTGAAAATATTTTCAAACATAGGTCTTGTTGGTCCAATTTCTTGCCATGGTCTAACACTAGTCTGAGTAGGTCTTCAAATCTGTCTTTGGCAGCACTCACTCTCTCACCAGTAGCAAACTTAAAGTTGTCAAGTTGAGGTTATAGGTCTTCATGTGCACACTTCTGTCGTTGATATGTGCACAGCTTACTCACTCATTATTCTCCACTCAGTAGCACTCAATTCTCCACTCACAAACTTTGAATATAAATACTATCTCCTTAAATCTTGTGCCCAACAGTTGCGCATTGAGTTGGGACGGAGGTAGTACAAGTTTTGTGCTCTGACACTTGTGTGCTTGGTAAACTTGGTTTTGATTAAATCCCAGGCTTCTTTAGCAATTTCAACTTTCCCAATTTCTTGGGCCAAAGAGTCATTAACACTTTTTTGTAGAATGTTTTTGACTTTTTGATTAGTTGTTACCAAGTGTCTTTCAGTTTCAGTCCAAAGGTCTGGGGTTTTGTATTTTTCATCTCCTCTATTTGTGTCAGGTTGAGTGGTATTCTAACTTCTTCATGAAGAACAAACCAGTTCCAAACACTGTTTGAATCAAGGTAAGTCTTGATTATGGAAGAGAATATTTCAAATGATCCACAGTCATCAACATGTGGAATGTCTTTCTTATTGTTTCTTCTGGGTTGAGGCATGATGTTAATGCTTCTGGATCCTTCACAAGGTGTTAAGCTTGAAGACACTTAAGTCTTTTAGAAACCAGCTCTGGTGCAAATTGAAATAACCTGTTCAATTTATACACTTAAACAGGTAAAAGTTTAGTTCACAAGAGGTCGACTATCTTGGCAGAGTAGGTCGACTATCTTGATGTGCAGTATGTGTATGTTGAGTTATGCAGCGGAATAATAATGAAATAAATAGAAGAAATAAATGAGTAAATGAAAAGTGATAAGTGTGTGAATAAGTGTGAGTAAATGAGACACAAACACAAATATATAACGTGGTTCAGAGTATTGCAACTCTACTACATCCACGCTTCACTGTCCTCAACAGTGAAGAAGCAATCCACTATAATACTTCGTCAAGAAATTACAATAAATTGCAAAGAAAATTCCCTCAGAATTTTCCAGCCTAATTAGTCTCACTAAATAGGTTTTGTACTTGTTGCAAAGCACAGAAAAAGAAAAGAAAAAGGTTTCACAAATGTGAGGGTTTTGGTGATCTCTAAGATGGCTCTTATGTAGCTAAGTGAGATCTTATGTTTGCTTATCTATTTTAGCACAGATTTATAAATATCAAGTGTGCTTTACAAATTGAGTTGCTTAAAAGCTATAATCAATTTGTATGAAAAATGGCCAAGACAGAGGTAGTTTCTTCAGTAGTGTAGAGCTCCTTTTATAGGTCTTCAGTATATATCCGTTTGAGTTCCAACGGTCTTGAACATCTTGGAAATGCACATGTCAGTCATTAATCTTTGACTGGAGTAAAGTTTGGGAATAGTGTTTAAGTCAGGTTTGAATTTGACTGAGATGAGTTGGCAAGAGTGTTAAGGTCTACTATCTTGAAGGTCAGTTATCTCGATATGTCAAGATAGTGGACCTGTGAAGACTTGAAGATTTCCAGTTTACTTCTTTGATAATCCATGATGAGTTCTTTAATTATTTGTCAAAACACTTAGTTAAGAAACTATGGATCTAACAGGTTTTATATTTATACTAGGACAAATATTAGCCAAAACATGAAATAGAGGAAAACCAGAAATGCTGAAAATCGGAGGTATGCACCCGCCCTTGTCTGCATGGCTACCATCTATGCGGCCGCTTAATGTGGTTGCATAGACCCTTAATATGCAGTCCTCTTGGAAATATATGCGGCCTCTCTTGCTTGCATAGATACCTCCTATGCGGCTGCTTATGCGCCTGCATAGGTCCTTTTCCTTCTTTGTCCTTTAATTTGTTGTGAATCCTCTCCAGGCCTTCCAATCTTCGATTTGTTCCTGAAACATTGTCAAAAAGCCCATTAATTCTTCCCAAATCCTTCTTTTGTCCCTGATTTCTGTAAATGTCAAAACACATCAAATAACAATAAACCCAAGGAGTCTTCAAAAAAAAAAAAAAAAAAAAATAAACCCAAGGAGGATTTCGCTAGAATAGGCAACAAAAAATAACCAATATGATGGTATGAAACTCATCCATCATATACCTATACCAATTGTAGTGACTTAGCTTGCCAATTAGGCCTTGTTTGTTTTTCCATTCAGAGCCACTTAATGGGGTGAATGTCTGAGAGAGTCGGACCTTAAGACATTAAGTCTGTTTGATTTTTTTTCAGATTCAGATCTAAAAGCATCTGAATTTCCTCTTAATGTTCAGACCTAAAATGAAGTCTGATTTGCCTCTGAATTGATTTTTTTTCAATTTATATTTTTCTTAAACTCATAATTCTAAAGATATCCAACTAAAACACTATATAAACAACTATTCACGTCATTTTTCTACTTCATTCAATGTCGTAATCCTAAATTCAGATGTGTATTCAGACGAATAATCAAACAGTTTGAATAATTCAGAAATCAGCTTTCAGACGCTGCCTCTTATCAATTCAGATATGCATTCAGATTTCAGGACTTAACACTTAAAATAAAAAAACGCCACCTTAATCTATTTCATAAGTGGTTGATCCTCCTTGCACCTGCTTGAATGATCTTCAACAATAATATAAATGTAAGGAGAGAGAATGATGTGAGTCTATTTTGGCAAAGTTGCAACACCAAAATCGTCCTCTTGAAACAAGAGGTTGAACTGTTTAATACTCCTTCCATCCCAAAATGATCTTCTCATTTTCCATTTTTTCATTGTCCGGAAAAGTTATTCCCATTTCTACCAATTTAGGTTTAAATGTGGATGAACACAACATGGCTAATGAAGCAAGTGTTCATATCCTTAAAAAGTTTGAATAGTCAAATGTGAAGATCATTTTGGGACGGAGGGAGTATTAGATTTCTAGGCTTGACAACTATTGTCACACGGCAATAGAATGAATTACTAAAGTTGTGGCATGACAACATTTGTAACCAACCTTGTCGCTTTTGAAGTATTTCCTTTGCAGGTAATTGTAGGCCTTTTGTTGAAATTCCTTAAAGGTCTCTGGGGGAGCTTAATGCTATAAAATCCTTCCTACATTTCACGACTACCAACGGATGACATTCTAGGATGGAGTACTAAAAGGAAGGCATGTCTATAACAGAACAAGTAAGTGAATTCAAAGCTATAGCGACCTAGTTATCTTCAATTAGTGTTATTCCTGAAGATGAAGTACAAGCTTTGATTTTACTACCATCTTTATTGGATAGTTGAGATACAATTATGATCGTTGTAATCCCGAATATCGCAAAGGGAAAGTTAAAGTTTAATGATGTTGTCGAAGAGATTCTTAAGTAAAACTTTTGTAACTTCTAAAACTAATAGTAGTAGCTTGCTTAAGACTATAAAGAGTCCTCGTGTACTTGCAAATTATGTAAGAGCAAATTTGGAAGAATCCCCTTGTTGTCATTTGCGCCCTTTATTTTTTAAAATGCTTAAATGTGGCACTAGCCAATTGTAAAAATATTTTTTTTCATACCTTTAAAAAAATATTTTGCCACCTTTCTACTAAGAAAAAATAACACTATATTAACAATTTACCCGCTTTAAACTAAATTTATTTATTAAATTATATTTTTTCGTATTCAAAATAATCTTGCTTCCGTTTATAAAAATTAATTTATGGTTCCATAATTGCGTCAGCGGAACGGTCAAATACACATTCGTAGCTTAATCATCAATTCATCAAGAATGCATTATTAACATCAAACTTTTCAAGAAACCAATATTTGGCAACAATAGTGGTTTTATCTGCGGTTGATACTCTTGGAAGTTGGAACATGAGTAATGTTAACGAGACAATATATATGACTTATGCAAGTCGTTTCAGATGGATCAAAGTATATTTAAAAGTGCACCGGTTCTTCCATGATTTATAGTTGAACTATCACTCAAATAATCAAATTACATTTATTCGATCCACTCCGATCAGCGATAAATGCTAGAATAACTAAGTTTTTTTTTCTATGAATGATCACAAGATCCCAAAATTTGTAACTGTAATTAAAAGTTAACATTAGACGCGTAGGTACTCCCAGGAGAAAAGTTATTAGGAACTACATTCCAAGCCTCAATTGTTCTTCCACCAGATGAAATCCTGAATGAATATGGAGCTGCAAAAGATGGACTAACGTCGGCTTTCCAAATTGCACCCCATAAGTTTTGCATCGATACCCACTGGCCTGAATTTGCCGCCTTAATATCAACTGAAGAGATGCCACCGTATCCATTTGTGTATTCAATTGCTGTCGCAAACCAATATGGATTGCATTTTGGTGAAGTCTTGAACGCGATCTTCCACCCTCTGTAGTTACATGGCACTCTACAATATTTGTCAGAAAATAGAAATTTCATTACTTTGATCAGCATGATGAAGTAACAAATGTAATTTAGAAAAAGATATTTGTGGCTCAATCAAAGAAGAATAAAGCTTTTAAATAGTGGCGGATCTAGGATTTTAGACAAAGTGGGGGTGAAATGATAAAATTTATAATTTTGGTGGTAAAATATCACACTTTCCGAATTAACAAGTAGTTATATTTTCAAGTGCTTAAATATGGCTCCATAGTGGGTACAACGGTTCAAAAACAACCTTAAGACGCTGCATTGACAAAAATAAAAAAAGAAAAGTGTATTGTTGAAAAAATATCTGCAAGTAGAAAGGGGTCAATTTCAGAGTTGTGAAACAACCTTCTATATTGAACATCAACTTGTCCAAAGTTACGCAGATTATCGGCTTGTCCTCTGCTAGCCATTGCACCAAAAGCATAACCGCTTAAATCAAAATGGAATGGCACATTATTGCAAGTCCCAGGGCACTCATCCGTAACTGTTACAGTAATCGGATTTGTAGAGCAATAAGGCGTTCGCAGGCATTTTATCTGACATTTAATTAGAATGACAATCATTTTAGTACTTCATTAAGTTAATAAATAAACAAAAAAATGCAAGTCTATAATTGCATATATACCTCGTAACAATTTCCACACCCTTTGCCTGATAGGAAAATATTGGCATTCCCAGCTGATATCATGGCTGAGAATGGTGGTTTTGCCACGTCGTTTTCCCATCCGCATGCTCCGCCTAGCAAGTTATTATCAAATATAAATAAATGTTAATAAAATCAAATTTAAGAATTACGACTATTTATTAAACCTTTTACTGTGCATGCATTTTTTCTAGAAATATAAAAAATATTACCACTTCCAGCGCCAGTGGCATCCCCGTACCACGTCGCCAAAGCAGGTGAAAAACCAGCATCATTTAGGGGAATTGAGGAATTCAGAAGCTTAGGGTTTAAACTAGAAGAGAGATTCATTAACATGGCTAGAACCATGAAAAAGAAAAAGGGTTTTTTCATGAGACTTAAAGCCATTGAACAATATTAGTACTTTGTATGTATTGAAATGAAATTGATGCCTAGAAAAATGTCACCGAAGGACCAATTTATAGTAGAAAAGAAATTCATGCATGTTAATAATTTGAATTTATCATTAGCCAATTTTAATTTTGTTTCCAAATTATTCATTGAAGTAAATTGTTAGGATAAGCTTTCTTGAATTAATACACTTATATTTATAAATTTAGTTTCCGAAATTATTCATAGTATAGTGATTATCCATTTCAATTCCCTTGCTATATATGAAAATAAAGGTTGCACATATTTAATAGTTGACTCAATCTAAACATGTGTATGGTGACTACAAAGTACTTATACTCCGTCTACGTTAAAGTTGGTTCACTTCATTTTTTTATATATTTTTTAATCAGACGGGTTGTACTTTGATTAACAATTTATGAAAGAAGTAATAATTACAATTTTTATTTTTACTCCACAAAAATTCATTAATTAATTTAAAACACTCCACAACCATCCGATGCTCAACTCAAGGTTGAGAATTTCTATCAAGACGTGCAATAATCGACATTTTGTGTGTCACAATTAAGTAGCCTGACTCATCTCGTATAGTGAACTCCAACTTCGAACCAAATCTTCATTGAGCGCATTCGTTAATGAAGACGCGACAAAATAACGCATTTGAGACGGCAATACACGCCAAACATATCAAGCATTGCAACAAAAACAAATAAATATATCACACAAGTGCTCTCAGCACAATGGGTAGATGGCGAAAGTTCTCGATGAATGAGAGAAGGCAAAATTTCTCGACGAAATAGAGATAACATGGAATATAACAAGAATGAAAAACTATGATATTCTAAATAACGAGCAATTGAAGACCATAACCAAATAATCTCATGAACATCGCTATGAACGAAACAACATATAGATTCCTCAACGACAATGTGTAAAAAAAAATTGGATTTATTGCACTAGAAGACGAACGAAGAGGTAATGTTGATTCTTGTGGTAGAGAAAATAAAGTAACGGAATTCGCGTCATCACTCAATTTTTATTTGATTTTAGTAGAAACCCACAAAATCAACAACACAAGTGTTTGTGATCTCAGCAAGTTGAAATTACAAAAAATAGTGTTAGTGTAGAATTTGACAATGATAAGAAAAAAAGGAGATGGAGGATTTGGTTGCTAAAAATGGTGGAGAGAATGGTGGAAGAAGATGACGGTTACCTTATTCCAATGAAAAAATAAAAGTTACAATTGATAAAAAAAAAAAAATAAAAAAAAATTGAATAACTATGTTGAAGTAAATTATTTATTACCAAAGAGCTCTACTGGTCCGGCCGGGTCCTTCCCTAGGTCCGGTCGGACCCCTTCTGTGGTCGTCCCAAATTCAAAGGTATTAACCCAACAATCTCCACCTTGACTATGAATCTCCATGACAACAAACCTTTTCTCCCCCCCCCATCGCCTCTTCTGCTATCTAATAGCTGCGAACATTAAGCAAGTCCAAACAATGTTCAAACTTGCTTCCCGTCACGGGTTTTGTGAACATATCTACAGGGTTGTTCGCCGTCCCTACCTTCTTCACCTTTACCATTTGTCATCCCTTAGGAAATGATATCTGACATCAATGTTCTTGGTCCTCTCATGATGAACTTGATCCTTGGCCAAACAAATCGCGATCAAACTATCGCAATAAATAATATCCTGATCCTGATATATCCCAAGATCACTGATCAATCCCTTCAACCATATTCCTTCCTTAGCGGACTCTGTCAATGCCATGTATTCTGCTTATGTTGTAGACAACGTCACTATCTCCTACAATGTAGCCTTCTAACTGACAACTGACCCACCAAGCGTGAATACATATCCGGTCATCGATCTTCTTGTATCAACATCTCCTGAATAGTCTGAATCTGAGAAACCCTCGACTGCACATTCTGTTCCATTTCCATAGATGATACCGATGTCGCTAGTGCGCACTGTAGCATACATCAAACTACCAACTGCACTAGCATAGGGTACTCGAGCCATATACTCTTTCTCCTCAGCCGATTTGGGCCCAAACGCGACTGACAACTGTGCATTCACTGCACTCGAAGTATCTATAGCCTTAGCTGTTGACATACCAAACCTCTCTAAAACTTTCTTGATGTATCTTTTCTGGGATAAGAACAGTTTTTGTTTAGCTCTATCTCTATAAGTCTCCATACCCAGAACTTTCTTCGCGTTACCCAAATCCTTCATCTCAAACTATGCGGCCAATAAGCCTTTCAGCTTCTGAATCTCTGACTTCTTGACTGCTGCTATCATATAGCTGTCAAATCTCTTGTACCACTGCCTAGGCGATTGCTTAAGTCCATACAAGGACTTCTTCAACCTACAAACCTGATCTTCCTTACTAGTAACTTGGAATCCTTCCGGCTCTATCATGTATATCTCTTCCTCCAACTCTCCATGCAACAAAGTTGTCTTGACGTCTAGTTACTCAAGCTCCAAATTCTTCTGTGCTACTATTGCTGGAAACACTCTGATAGAAGTGTGTCTGACCACTAGTGAGAAGATCTCATTATAGTCCACCCCTTCTCTCTGTGTGAAACCCCTTGCAACAACGCGAGCTTTATACTTGATCCCTTCTGCCGGTGACATCCATTCCTTTTTCTTGAAGATCCACTTGCAAGTCACAATCTTTCTGCCTTCTGGCCTTGTGGTCAACTCCCAAGTCTGATTTTTGTGAAGAGACTCTATCTCATCACCCATAGCCGCATAACACTGAGATGACTCTGAACATGTAACTGCTTCCTTAAAAGTAGGAGATTCCGTAAGAGCGGGCTCCATTTGTTTGGTTTTGCACAATCATGCGCAGCGAATAAAACCCAAAATCCTAGATCCGTTGGAGATGATTAAATTAATACAAGGTGAATTTAGAATACTAACCGTGATGGAGCTTTAAAATTTAGATCTTGAATATTTGTTCTTCGCGCTTCCTTGAATCACGATCGCAGAAACAGGACTTCAAATCTTGGATCACGAACTTGGAGGAGTTGAGATCAACGCCCTCTATTTGTATCCACACACGAACTAATATCAAGAGCTTCTTCTTGATCTGGACTGCTAGATCCAAAATAGGCTATATGAATTTTTGGTTTCTTGATCTTTGATTTTTCAATCTTTGATCAAGAATATTGTTTCTCCAAACAACTAGGTTTCATATGCTTAATGGCTGGTGAAAAGATGTTTATATAGGTCCTAGTCCTTAACCCTTAAGGACCTAGGAAACCTAAATCCTGTCACTTAATTAAGCCGCAAGAAATCTGCCCAGACAGCATTGGCACGGTCGTGCCCTAACCTGGCACGGTCGTACCAATAGATCCGTCAGTGCTTTGCCTTTGGTCGATTATTGGCACGGTCGTGCTTTATAATCAGCACGGTCGTGCTCTTTATCTGGCATGGTCGCGACAGACCAAAAAACAGCCTTTTGCCCTTTTAACAATTTGTTCCATTGTGTGTGACTCCATAGGATTATATCAAGTTGGCAATGATTCCAAACACATTTTATCCTCATAAATCATGAGCACCGTAGAGGCCATCATGACTACCCAAATGATACAACTTTATCAAAGTTCGCTTATCCTTCATAGAACATATCACAATCCTTTTGTCCACGATGTCATTGAGCATAAGCCATGGTCAATGGTTAACTTATAATGCTCAATACTTTTCTCGATTCCAAATAGTTTGATGACACAAATGACATTTGATCATATCAATTCATTTGAGCATGGCCATGCATTTCATCAACACTATTCATCGAGGGGCCTAAGCTTGACATCTCTCATGAAGAGGGACAAATTCTATCTTGACTTATTACACTTCCCTACATAGCTTCGATCATGCCAATCATATCCTTTATAATTACTTGGTTAAGAGTAACGTTTGAATATGTCAAACATGGTCTCCATTATGTGGAAGATCGTAATAATCTCAGGTCTTAAGATTCTAATGATATAACTATTTAGAGGTTTAATTATAATATTTTGACCATGACATAAACCTCATAGTTGGGTCATGTCCAATATGTGTTCCCCAATACATACCCATAAGTTTAACTTGTATCCCATACACATAATCATCATATGATCATTGAATTAAACTTATACTAGTTCTTCATAAGTACTAGGGACGGAGATTATTATAATAAAACATGTACCAATAAATAATAATCCAAAACATCTCTTTATATAAATCTATATATATATATATATATATATATATATATATATATATATATATATATATATATATATATATATATATATATATATATGTTAAAGTTGGTGAGGAGAGCTAAGGTGTTGCCATGTGGACAAGTCATGGAAGAAGCTTGAATTTGGTGATGCCATATCAACACTACCCTCTTAAATTAGTGACTTTTCATTTTTTTTCTATTAGCTAAAAGCATTAGCTAATAATATTAGTTACTATATAGTAACTATTACTAATAATAGTAATAATTACTATATATGGTAACTATTACTAATAATAGTAATAGTTAACTATAGTAGTTAACTACTATAGTTAACTATTACTATTATTAGTAATAGTTACTATTATAGTTACTAATAATAGTAATAGTTAACTATAGTTGTTAACTACTATAGTTAACTATTACTATTATTAGTAATAGTTAGTATTATAGTTAACTATAATAGTTACCCTATATAGTAATTATTACTATTATTAGTAATAGTTACTATAATAATTACTTTATTTAGTAATTAATATAATTCATGGGTCATCTGGAAACAGCCTCTCTGTGCTTTAATACAGGGGCAAGGCTGCGTACATCCGACCCCCCCTTACCCCACCATAGGTGGGAGCCTTTGCGGCACTGGGGTAATGTTGTTGTTGCTGTTGTTGTAGTAATTAATATAATTAGTTAATATTGTTAAATAAATAACAATTGACTATTAATAGTTAACTATCGTTATAATTAACACGTATATTTAACTATTATAATCAACTATTAAAAAACTAAAAATTACTATTAATAGTGTTGGTTAATCATAATAGTTACTATATATATTAATTATTACTATTAATAGTATTATTAGTTAATCATAATAGTTACTATATAAGTTAACTATTATTATAATAGTATTAGTTAATCATTATACAATACAGTAAATGTGTATATTTAATATTAATAGTATTCGCTCCGTTCGAGAATAAGAGTCCTACTTTCTATTTTTGTATTTCTCACTAAAAGTCTATTTCCTAAAAAGGCAAATGATGAGAAAAAATGAATAGTGTTTTGGACAATTATACCCTCAACACACTTGCAATGTTTACCAATTTTCTATTGTGTCTTTAATAAGTGTGCACAAACAAGGTAGGACTCTTACTCTAGGGCGTAGGAGTATTAATTAATTATAATAGTTAATAGATAGGTTAAATATAACTATTAGTATTATTAGTGAATAATAATAGTTATTATATATGTTAATAAGTACAATTAATATTATTAGTTAATTATAATAATTATTTTAATTATTACTAAAAAATTAACACAATTCTCCTAAATTTATAAGCAAATATTTTAATTCATATACAATATAGTTATATTAAAAAAGTTATTATGTTACATTACTAAATAAAATCATAAAAAACAAAATACGAAAAAATAGTAAATTAGTTTCCCTGCAAAGCACTGGTTACCCACTAGTGAAAAGTGATAACAAACATTGTCAAACAATGTGCCAAATAACATGCCTAGGGCATATACACCAACACCACTTCCTCAGTAACATGCAGTGTATAAGACACCAAGTCTTCAAATCCATACCTCTCCGGAGGCTTCCCGAGATTAGCTCTTCTAGACCTTCCTTGTGCTAACCTACGTTCTTCAGGAACTGAATTTGAACTTTCTGGTGATTCAGTGTCTGTCTTTGTTGGTGGATCCTGATTAACATCTGACTGTGGGACAACTAACTTTTCAGTATCTTGTTGCTCCACCTGTTTTTCAACATCTGACTGTGGGACAACTAACTCTTCAGTATCTTGTTGCTCCACCTGTTTATCAACACCGCCAACACTTGAAACAATCATGGATTTACCAGTCCATACGTCATGGAGAACTTTGAGGCCAATACCTGCATGAGGTCCATGATTAATCAAGTAACATGATGTACTAACCGCTTCTACCCAGAAACGCTTAGACAACTCTGCATTGGAGAGCACGCACCACGCTCTCGCAAGCAATGTCTGACTCATTCATTCTGCTACACCATTATGCTATGGCGTTCCTCTAATGGTGAGATGTCTAGAAATCTCCACCTCTCTGCAAAACGAATCGAACTCAGTACTGCAGAACTCCAAGCCATTATCTGTCTGGAGCTTCTTGATCTTCTTCTCTGTCTGGTTCTCCACTGCTGTCTTCCATTCCTTGAAATTTCTTAGAGCCTCATTCTTATGATTAATGATAACCACCCAAGTCCTCCTCGAATAATCATCAACCATAGACAAGAAATATTTGTGCCCCCTTAGAAATTCCTGACGTGAAGGTTCCCAACACTTTGAGTGGATATAATCTATTACGCTTCATCTTCCCTAGTACACAATGCTCATAAAATTTAAGATCCTTGATATTATAGCCACATAGAATATCCCTTTTAGCCAGCTTATGCATCCCTCGAGTGCTCATGTGACCGAGCCTGATGTACCACAGCTTAGACATATCTCTCTCGTTCGCCTCTGATGATACAACTATAGCCGACCCTGCAAGTGTCCTTCCTTGTGTTAGTGTTGGTGCCCTATGCACGTTTATTTAAACGTTATGTATGTTATCATTTTATTCATACTAATAAAGAGATGTTTTGATTATTATTGTTGTTCATGTTTACTTATAATAATCTCTGTCCCTAGTGCTTATAAAGCACTAGTATAAGTCTAAGTGATCATGGGATGATCATGTTAGACTTATGGGTACTTGTTGGAGAAGAAGGTACTGGACATGACCCGCTCTATGAGATTTATGTCATGGTCAATGTCATATATAGATCTCATATTAGTTATGTCATTTGAATCATTAGACATGAAGTTATTATAGTCTTCCACTTGATGAACATTATGTTTGACATATTCAAACGCTACCTTTAACCAGGTAGTTATAAATGGTATGATTGGCATGATCAGATTCACGTAGGAAAGAATAATAAGCTAAATTGATTTGTCCCTCTTCGGAGAGATGTCAAGCTTGGGCCCCCTCGTAGAATGATGTTGATGAAATTTTTGGCCAAACTCAAATGAATTGATTGGATCAATGTCATTTGGATTATGAACATATTCGGAATCGTGAAAGTATTGAACAAATACAAGTTGACTCAATGACCATGACTTGTGTTCAATGACATCGTGGACAAAGGGATTGTGACATGTTTTATAAAGGAATATGAACCTATATATAGTTACACTATTTAGGTAGGTATGGAGGTTTGCTAGAACCTAATCATATCTTATGGGTTTATATTTAAAACCCATTGCCAACTTAGTGTAATCCTATAGGGTCACACACAATTAGAACGAATCCTAAAGGACTTAATTAGAATTTAGGTCGAATGGCCTTTGAGGTATTTTTAGGAATTTAGATGAGAAAACAAAAAAAAGGGAAAAATGGATGGTCCGGTCGGACCTATGCAAGGACCCGGTCGGACCTCCTTTGTGACCCGGCCAGACCTAGTCAATTTCGGCCAGGAATTTTCTTAATCTGATTTCTTGCGGGATTGACCACTTGTTACCTATTTGGAATAGGAGAAACAAGTATAAAAACCTTCTCTAGTTGCCCTAATCAGTCCAATGCATATTTTGAGCCTCCAAAGAGTTTGAGAGAGTTATTTCTTTTTCTAAGATCCCTATATCGAAGAACAAGAACATCAAAAAATTCCATATAGTTCTAAAACAATTGTGACAGCGTGTTTCACAATTTGGTCTAGCAACCAAGAATAAGAAGCGTTCTTGAAATTCGTTTGAGGTGTGGATACCAATAGAGGGTGAAGCTTATCACCTCCATAGTTTCGTGTTCTTGTTTTTGCTCGTGATCAAGTTTCAAAGTTCCTCCAAGAATCAAGGTTGTTAATCAAAGGCTTCAAGGGTCAATATTCCGGTATTAATTATGGTAGCATTTGATTTAATCATATGAATGGATCTATGGGCTTTGATTTTCCATGAAAATTTAAATGTATTATTCCGCTGCGCATGTGTATAGGAAACCCAACACCTTGGAGTAAATACAAGGAGCCCCGCTTAAGGCCTTTTAGAATCACTTCTGAATCGTTACAGACACTGACTGCTCCACCTTTACCTTTAAAACTGAACCATTTGCTGTCTAACTGACTAAGAGAAATCAAATTCTTTTTCATAAGCGGAACGTGTCGAACCTCGTTCAAAGTGACAAACCTACTATCATGAGTCCTGACCTTGATCGAACCAATACCGATAACCTTGCAGACTACACTGTTGGCCATACTTATATCAATGCCATCTATCTGCCTGTAATCAGTAAATCATTCTCTCCTAGGAATGATATGGTAAGATGCTCCTGAATCAAGAATCCACGCATCAGATGCGCGTGCTGATTCTGATGTAACTAGAGCATTATCCTCTTCTGAACTGCTATCTTTGGCCATCATGGCCTCTGCTCTGACTGGTACCTTGCCTTGCTTCTTTCTGAGACAATCAAATTTCCAATTCCCCTTCTCCTTGCAGAAATTACAAATATCCCCAGGTTTCGGACCCTTCTTGTGTGAAGAATTACCTTTATTTTTCATCTTCACACTAGAACCTTTATTGCTAGCAACCAAACCTGATGACTGGGTATCTGCCTCATTCGCACTCGCCTTTCGGCGTAATTCCCTTGTCTTGAGAGAAGTTTTCACTTCCTCTAGAATGATACCATCTTTATGGTTTATGCACGAATCGACATAATGTTCATAAGACATAGGTAAAGATACTAAAAGCTGCAAGGCTGCATCCTCGTTATCCATAATAACTCCTATATTACGTAGTTCAAGTAATGCAGAAGTAAATCTATCAAGATGATCATTTATAGGCGTACCTTCTGTCAAACGACAATCATACAGCTTCTTCTTTAGGTATAACTTGTTGGTAAATGAACGTGTCATGTACATATCTTCCAACTTTAACAAAAGATCGCTTCCGAAGTCTGTTCCTGCAACATTGGTTAGGATTTCATCATCCAACTGTCTGATGATCTTGGCGTGAGCCTTCTGATCTAACTTCTTCAATGCTGCTTCCTCCTTGGCAGCTGCTTGTTTGTCCTTCTCTGACCCTTCTGTGGTGATTGCCTTACCCTTAGGATCCTTACAATCCCTGATTGCAATCTCCAACGGTTCTCATAAATCTTTGTCTATCAACAAAGCCTTCATCTTGATCTGCCAGAGAGAAAAACTATTCTTTCCATTGAACTTGTCGATCGAATCTGCTCCTTGACCCATCTTTTTGTTCTCTGCAGCGGAATCCCTGAACCTCTAACCACGAACCAAAGCTCAGGTACTACCAGAGCTCTGATGCCACTTGTTAGAGCAATAAACAAGACTTGATGAGAAAATCAAGCAATCACAAGAACACAGATTTACGTGGTTCACCAACTTGGCTACGTCCACGGGGAGGGGATAGAATATTATTATCAATCTGGAGAAATGATTACAAGATCACACTATTACTGCTGCACGAATTTTGATCACAAAATTCCTAACTGTGAAAATGTAGAATTACACATCTCTCTGAGTACTCTAATAATCTATCTGAGGGTCATTCTGTTGAGACTGATTTTGATCTAGACTAGTAGCCTCTATTTATACCACTCAAAGTCTATCTCAAAATCTGGTAGGAACTTGGAATCTAAGTCCAAAACTGAC
Source organism: Campanula takesimana (assembly GCA_026119855.1). Lineage (NCBI taxonomy): Eukaryota > Viridiplantae > Streptophyta > Magnoliopsida > Asterales > Campanulaceae > Campanula > Campanula takesimana. The sequence continues at coordinate 447,576 of JAOWBW010000002.1, forward strand.
TCGAAACCTTTTCTTCCGGGAAACATAAACTGTCCGAAATCTGCTGCTGTTTGGACTCCTTGGTCTGGCTGGGTCATAGGCATGGTCTGATCGGATCCTTGCTTGGTCCGGCGGCACCCCATGCTTTACCCAGTTTGATCTTCTTCTTGTGCCAAAGTTAGATTTCCGACGCTCGACTGGTCCGGCCGGGTCCTTCCCTAGGTCCGGTCGGACCCCTTCTTTGCTCGTCCTGGAATTGCGAAATTCTTCTGTTGTTTAATCTTTTAACTCGGCATCCCAAATTCAAAGGCATTAACCCAACATGTTTAGATCTATACCTATTAATTTGTTTGCTCTGATCCGTCTGCGCGCGTTCTGGAAATTGCGTCGGGCGCGAGTCGTTTTGGCGCTCTTCAGTCGTGCGCACCACTAGTTCCACGCCTAGCACTCGTGCTTAATGAAATTGGCACAACTTGTGCTATATGGCACGAGTCATGGTCTGTCCTGTCTTCAGATTTACAACCCTTTCTTCACAGCAACCAAGTTGACCCGCTTTGTTTTTTCTTAGTTGACTTTGGCTGCATTGACTTTTTCCTTTTCTTGCTCTTTAGAACACAACTTTGAAGCTCATAATTATAACATCCGGATAAAATGTAAAAAGACTAAACTACCCCCGGATTACATTAAAGTTCAACCATAATTGTCCCAAATACACCAGAACTAGTCTAAAGTACATCAAAATAAAGCGTAATAGATAAGGAAATCAAGGAAAATAGATCATACAAAATCCGCCAAATCATCATAATTATCGTCCTATCCTTAATAAAATAGCAACATGATTTAGCAAGCAATACTTTTATTAGTGATGATTTTTTTTTTATGTTTTTTTACAATTACACAAATGTGATTCATTGCTTTACTAAAAAAAATGGCAAAAATAAGTTAAAAATAAATTAAGTGAGACAAAAAAACATTTTCTTCATTTTCATGAATGACAATTAACAAACTGTGTTTCGAATCCATTTTAGATTATAAATGCCAAATCTATACAATAAGAATATACATATGTACATATTGAATCATTTTCTTTTTATAGTGATTCTATAATAAGAGAATGATACCTAATAGAACATATACTCTTATATATAGAGTATTAGACTAGGTAGGTCATGGATGCATTAATATAAGAACTGACTTTTTAGTTTTCAACTAAGATCATTAAGAAGTGACTTTAAAATCTTAGGTTAGATTCATCATGAATTTTTTTTTTTTTTTTATATGTTATAAATCTTAAAGGGAGATGAATGAGTAGTTGAATTTGGATCATCAAAAATCTTTTATTTAGGAATCACATTAAATTAAAAACTAAAACATCTAATAAATATATGTTCATATAATAAGTCCTAAAAGATGCAATCTAATTTCAATGAGTAGTTGAATATGATAAGTCTTTTGAAATCAAATGTTAGATTCATCATAAAATAATTTATTTATGCAACAAGTCTTTAAAAGACATGAATTATTAGATGACTTAAGGCATTGAAATTGTTCATGTATCAATAGACAACGTATTATTCAAAGCTATTGAATTATGATAGAATACGAAAAGTTTTAAGTATCAATTGATTTCCCGAAATGAAATGGTTCATGAACTAAAATTTATACTTATATAGTATTTTAAAGTTGGAGAAATCAACCATGTGAATGACACATAAGCCACAAATGGGTTTTTCTTGATTTATAAAATGACATGTAATATGACCTTTGCAATCTTGGAGTCTTTTAGCATTCTCCTACGTAGGTTAAAATAAGAGGTAATAACCATAGATATGAAACTAGGTAATTTAGTGATTCTATAACAAGAAAATGATATCTATAGAACATATACTCTTATATATAGAGTATTAGACTAGGTCATATCTTATTGAACATATACTCTTATATATAGAGTATTAGACTAGGTAGGTAGTGGATGCATTAAAGAACAATAAGATCATTAAGAAGTGGCTTTTCAATTTTCAACTAATCAAATTTTCATAATTCAATGGCTTTGAATAAACAATAAGATCATTAAGAAGTGACTTTTCGGTTTTCAACTAATCAAATTTTCATAATTCAATGGCTTTGAATATCATGCATTGTTTCAAGTTGGTGCATGAATTACAAAAGAACCTGATAAAAAATATAAAAGATTAGATATATTTATTTAAAACATATCTTTTGCATTTTCTCATTCAATACCAACATTAATTTGTAGATAAAAAGATCTAAATGACTCTTCACTTTGGAAGGTAGATGGTCTTTGCGGGGAATATAAAAAAAATAGAAGGAAAAAATTATTTTTATTATTGTATGACATTATAGACTTCCTCCTACTTCTTTTCTTATTTATACATTCATGTCATTTATTTCCACAATTTATTTATCATTTTCTCTCTATATCTATGTACTATATGATTTTGGCTTTAACTATATTCTCATATTTTTTTTCCTTTTTCTTTCATTAGGTTTGGGAAGAACATTTTTGGATAAATTGGATGAGGAGAAAACATTAGTTTGATTGAGAAAAATGGCAATAGTGAGTAAGTTTCACCTCTATATTTTTGCATATATTACACTCATCTTTCGATTATACTATTACCTCTGTCTAAAACAAAATCTATACTATAGTATTTTAAAGTTGACCAAAACCACTATGGGAATGACACATATGCAACAAAAGGGTTTCTCTTGATCGTGAGGCTTCCATGTGGATGATTGTTCAAATTCCAAAGTCTTTTGACATTCGGCTACCTAGATAATAAGAGTAGTTGATAACAATAGGTATGAATGGATACTATTGAATCACTTTTCTCTTTACATAAGTTGTATAGAAAACATTATAAAGAGAAGAGCATTCTATAAGAACATGTTGCTATCTAATAGAACTCATACTTATATATATAGAATAGAAGTATACATTAGGTAGGTTGTGCATTTAAAGGTGTGAATTTTGACTTTTCAACTAATCAAACTTTATTAATCAAATAATATGATAAAACTAAATACACTTCAAGTTGGTGCATGAATTACATTAAAAGTGTGACTTTTCAATTGATCAAATTTCATTAATACAAAATGCATTTCAAGTTAGTGAATGAATTACAATAACTACACCTAAATGAAATAAACTAATAAAGAATATGAAAGATTATATATATTTATTTCAAACATATTTTTTGTAATTCTCCATTCAATACTTACGTTAGCTTGAAGATGAAAGGACCTAAATGACTCTTAATTTTGGGATACCTATGGTCTTTCCACGGAATATATAAAATTAAAACGGAATATTGTGTTTATTGTTGTATGACATGAAAGACTTTCTCCTACTTCTCTTCTTCTTTATACATTCATGTCAATTGTTCCATTTTTTTTAACATTTTATTTCTCAGTCTATGTATATGTTTTAATTTAGCTTTCACTAATTTCTCACAAATTTTTTTTGTTTCTTTTCCTTTAGGTTGGGAAGATAGTTCTTGGACAAATTTTGATGAGGAAGAATACATTAGTTTTATTGAGAAAAATTGCATCATTTGAGTAAGCTTCACCTCTATAATTTTTTGCATATATTATCTCATTGGATTTCCGCTTATCATTTTATTTTACTATTACCTCCGTCCAAAATAAATATTTATTTGTTCTCTTCATCAAAAAAACACAATATATTTATTTTAAGACGGAATAAGTTTGATTTTACTTTACCCACCAAACTTCTTAGGTATGTGAAGTACTTAGATTCATTTATACAAATTCGTTATAGAACCTGAAAAGGTCGACATAATTTATTTATTTTAATTGATTTGAATATAACCAATTGGTTATTTTTATGATATTTGTTATTTGAATTTAGTTCTGATTTGAGTTTAAAAAATTATTTTACATTTTGGTGAGTTATCCTTTTAATTGCTATGTCTATATATTTTCTTTTTTATCATAATTTTATTTGAGAGTTAATTTTGGTCTTCGTTGATGTTTTATATATTTTGATTATGTTTTACTAATTAATTTTAATTTATTCTTTATCTTTTACTCCAGATTATGTTTTGGAGTTGTAGATTTTAATACAAATTATGTATATATCAATGTAATACAATTGCAAGTATTAAGTTACAAAAATGAGTTACCAAGTTATATGAACTTCACATCCATTTTCAACTAGAACTTTTTTTATTTTTATGTTATTATAATTTTTTTTCTTAAATTTTTTATTGTTTAGTGATCCAATTTTCTTGATGAAAATACATAATTTACTTCATTTGTCTTTATATACTTAGAGAGGTAATTATTCAATATATTTAATTTATAATTTTTATTATAAATATCAAATTAATTATATAAATTAAGTTTGTATAGACACATATACACTTTCTATCCCACCATATGAAACTTTACAAAAAAGTCCTCTCAATATTTATAAATTACTGATTGATCCATGAAAAGATTATTACTTTATACTATCAAGATAATACTTAATAAAAAAAACCACTCATATTTTTAATTACCAAATGATGTCGGTCTACTAGATCCCTTGCGAAGCATGGGATTGTTGCTAGTTTTATTTATTCTCTTCATCAAAAGAAAAAATATATTTATTTTGAGACGGAGAAAGTATGAGTTTACTTTATCCATCTACGTGTTTTTATTAACTTACTGGAAAATGTTATTTATAATAGTATTGTCATAATTTATTATGATATGTCCTTAATTTTCTTTAGTGATTTTTTCTGTTTTCTTCTCTCTCTCTCTCTCTTTTTCTTTATAAGATTGAAATATAAGTAGGTTACACAAAGTTGTCGCATGCAATCAGCCACCGTTGCACATATTTATCAACAACCTTAAGGTATATTATACTACTTTTGTCTCCAAAAAATGTTTGAATTTATTCTTAACTAAGAAAGAAAATGAGTTCATTTTAGGACGAAAAAAGTATTTTACATTTTTTTGTAATTCATTTGTCTTTCTATTGTTGTAAATGGAACGTTTGAAATTGATATAATTGACCACTCAAGTTCTTGGTTATATAACATGAAAGTTCATTTTTTGCAATTCTTTTCCTCACATTAATTTTTTGTTGAAATTTTATGATAAAATGAGAATACCTAAAACATATTGTTATATAGTATGTGTTTATTTCTATGTCTATATATTTGATTTTCATCATAAATTTATTTAAGAGTTAATATTGGGTTTTATTTATTTTTATATATTTTTGTTATGTTTACTAACTTTAATTTATTCTTGATTTTTTACTGCAGATCATTATGTTTTGGAGTAGTTGAAATATTTGAAAGGTCAATGCAGTGTGAATGTAATCATTCATGGCATGATGGTAAAACTTAATTTACTTCATCTTGATTTTAATGCAGATTATGTATATAGCAACATAATACAAATGCAAGTATTATGTTGCAAAAATGGGTTACTATATTAATTGAACTCCATGTCTATTTTCAATTACAACTTCTTTTTTATTTTTATTTACTTTTTATTTTATTATTAAATTTATTATTGTTTAGTGATTCAATTTTTTATGGCAATACTTAATTTACTTCATTTGTCTTTTAATACTTAAAGAGATAATTATTCAATATATTTTAATTAATTTATAAATTTTAATTATAAATATCAGATTGATTGTAATAAGTTAAGTTTTTATAGACACATGCACATTTTCTATCCCTCCATATAAACTTTTATCAAAAGACCTCCTTATATTCATAAACTACTAATTGGTTCATTGAAAGTTTATTACTTTATACTATCTTTCAGAAAATATTTTATAAAAAATACATTTCACATTTATAAATTATCAAATGAGCAGTCGGTACTATAAACCCCGTGCGAAGCACGTGGTTATTGCTAGTATGAATTAAAAAAATATTATTTTTTAGTTGTATTAGCTGAATAAAGTCAATTTCTTAAATTTCATCATTTTAATGATTTCTGCTAGATCTACTTTTCCAAACATAAATTTCGAACCTTAATTTTTAGTTTTACTAAACAAATCCTAAGAGTTGCACAAATTAATAGGGATAATTTAAGCAAGAGCAAAAAGTTACAAACAAAGTTGAGTTCTTAAAATTTAGCAACTTAATTACATATGTACTAGCAGGTAGCGCGTGCTACGCACGGGGTCACTATGCCTAATGGGCCTTAGGTGAATTTATATTATATCATTGGACTGTTAGAGTATTAATGATATATTGTAAGGGTAGGAAAATGGTGTTATCTAGTTCTAGAAAGCGTACATCTGGAACTGCGCTTTCGAAAAGAAATATTCATCACCAGCTTCATCCTCATCTGTTTAGTCTAGGTCAAAAATGTGTTCTTCAATTCACAACTCAAATTCGCTTGTTTCCATATCCAATTTCACAGAGACCTATGAATTGAAATACTTAGCGTCATGATTGTTGGAATTAAATGCTTGATTTTCTGCAATGTTTTGCACTATTTCTAATTATATTTTGACTATCTTCCTTTGACTTGTCATGCTTATACATCTCGAGACTCTTGACATTCCGTATATCACTTTCATTCCACTTCTTTGTTGATAGATAATATTTATTCAAATAAGCATGTGAAAGGGTGAATTATTTATGTCACGTTTAATATTGCAATAACTATGTATGATCTTTGGTTTTTTTCTCAATCAATGGAGAATGTGAAAAAATAAAATAAAACACAACAAATTTATGGGACTTTTGTTTAAAAATATTAGAACAAAATTATCGGTTCACCCTAACATGTCAATTATCTTGTTAATTGATCTTTCCTTTTGTCCATGAGATGGACAACTTTTTTGTAACTTAATCTGCAACATAAAAACATAGAAAAATTGAAGTTAATGAACTTATAACAAAAATAAAAAATAAAGCATTTTAACGAAGTCAATCGTCTTAAAATATTAACAAAATCAATCGTCTTAAAAAAATCTATTACAACCATTAATTGTGTACATATGAAAAATAAAAGTCATAAATCTATGATAAAATAAAGATAAAAATAGATAAACACAAAAGTAATCTCTTAAATAAAAAATAGTTACTATAGCAAGTGTATGAAAATGGGATAGGCAATATGCTGCAATTTTAATTCTTTGCACAAATATTATTTTCTACGATTCCATTCTTTATTGTCAAACATTCCTTAAATGAAATAAATATTCTTTACAAATTAGTTTTATAAGTTTATTCTAATTCAAAATCATAACAAAAACGGCAAAGCCAAAAAAAAGGGGTAGATTATAAGCCAATATAAATTATGAAAATATGGTAATTAAAACATATATAACTACTAAACACAAAATTAAAAATAATATACATAGGAATATGAGAACACATTCATCAACTAAAAATACATAAAAACTTGGCTTCATTTTTTAAAAATTACCAGATTTCATTGCATTTGAAAGTGAATATATTAATAATTAAAAATAGAAAATTTCATTTGAAAGTGAATATATGAATAATAAAACTAAATAATAAATAGAATCATAAGTGCTATTCTAAACAAACTATTGCCATCATAATTATTTTTTTAAATATGGCAGTTAATAAACTATAAGTTTTATATTGATTATTTCCATACTTTTAACAATTTGATAGGATTATTCATAAACATAACTAATTTGACAAAAATCAGAAATTTAAAAATATTTTAAAAAGTATGGAAAATCAAAACTGAAACTAAATGTAAAAAATAAAAGAAATGAAAAAAGTAAATAAACTATGAAATCAAACCTTAATTAAAAGAACAACAGGAAAAAAAAAAAAAAAAAAAACATTCATAATCTTAATGAAGATACAAAATTTCGTGACGAAATAAAAAATATGAACTTTTACATAATATAATTATAAAAAAATTAAAAATTAATTCTAATAACAAATATGAAAATATAAAATTGTAATTCTAATAAAAATAAAAATATTGATTTTTTTTTTCGTCACAAATTAATCAAAATAGATAAAAACAATTAATGAAATCAAAAAAATATGAAGTTTAGAAAAAGAAAATAAAGAATGTAATCACCACAAAAATCATAAGAAAATCATAAGGTAAAAATAAATATCAAAAATATAAAAATTAAAATCAAAAGACGTAATAAAAATAAAATCAAATAAAAAATTAAAGAATATCATATCTTAATCAAAGGAAAAACAATGGAAAATAAGCATTCAAAAAATAGAAAAAATGCTCAAATAATTAAAAAAATAAACTGTAAATTTACTATCGAAATACAAAAACTCAAACTAAAATAAATATTAAAAAAATACATATACAAATTAATAAATAGAAATAAAAAATCAAATACTAATAAAAACTGGCAAAATAAAATAAAAATTAAAACTAAAATCAATATCAAATTTAAAAACATAAACAAAGCAAAAATAGATAACAAAAAAGTATACTCCTTCCGTCCCACCTCACTTGAGACTTATTTCCATTTTGAACCGTTCCATTTCACTTGAGACTCCCCAAAATAGTAAACTTTTTATAATTGTATATTCAATCTACCCAACTCTCTTTATTTTTCACCATACAATTCATTCAACCAACTTACTATTAACCCCACTCATTCTTTCTCTACATTTTTTACCACACATTTTCTTTATTTTATTTTATTTCTTTAGTTATTGTGCTCACCTCTTAGGTCTCAAGTGGGGTGGGACGTGTTGGGTTTCGGAGTAACATACGCAGCGGAATTAAGCATTTAAAATTTTATGAAACCCAAAGCCATAGATCCGTTCATATGATTAGATCAAATACAACAATATGAATACTAGAAAAACTAACCCTTTATGACTTTGAATTTGGTCTTTTATCTTGGTGGAGAACTTGAAGCTTTAATCACAAAAGTAAGAACACGAACTTTGAAGATGATGACCTTCACCCTCTAGCGGTATCCACACCTTGAACGAATATCAAGAACACTTCATCTTGGTTGCTAGACCAAAATTGTGAAACACGTTTTCACAATTAATATGAACTATATGAAATTTTATTTGTGTATTATTTTGTTCTTCAATCTAGGATGTCTTAGAACAAAATAAAACTCTCTCAAACCCTTTGGAGACTTTCACAAAAGCTTGGTACAAGTTCTGGCCAAATTTTGGTGTTTATATACAAGTAAGACCTATTCCAAATAGGAAACTTGTGTTTAAACCCGTCCAAAATTCTTTTCCAAATCAAATTAGGAAATCTGTCCTGACATGCTTGTGCGGCTGCCCAAAACTAGCTGTGCGGTCGCCCAAAAACTGTCGCACAACATGGTTCAGAAGGCCATATTTTCCATTTTAGTCCTTTTTAAGATTCGTTCTCTCGTGTGTGACCCTCTAGGATTATACTAAGTTGGCAATGGGTTCAAACATGAAACCATAAGATATGATTAGGTTCTAGCAAACCGTCATACCTACCCAAATAGTATTACTAGATACAAGTTCGCATTCCTTTAGAATATGTCACAATCCCTTTGTCCACGATGTCTTTGAACAAAAGTCATGGTCAATAAGTCAACTTGGTTTGTTCAATACTTTTCTCGATCCCGAATATGTTGATAATCCAAACGACATTGATCCAATCAATCCATTTGAGTTTGGCCAAACATTTCATCAACATCATTCCTTCGATGGGCCCAAGCTTGACATCTCTCCGAAGAGGGACAAATCCATTTAGCTTATTATTCTTCCCTACGTGAATCCGATTATGCCAATCATACCCTTTATGGCTACCTGTTTAAGGGTAACGTTTGAATATATCAAACATAATCTTCATCAAGTGGAAGACTATAATAACTTCATGTCTAAGGATTCAAATGACATAACTAATATGAGATTTATATATGACATTGACCATGACATAAATCTCATACCGCGGGTCATGTCCAGTACCTTGTTCCAAACAAGTACCCATAAATCTAACATGATCATCCCATGATCATTTAGCCTTTCTACTAGTTCTTAAGAAGCTCTAGGGACGGAGATTATTATAAGCAAACATGAGAATTAATAATAACCTAAATATCTCTTCATTAATATGAATATAATGATAACACATACAACGTTTAATAAACGTGCCTAGGGCACCAACACCAACAATCTCCCACTTGACCTAGGCTCAATCTCTAGGTATCCAATATACATGGACCTAACATGACCATCATGTTTAGCTTGTGGAAGTCCCTTTGCTAGCGTGTCCGCAACGTTATCATTAGTTGGTACTTTGCATATAATTACGTCGCTCTTATCAACGATTTCTCGAACGATATGAAAATACCTAAGTATGTGTTTGAATTTAGGATGTGCTCTTGGTTCCTTTGCTTGATCAATAGCACCACTATTATTACTAATAAGGTCTATTGGATTAGCAATGCTAGGAACCATCTCAAGTTCAACAATGAACTTCTTAATCCAAACCACTTCCTTTGCAGCATCCAATGCGGCAATATACTTAGATTTAGTTGTAGAATTAGTGACTGTACTTTGCTTGGAACCATTCCAACTTACAGCTCCACTATTCGACACATGCACAAAATCCGATTGTGATTTTCTATTATCTTTGTCGGTTTGGAAGCATGTATCCGAGATCATCTTCCATACCTCCTTAGATCATAAACGAATCTTTAGTCCTTCTAAAGTTCTTAAGAATCACTTTTACAGCCACCCAGTGAATCTCACCGGTGTCGGATTGATATCTACTCGTCATGCTCCAAGCATTTAGATATATCCTGCTTAGTACTTATCATGGCATGGTGGATCCAATTGCCGAAGCAAATGGCATCTCACTCATTTTCTCATGCTCATCTTTTGTCTTAGGACATTGAGTCTTGCTTAGAGAAACTCCATGTATTATTGGCAACAGTCCTCTCTTAGAATTTTCGTTGCAAAATCTTCTAATGACTTTATCAATGTATGTACTTTGGCTTTAAATCAATTAGCTTCCTTGATGCCAAGGACATATGCGGTTTCATCCATATCTTCATTGCGAAGCACTTTCCAAACAAAGTCTTTACAGACTGACGTGTAGGAATGTCGTTTCCAATGAGAAATACGTCATCCACATATTTAAATAAGGAATAGCACTATGCTCCCACTAATCTTCTTGTATATACAAGGTTTCATCTTCGTTCTTGATAAAGCAAAATTCTTTGATTCATCAAAACGGAGATTCCAACTCCCAAAAGATTGCTTCAATCCATCCAATGGATTTCCGCAACTTACATACTTTATTAGAATTTTCTTTGACTATCAAAACCTTTAGGTTGTATCCAATACATCCTTAAGTTAGTTCCCGTTGAGTAATGCTTGTTTTGACATCATTTTGTCAATTTCATATTTCAAATATGAACATGGACTATGAGAATTCTAGTAAGTTTCTCGCTACCCATGTAAGTTTTCTCCAAGAAAACTCATTCCTCTCCTTTGGTTTTTACACCTTAGGTTAGAATGATCAAGTTCCAAACTTAATTATTACACATGGATTGTCTTTTAGACTTTATGACTCCAAGTCATTAATCTAAATATGGAGCGGACATTGTACCTTTGATAGGTGGAAAACGTGTCATCTTTCAATGAACTTTACCTTAATACTTTCTATTTCGAAATATCCAATATTTCTTGTCATAGATTTTATCCTATCATGTACGCAAATACTTTGTATAACTTGAACGGACTTTTCATGACTCCTTGTGAGAACTTGTTCAATTTCCATCTTAGGTTAAATTATATTTTCTAGGTCTCGAACCATTCGAGATATATTTTACTCCCACTGATTCTTTTAGAGATAAATGACTTATCAAGAAAAGCACCATCATCATAAGTAACAAACCATTTGTTTCTTATGAGTAAAACATTATCCTCAAGTTTCCTTAGGATATCCCATGAAAATATATTTGTTAGATTTAAATGTGAGTGTGTCCCAGACAGCTCATTTCCAAAAGGTCTCATCATCTTAAATCTTTATAACATGGACATGTATTAGTGTAGTTATAGCGGTTTATAATACATAACCCCAAAATTAATAATGGAAGATCAATTTGACTTTATCATCTAATGAACCACATCCAATAAGGTTTTTGTACTTCCACGTAGACACATCATTTAGAATGGTGTTCTTAGTGAAGTTAATTGTGAAACTATTTCACAATTTTGACGATGACTGTCAAATTCTTGGTTTAATTGTTTATCATCTTGATCGAATCAGAATCTTTGAATAATTTTATCAAGTCCAACCAAAATTCTCTTTTAGCATTGCTACTTAATGCACCATATACATGGACATGTATTAGGTCAAGTAAGATATTAGCCTTTCACTATTCATAGCAAAAGATGTCTTGGTCCAAGTAAATAAGATTTGCATAAATCATATGATTTCAAATCATATGACTTAAAACTCCGTCCCATGGAATTTTAGATATGCATTTCTCATTTATTTGATCAAAACAATAATGCATAAAGAATTTTAATTATTTATGTTATAGTTTTTATTACTTTGTTCTTCAAGATTTAGGATATAAGATTTATTTATATGATAACACAATGAAGTAAATCATAATAAATAAAGCAATTTTCTTATTCCAAATAAGAAATAAATATCCTTCATTATCTTATAATAAATAATATTTTCTACTCCATTAGTAAAGTCACTTTACAGGTGTTCTATGAACAATGTTGCAACCATTGCATCATTACTATTTATAGATCAAACTTTACTATAAGCAGTCTTTTAATTTACTAATTATTGCGATATCCAATACCCAATAATTAAATTTAGAAAGATTAATTTATAACATAAATATTTCCAAGCGTAGTCCCACTACCATTCCTTTTATTGATCATCCAGAATTTGACTACAATTCTAAATGGTCAATCCAATTGCCATTTTACCAAATTGCATCAATTAGAGTTATTATTTTAACGACAATTATTTCCTTTAGGTTTGACAAGTCTGTCTTACCTTTCCTTTGGCATTTGGCCTCCTTTTCCATCATGAACCATGAGCATTGGAGAACCTTTCTCCATCATCTTCATCTCCACAGTTTTCAGCATATCATGAAACTCGGAGAGATTCTTATTCATTCCAAGCATGTTATAGTTCATCATGAAGTGATTTTAACTTTTGGACAGTGAATCAAGAATGAGATCCGTGGCTTGCTCCAATCCAATTGGACAACCAAGTTTCTCAAGATGCTCTATGTAGCCTTTATCTTAAGCATGTGAGGTTCCACATATTGCCCTTTACTCCTTTTGCAAAAAGTGAATGCAATAATGGTTTTATACCTCTCTTGCTCAGATTGCTCTTTGAGACATGTAACTCAACTCCACGCCTATCCAATAGGCTTCCATAAGTTCCAAACTTTGTTGGATTTTTGAGCACATAATCGCGAGCATGAGACAACTCACATCCCTAGAAACATACTCATGTCTCTTGTGATTGTCTTTTTTCTGGCATTGGGTTCTTTTAGGAATAGACCCATCAAGAATGTACAACTCATCTTCTTGCCTTAGAACGATTCTTAGGCTTAGGATCTAATACATGAAGTTTGTACCATTCTTTTGAAGCATTATCCTTATCAAGGATTAATCGCAACGATTCTAGTTGTCATTATCTACAACTTATGCAAAATTTCCAAAATTTTACAAGTACCAATCTCATTAAAGAGATAAATAATGTATTTTCCAAAAATACTCCCACTAAATTATATAACCTTCTTATACATCCAATGTATAATATAATTTATATGGGCTAAGATCCAACTTTAATTTGATTTCAAGTCCGCTAAGGCGGATTACACAAAATCAAATTAATTAGGTAGACAACCCTGTCAATCATATCCCATATGACTCTTAGATCCTTTTCTGAGATTCTTTTGATATTGGGCTAAGATCCAACTTTAATTTAATTTCAAGTCCGCTAAGGCGGATTACACAAAATCAAATTAATTAGGTAGACAACCCTGTCAATCATATCCCATATGACTCTTAGGGATCCAATTTCAAAAGCATGTTTATTCTCATCTTTGCCTAGGCCCAAAACTGTTTTGACGCCTTGTTAAGTCCAACCATTTAAAACGTATAGTTAATGTTCCTCGCTAGGGCGTGCCTACATTATCTATCTTGCTCGTACATGAATAAAATTAATGTACCTCGCTAGGGCGAAAACTACATTAAAATCACCCATGTACTAACAAGTGTCTTAATCATGGCATGGCAAAAGGGACATAAAACTTTCTTGAAGGTTTATCACATATAGCATACAACACATTTATGAGCACACAAGATAAAGATGTTATGCATCAAGTTTAGCCACTAAATTAATCTCTATTATTTTAAGCATAATATATATGTGTCATTAGTTTCTCTATAATTATGAGGATGAGACTCTTTGAACTTTGGTTATCATCTCCAAATCAAGACAACAAGAAGTGCGGTCGAACTAAGCCATTAGGCAACCACAATCCCGCACTAATTCAAGAAACCAAGAAAGTAGTCCATGTGGCCGAAACTAAGCAATAGATGGTCTTGATGAACGTAGGCCAATTGCATCCACAATTTCACATGGATCTCCAATCATTGAATCAAGAACTTTGTTTCTCAATTTTAGCAATTATGAACTCTTCATAATTCTAACTTCGTTTTATCTTTGAAACTTTGATTGCAATCAAGTTTGGGAAACACAATCTCGATGAAGGTAGATTAGCCATCCAAACCTTGAATCAATCTCAGAATCAAACGACTAAAACAAATAGGAATTCAAACCAAATAAATCCACCCCGCGACCCAAAAGAACCCCAGCCCAGACCAGAAGGTCCGGCCGGGTCCTTACTTTGGTCCGGTCGGACCTACCTCAAAATTCCAGCTTCTGACCATCACTGTGCGGCCGCCCAAGAAAGACTGTGCGGTCGCCCAAACATGTGCGGCCGCCCACGGTTTTCTGTGCGGTCGCACAGTAGCATCAGAATGATTTTTAGAGTTTGAAAATTTGTCTCAAAATTGTTTTCCCCGATTATTAAAACTTTGATCCAATCAAAAATTAATAATCAAACAATTCAGAATCCAACATAATTTTTAGTGTGATTCAATAGTGCGATTAAAGTTGTAAAACAATAAACCACATAGAATCATAAAACACATAAACATCATATAATTCAATATTCATATCATGCTAGGCAGACAAAAAATTTATATACACACAACATGATCTAAGTATTGAAATAATCAACATGAACGGGGCTCTGATACTACTGTTGGGTTTCGGAGCAACATGCGCAGCGGAATTAAGCATTTAAAATTTTATGAAAGCCAAAGCCATAGATCCGTTCATATGATTAGATCAAATACAACAATATGAATACTAGAAAAACTAACCCTTGATGACTTTGAATTTGCTCTTTTATCTTGGTAGAGAACTTGAAGCTTTAATCACAAAAGTAAGAACATGATCTTTGAAGATGATGAGCTTCACCCTCTAGCGGTATCCACACCTTGAACGAATATCAAGAACACTTCATCTTGGTTGCTAGACCAAAATTGTGAAACACGTTTTCACAATTAATATGAACTATATGGAATTTTATTTGTGTATTATTTTGTTCTTCAATCTAGGATGTCTTAGAACAAGATAAAACTCTCTCAAACCCTTTGGAGACTTTCATAAAAGCTTGGTACAAGTTCTGGCCGAATTTTGGTGTTTATATACAAGTAAGACCTATTCCAAATAGGAAACTTGTGTTTAAACCCATCCAAAATTCTTTTCCAAATCATATTAGGAAATCTGTCCCGACATGCTTGTGCGGCCGCTCAAAACTAGCTGTGCGGTCGTCCAAAAACTGTGCGGCCGCCCAGCCCAGTTTGTGCGGTCGCACAACATGGTTCAGAAGGCCATATTTTCCATTTTAGTCCTTTTTAAGATTCGTTCTCTCGTGTGTGACCCTCTAGGATTATACTAAGTTGGTAATGGGTTCAAACATGAAACCATAAGATATGATTAGGTTCTAGCAAACCGTCATACCTATCCAAATAGTATAACTAGATAAAAGTTCGCATTCCTTTAGAATATGTCACAATCCCTTTGTCCACGATGTCTTTGAACACAAGTCATTGTCAATAAGTCAACTTGTTTTGTTCAATACTTTTCTCGATCCCGAATATGTTGATAATCCAAACGACATTGATCCAATCAATCCATTTGAGTTTGGCCAAACATTTCATCAACATCATTCCTTCGAGGGGCCTAAGCTTGACATCTCTCCGAAGACGGAAAAATCCATTTAGCTTATTATTCTTCCCTACGTGAATCCGATTATGCCAATCATACCCTTTATGGCTACCTGTTTAAGGGTAACGTTTGAATATGTCAAACATAATCTTCATCAAGTGGAAGACTATAATAACTTCATGTCTAAGGATTCAAATGACATAACTAATATGAGATTTATATATGACATTGACCATGACATAAATCTCATACCGCGGGTCATATCCAGTACCTTGTTCCGAACAACTACCCATAAATCTAACATGATCATCCCATGATCATTTAGCCTTTATACTAGTGCTTAACAAGCTCTAGGGACGGAGATTATTATAAGCAAACATGAGCATTAATAATAACCTAAATATCTCGTCATTAATATGAATATAATGATAACACATACAACGTTTAATAAACGTGCCTAGGGAACCAACACCACCAGGACGGAGGGAGTATATACAAATATATTTAAAAAATCAAATCTTAGTGAAAACTAAAAATAATAATTAAGAACAAATTTATAATTTGTATCAAGGTGTAAATCGGCCAAAAGAAATGAGAAACAAAAGAGAAGTAAATGAAATAGTATTATAAAAATCAAATTTAAAGAGAATGAAAAATAATTCAAATGAAAGATTAGAGATTAGAGATGAAAATAATGATTAGCGTTAACTTACTTGGAATTGGATCTTTCTTGGAGCTTGTTTGGCAATGCATGTAAGCCAAAAATGAACATGTCTCCTAAACCTACTTAAGGGAAACAC
This sequence comes from Campanula takesimana, assembly GCA_026119855.1. Classification (NCBI taxonomy): domain Eukaryota; kingdom Viridiplantae; phylum Streptophyta; class Magnoliopsida; order Asterales; family Campanulaceae; genus Campanula; species Campanula takesimana. The sequence continues at coordinate 464,609 of JAOWBW010000002.1, forward strand.
ACAATTGTGTAGGGGGAAAAAAGATACGTGGGAGATAGAGAGATGGAAAGGGAGGGGGTTGGGTGGGAATTTGACAATTGTGTTTATTTTACTAATGGGTTTTATTGTGTGAGTTTTCAACTATTTGGGCTCTAATGCTCAAACCGTATCCTATTAATGAATGCTTTCGTCTATAACATTAAATATATATTATATAGAAAAATAATTAGTCTTTCTTTAATTAGTATTAATATATTATAACTATTAGACTTTTTATATATCAAGTGTGTTAATTGTCATGAATGTGATGCCTTTTTAGAATATAACCCCGTATTGATCTCATTTAAGTACTTAATTACCTTTGTTAATTTCGGAATATGGGGCGGTGGTTCATTGTTGCTCTTTGATTTTCATTATCCGTTTCAAAACAACAAAAGAAAATAACTAAAATAGAATTCATCATTAAAAATATTAGACTATTAAACTATATTGTTTCATGCATATTAGCTAAAAAAATAGCTATTATAAAATTCTATATATTCTCAAAAGAGATTTAATCTTATTTTGTTATGTCCCAAGCAAAACTCTTTGTATCCCATCATAAAACAATACATTTTTAGAGCTAAAAACACTTGATTAGTATTACATATAAAAGTATTACATTATCTATAGAAATATGTTATAATTTCTTTTATTAAAGTGTTACATTTACTTGTACAAACAATTACATTCATGTATATGAGTTGTTACTTTTCAAATGTTACTTTCTTTCAAAAAAAAAAATCTAAATACACAATATTTTACATTTTTACAAAAGCACTATTATATTTCAGTATAAATGATAATTACATTTAGATATTGTTTGGGTTACACGAAATTATTGTTAGTATTACATTAGAAAAAATGGGTAAAACGAGCTTTTGTTTTTTGAAAAACAGGTGTTATGTTTACTTATTAACAATGTTACTTTATATGTATACAGTCATTACATTAAGTTATGGTAACTATTACTTTTGGTAAACGACGGAAAAGCAGAAAAAAAAATATAAAAACTCAAAAAAATTTTTTTTTTTTTTTTTTTTTTGGGGGGGGGGGGGGCAATGGGTGATTGCCGCGTGGCAGGTTATGCCCCCATGGATCATGGATCCGGTTCAATGGGTCGGGTCGGGTGGGTCAAAAAACCCGTCTCATTGAAGAGACGGATATAGGTGTTCTCATGGGAGACTAGCTCAAACTATTTATACTCTTTACTGATGAATAAAGAGATTACGCAAAATATTATCTTAGACCCCCAATATAAATAACTTAAATCTACCACTAAAATGGATTAGAAAATAAAACGCGACATTTTATATGAGTTTGTTTTGGTTAAATTTTGTAATTCAACTTCAAGGAATGGAAATTTGGGTACAATGGAATAGAATTGCACAGTAATTCAAGATGGAATGAACACGGTATTTAATGAGGAAAGCCCTTGAACAACTTGTTCGCCGGCATAAAACCTCAAAGATGGAGTTTTATTAATATAGGTGATGAACAAGGAGAAGAACAAGAGTAATTGTAAAAATGGTAATGAATGTGCGCGTGTGTGCATTACAGATGTGGTGAAACTATTTATAATAAGAGAATGATCATAAACTAGCTAGCAATGCCATGAATCTTGGAATGTTTGTTAGGCCATATCTTCTTTGCCGTTGATAAGAGTCATTGCTTGACTTAGTCTTTGAGTCTAATTTGGTCGCGTGTAATTGAAATCATATCCCACTTCTTTCATTGTGTTCCTAAAAAATAGGATAAGAAGCATCATTCAAATAAAACGTGTTAATTCATAAGTATACCTGTAAGTCGTATAATGACAACTTGAAGGTTCAGGATGCAGCATGATTAGGCAAGTTGAAGTCTCCAAGATGTTGAAATAATGCAGATTTTTATCCCCAAACAATTGCCCCCAATTTTTGAATTTAAAGGAGAATTTTTAAGTCGAAAATTATTTTGGCAGCTTATACGTGGACGGTGAGGGGCGAAGTTGTAGGAGTCTAGGGTCTAGGCACTTGAGTTGGACTAGAAATCTGGAACCGTCTAAATCTCTCTATTTAAGACGTCTAACTCACCCGTCTTCTTCATTTACGCAGCATAAGGATTTTCCCCCAATTTCCTCCTGGTGAGTTCTTCTTTTCTTTTTCTTTCTCGATTTCTAGGGTTCAAATGGTTAAGACTAAGAAACCGCTGAGATTCCTAAAGGTTTTAGATGTTTAGGTTTAATCAATCATCCTGACGAGGAAAGATGTCAGTTTTCTTCGTCTGACGTAGAAACCCTAACGTTTTCATCTGATTTCGTTTCCAATGAGTGGGTATGTTTCTTTGAATACCCTTTTTCCCTAGGTCTGAAGTTCCCTTTTCCCCTTGTCATTACTCGTTTCTTTGAATCCTCTAAATTGGCTTACACCCAACTTATGCCTGTTGGTTGGAGAGCTCTAATTTCTTTGGGTAGGCTTAGTGAAGAGACTGGGTTGCAAGTTGATCTTGAGGAATTTCTTTTTGTTATGTCTTGAGAGCTCATTGGAATTCTAGGTATGGATTTAGGGTTAAGAACAAGGCGTACAGCTTGGTAATAGAGTCTGTTGACAAAGATAGGGGTTGGAAAAACAGGTTTTTCTATGTTAAGAAAAGTAATTTGGAGGTACGTGAAGGATTGATTTCTGAGTGGAATAGTCAAGGTAGTTGTGCTTTTGTTTCATTTTTGGGCTTTTGGCTTTCAAAAAATTCTAACGTGTTTACCTTTCATCTTGTAGTTTCCAAGTTGGAGGAACTGTTTCCCAAAAAAGCGGATACATTGGTCATTGTGGAGAAGATTTGTGCTTTACCACCAGTTAGGCGCAAGTTTGTTCAGCCTGTAGCAAGCTCAGGTGGTGAAGAAGAAAATCCAGAAGATACCCAAGAGATTTCAGAGTGCGCACACAAGATGTCATCAGGTAATTCTCTGTTTAGTTTGTATTTTTAACTTAGCTTTGTGGCTCTGGGATGCTCATTTCTTTCAATTTCTGCAGTCACTCGATCTCAGTCTGGTTTTGGAGCTAAGGACTTGATGGCGATGGTTCGGGGTAAGGTGAAGGTTGAGGGTAGTAAACCTCCAGTCCCCAAGATGGAAGTAGGTGAAGATAAGTCAAACAAGAAGAGGAAGGCCAAAGAGATTGTGGATGTTGAGACTGCTGTACCGGTTAAGAGGATGTATGAGAAGAAGGTAAACTTTGACTTTTTCAAACTTGAATTTGAGTTTTGCTTTTCTTTGATTCTAATTTGGTTTTGTCTACAGGTTGTTAAGGCCGTTGGGCTCTTGGTTAGTAAGGTTCAAGTAAGGAAAGAGAAGGCGGAAGCCTCTTTTTAGAAGATGTATGAAGCTGAGGAGAGGGCTAAGGCTGCTGAGAAAGAGTTGGATGAAAAGGATAGAGAGGTTAGAGACATGACTCTTAGGTTATTGAAGGTGAATCAAGATCATGCCAAGGAGATGGAGTTCCTGCAAGGCCAGTGTATGGATGATGCTGCCAAGTCCTTGTTTGAGATGAGGATACAGATGATCAAAGAACACCAGGCTGGTAAGCATTCTGAATGGAACCTGGATGAAGAGTATGAAGCCCTAAAGAAAATCACCGGTGAAGCTGTTGATGGTGAAGAGGTCACTTCCAAGGTACCAACTGGTGACAAGGAAGAACAAGTTGGAGAAAACCAAGAAAAGAAGGTTGATGGAGACACCTGAAAGGTAAGTTTCTGTGTCTTGTTTGTCCTGCAGAGAATGATGTCAAAAACAATTTCTTTTTATGTTTTTTATTATCAACGAGGGGGATGTCCTCGGAAACAATTAGGTAACTTTAGGATGTAATGGTTTTTGGACAAGTTTCATGTTGCACTTTGGTTTACCCATGTCTTGTGATATCATGGGTTGAACCTTTTGGATGTTTTTGTTAGAATAGTTCAGTATGTTTGAACTTTCTTTGGGTATTTTGGTTGTAAAAACTGTGGAATTTTCGAATGTAACCTGGTGATGTTACATCTTGAAAAAGATATGTAAATAAAGTAGGAATAGATTAGAAATACAACTAGTAAAAGTTGTTTCATAGGTATGTTTTTGAAAGGTAGCAGTTAGAGAAATGTAGCAAGATTATGCTACCAGTTTGAATGGAAAGATGTTTTGATCTTTAAACCTTTGTCTTTGGTAACATGGTAATGCTACAAGCTGTTGTAAATAGCTTGAGTTCACTAATTGAATAAGTGCAAGATGGTAATCAATATGTATTAAATACACTGGCCAACTTACAACTTGAACAAATGTGAAATACGTGCGCACGGGCGAAGGTGTATGAACCTCAAACTTAAGAAAGATGTAAAATCTTTAAACCTTTGAAAGGTGAAAACCTTTAAAACCTGAGTATTAACTTTGAAAAAGATGCACAAAATTTAACATCAACATGCTTACTTGTGCATTAAACAGGTTGAACTTTCATCCAGTAGTTCGTCAGCAAGTTAAATCCTATCCTCTTGAGCAGTTAGATTGGTAACTCAGCAAATCATTTGAACATGTTGATCATGTTAACCTAAGTTGGAATTTTGAATTGCCTTGCAAAACAAACACATGTTAGGGGTGGGTGTTAGCTTAGCTAACACCCCTCCGATGCTTAAGTCAGTATGTGTTAAGTAATGATAAATAAATTGAAATAACAAAATTAAAATAAAGCTAATTAAATCATACCTGGTTTTCGGAATTGAATGGACAAGCTACAACTTACATATAGTATACTTTAAGATGGATTGCATTCCAACTCCTTTATATCCTTGTGCCATCCAAGGTGGAGAGCCAATATGCACCCTTACCAGCTTCTGCATCAACTAGGTAGGGGCCTTCCCACTTGGCTGCTAGTTTGCCTGCATTCAATTCCCTTGTATTCTGAAAAACTTTTCTGAGCACCATGTCTCCAACTTGAAATCTCCTAATGTGCACATTCTTGTTGTAAGACTTGGAAATTCTCTGCTGATAGGCTGCCATCCTGATTCTAGCTAAATCTCTAAGTTCGTCAATAGTATCAAAATCTTCTGCAAGTATGATCTGGTTGTCCTCTGGAGTTACTAAGCCATATCTTGCTGTTAGGATGGAGAATTCTACTAGAATTACAGCTTCAGTTCTAAAGACAAAGAGAAAGGAGTTTGACCAGTTGCATTCTTAGGAGTTGTTCTATCTGCCCATAATACCAGTGGCAATTCTTCAGCCCACCTTCCTTTTTTCTGATCAAGACGTTTCTTTAGGTTGTTCACGATCAACTTTTTGCTTGATTCTACTTGATCATTAGCTTGAGGATGAACTGATGTAGACGTGATCAACTAGATTCCCCATCTTGTACAGAAATCCTGAGTTTTCTTGCTGATGAACTGGGAACCATTATCACAAATAGTTTCTGAAGGGACTCCAAACCTGATGATGATGTTTCTTTTCAAGAACGAAATCACTTATTTATCTCTAACTTGAATAAAAGATTTAGCTTATATCCACTTTGAGAAGTAATCAGTCATGGCTAACATGAACACTTTGCCCCCAGGTGCTTTGGGCAGCTTGCCAACAATGTCCAGTCCCTATTGCATAAAAGGCCAAGGTGACAATATAGGATGCAGAGGTTCTGCAGGTTGATATAGGATGTTGCTGTGTCTCTGACAAGCGTCATATTTCTGAACATACTTGATTGCATCCTGACGCATAGTTGTCCAATAGTACCCTGTTCTTAATTCCTTGGAAGATAATGACCTGCCCCCAGAATGATTGCCACAATCACCATCATATAGCTCTCTTAAAACTTGTTCAGCTTGTTGGGGCTCCAGGCACCTCATGTATAAACCTGTAAATGACTTACGAAATAGTACATTATCAATTAATATAAATCTTGATACCTTTATCCTGAAAGCTTTTGCATTTTTGACACCTTGTGGCACTGTTCCATCATGTAGAAATTTTATTATGCGCAGTGTCCAAGATGTCTCTTCATTCAAGGAGCTAGTTGATGTATCAGGTTGGTCATCAACTTGGTTCGTTTCAGGTTGATCTATTGTGGGATGCAGGATGTGGATTATAGGTATGGCATTGTTCAACATGCTCCTGCAACTTGATCTTAGGTTGGCCAATGCGTCAGCTTCAGCATTTTCTTCCCTTGGGATTTGCTGGAAGGTAAATTCTTCAAATTGTCCGACCAATGATTTAACATGCTGCAAATAACTCGACATCATGTTGTGCTTAGCTGTATAAGACCCATTGAGGTGGTTAACTAGCAACAAGGAATCACTATAAACATTAATGAATTTAACATTTAGATTTAAAGCAGCATCTAAACCCATAATGAGGGCCCCATACTCAGCCTCATTATTCGTCGCCTTGAACTCGCAAGCCACAGCTTGAGGAATCAGTTCTCCTTGGGGTGATCTCAAGACTGTGCCCAAACCTGTGCCCCTTGCATTTGATGCTCCATCAGTATAAAGTCTCCAAAATCTAGGAGAGTTTGAACCTTCAAGTTGTTGGATTTCGAGTTCAACTTCATGTTGGAGGTTGGGACTGAAATCTACCACAAAATCAGCTAAGGCTTGTGACTTGATCGCAGTCCTTGCCTCATACTGGATATCATATGTACTAAGTTGTACAGACCATTTTTCCATCCTACCAGACATCTTAGGTTTTCTCATCACATTCCTGATAGGATAGTTAGTCCTCACAATAATAGGATGAACTTCAAAATAATGGCGCAACATAATAGAAGCAGTTATCAAAGCAAGAATAAGTTTCTCAAGATGGGAGTACCTGGTTTCCGCATCTAGAAGAGACTTACTTACATAATTAACAAGAAGTTGTGTACCATCTTGTTCTCTTGCCAAGACTGCGCTGACTGTATTTTCTGAAATTGAGAGATATAGGTACAAAGCTTCGCTTGCATCTGGTTTGGACAGCAATGGTGGAGTAGCTAAATAATCCTTAAGCTGGTTGAAAGCTGCTTCGTGTTCTTCTGTCCACTGGAACAACTTGTTTTTTCTGAGCACGTTATAGAACAACTTTCACCTGTCAGACGACTTGGAGATAAACCTGGTTAAAGCAGCAACCTTTCCAGTTAGCCTTTGAACGTCCTTGGTGGTTGTTGGGAACTCCAGGTTAATTATGGCCTTGATCTGTTCCGGACTTGCTTCAATGCCCCTTTTGGTTACCATGTAGCTGAGGAACTTGCCAGCTTTAACACTAAAGTTGCACTTTGAGGGATTCAGTTTCATGTTGAACGCCTCCAAGATGTTAAAAGCTTCCTTAAGATCTCGGGCATGATCTCCAATACATTTGGATTTTACCACTATGTCATCAATATACACCTCCATTGTCTTTCCAATCTGATTCTTAAACATCATGTTCACCAGCCATCTGCCATTCTTCTTCTCGACAACTACCACGTTGGCTAACCATCTAGGATAGTCAACCTCCCTGATCATCTTAGATTTCAGCAACCTCTCCACTTTTTCTCTGATAATCTAATTGCATTCATGAGCAAATTTTCTTCTTTTCTGGTGGACAGGCTTGGCATTTGGGTCAATGTTCAACTTGTGAATAATAACATCTTTGCTGATTCCAGTCATATCTTCATGCTTCCAAGCAAAACAATGCAACCTGCTCCTCAGGAATTCAATGATCTCCTCTTCTATGTCAGGAGGTAAATTTGCCCCAATTAGAACCTTGACATCGGGATTAGAAGGATCAAGATGCACCTCCTTGATATCAAATTTTGCAACTTCAAGTACATCCCATGCCTTTCACTGTAATTGCTATACCTGCCTAGGGCTGCTTGCTGCCTTCATGGACACCTTGTAACACTCCTTAGCTGTCTGTTGATCTCTTGACACCTTGACTACTCCCCAAGGTGTTGGCAACTTGAGGCACTGGTGGTAAGTTGAAGGTATAGCTTTCACATTATGGATCCAAGGTCTGCCCAGGATGATGTTGTAAGATGACTGACATTCTATAACACAGAACTTCTCCATGGAGTTAATCCCTTCAACATATACTGGAAAAGTAATCTCTCTAAAGGTATGCTTCGTCTCACCACTGAATCCGACCAAGACAGACGAAATCTTAATCACGTTCTCAAGTGGGATCCCCATTCCTTTCAAACCATCAGTTGTCACAATGTTAACTGAACTCCCATTATCGATCAAGATGCGCCTCACCAAACAGTTTACAACCTGTAGGTTTACGACCAAAGCATCATGATGTGGATCCTGGATGCTGACCCTATCATCTTCATCGAAAGAGATCTCCTGACCCTTATCCTTGCTGACTGATCTTATAGGCAAATAGGACCTGTTCTCCTTTGCATCTGCAGCACGACGCTTTGCAGCTGAATAAGTCGTTCCACAGATATCTGAGCCGCCACTAATCATGTTGACCACTCTAGTTGGAGGTAGATGAGGTGGTAGATTCTTAACTTGTTTCTCCTGGTTGTCTGCACGATCTTCAGTACGTCCACGCCTTCCACCAAGTAATTCTTTGAGGAGACCTTTGGACAACAAGTGGCTGATCTCCTTCCTGAGTGCAATACAATTCTCAGTAGTGTGCCCAAAGTTTTCATGATAGGCGCACCACTTGGAACTTGTCTTTCCAGATTGATGGCTTGTCTACCTTCTTGGGCCATCTTGATTTCTCACCCAGGTTATCCATAGCATTGATCAATCCTGCAATATCAACGAAGAAACAATAGTCATCAATTCTAGGATATGAAGAATCATCATCCTCATCATTATCATCTACAACATAAATTCTAGAAGAGTCGGGTTTAGAGTAGGGTTTGCCCCTATTAGATCTGGAATGAGATGTTTCCATCTTTCCACCAGAATGGGATGAGTCTGTTCTGCTGCTGGACTGTTCTGAAGTTGCATTCTTCTTGACTGCTTTATCCTGGAGTAACTTGTCTTCTTCCAGCCTGATAAATTTGGAGTCTCTGGTTTTGATCTCATCCAGTCTTCTGCATGGCGTCATGACTAGGTCATCATAGTACGGAGAGTCCTTCTTGAGTCCCATCCTGAAGGCTTTAATTGCGGTTACAGTATCTAGGTTGGAGATATTCACCGCCTCCCTATTGAACTGCTCAGGTAGTCTTTGAGTAGTTCTCGAACACCCTATTGCATGAAAACTGATTAGTGAACATATTGATAAGTTGAGCATATGATCCAATAGAACCCAAAGGCTGGCTGATGAGCCATCTCAAAGCTGCCCATGTAAGAGTCCAGCCAAAACCCCTGCAAAAGCAAGCTTCCTTGTATTGAGGTGGGATATGGACTACATCCATCTTCTCCTGATACAATGCAACATGTTCTGCTGGATCCGTTGTCCCATCATACTGCTTCATGTGGGGTGGACTGAATTTCTTTGGTATGGCCACGTTGGCTATGGCTGGAGCGAAGCGGGATTCATTGTAACATGTTGGAGAGGCCTGTTTGTGTGGCATAGTTATCCCTGGCACACTCATAACTAGTTCTTTTAGCTCCTGCTTTTGTCGGCTAAGTAGGCTACCTGCATCATTGTTAGCAGTAAAGAATTGATAATTATTAAGATAATTGAAATCAAATTGAGGGTTAAGACTCCCTGCTGCCACTGATGTAGGAGTCACAAATGTTGTTGAAGTTGGAGTAATCGTTTCAAGATTGACAATCGTGCTATTGGTAGTCAGATTGGTAGCTGGTGTGAACCCACCCGACTAAGTAGGCTACCTTCATCATTGTTAGCAGTAGGGAATTGATAATTATTAAGATAATTGAAATCAAATTGAGGGTTAAGACTCCCTGCTGCCACTGATGTAGGAGTAACAAATGTTGTTGAAGTTGGAGTAATCGTTTCAAGATTGACAATCGTGCTATTGGTAGTCAGATTGGTAGCTGGTGTGAACCCACCAAATCCAGATGATCCTGGAGTATCACTTCCAAAGGTAAGCCTTCTAGCTTGGTACGGAGAGAATTGGTCAGATGACACATTTGGAGCAACAGACTGGAAGATGCTAGGGAAGGTGGTATGCTGCGTTACCGATGTTCCACCTTATAGAGTAGTCATCTCCCGTTGCAACCTGGCCACTTGATTCATCAACATAGTGGAAGTGTCATTCTGCAGTTGGACCTGATTTCTCATCTCACGCAGCATTGAGGTCAAGTTGGAAGCGATGTCAATAGGGATCTCCTGGTTTGTGGCAGCAAATACCCCATCCTGAATCTGAATTGGTCGCGAGACACCACCAATGCTCTGGGTTGAAAACACCACATTTGATGAGATTGGGATAGTTTCTACTGTCGATCTTAAACCAATTGAAGTCATAGCCGATGACATTCCGGTAGACATCTCGAACACTTTTAACAATTATAAGACCAAATTTCCCACGGACGGCGCCAAATTGTTTTGGTCAAATTTTGTAATTCAACTTCAAGGAATGGGAATTGGGTACAATGGAATATAATTTCAAAGTAATTCAATATGGAATGAACACGGTATTTAAAGAGGAAAGCCCTTGAACAACTTGTTCGCCGGCATAAAACCTCAAAGATGGAGTTTTATTAATATAGGTGATGAACAAGGAGAAGAACAAGAGTAATTGTAAAAATGGTAATGAATGTGCGCGTGTGTGCATTACAGATGAGGTGAAACTATTTATAATAAGAGAATGATCATAAACTAGCTAGCAATGCCATGAATCTCAGAATGTTTGTTACGCCATATCTTCTTTGCCGTCGATAAGAGTCATTGCTTGACTTAGTCTTTGAGTCTAATTTGGTCACGTGTAATTGAAATCATGTCCCACTTCTTTCATTGTGTTCCTGAAAAATAGGATAAGAAGCATCATTCAAATAAAACGTGTTAATTCATAAGTATACCTGTAAGTCGTATAAGAGTTTATTGCAAAACTGACTTGCGTACTTTCATTTATTTTCAATTTGACTCGCGAACATTGGAAACATCAAATGTGATTTGCGTACTATCATTTTCAAAATTTTGAGACGACTTTTTTAACACCCGTTAAAAAACTTAACGGGACACTCTATATAGGGGGTAAAAGTTTAAAGAATAAAAATGCAATTCAACTTGGTGATGGGCAAGAGAGATTCCGGAATTGGGAATGGATTTAGACCGGCACTTGAAGTTGTCGACCTTGGTGTGTGATGAGGGCGGCCAAAGACTGTCATGGTGGAGCTTGAAGAAGAACTCACCGGAGTTAGGGAACTGACGTCGGAGCTTGGGAAGATCACTGGACTGGGACTTTTCGTCGTCGATGTCCGGAGGAGGGGGCGCCAGATCTGGTGTTGATGGTGGGTGCGTATGGGTGAGAAATGGCGCAGAAAAAGGCTGGCGGATCTGGAATGGAATGACGGAATGAGTGATTATCGCCTGAATCGATGAAGCCGGCGAGCCGCTCGCGGTGGTGTCACCGGCGACTGTAAAGATTGTCGCGTTCAGTTTCATTTTTCACTTTCATATACTTCGTATTAGACTGCAATGTCCTTTCTCTCTCTTATATGCATCGACACATCTCCCTCCTCTGCCAAGGTTGTTCTTCCTCTGGGTCTACTCTTCGTCACTACGCAGCCAAGGTTAAGAATTCAGGGCTCCTCTTTTGGTGGACCCATAGCCATGTATCTGTATTCATTCTCACTTGTACTAATGTCTATAATTACAAACAAGGATAAGCATTGAATCCCTTATGTAACCCCAACTTTGTAACAATCTCAATATTGAAATCCCTAAAATGGAGAGGAAGAATGAATGACAATTTCAAAACCCTTGCTTTGCTGCTAATGAGAGAGAGAGAGAGAGAGAGAGAGAGAGAGAGTGATTTGAAATTGAAGAAAGAAGATGAAGAGCACAGAAGAAGAAGGGACGCGTGGGAGGAGTTTGAGTTTCGCCGTTGAAAGAAAAGATAGGAGCGGTGTATTTTTTTAACAAATCCTTAAGTTTAATTATTTACACTTTTACCCCTATATAGAGTATCCCGTTATGTTTTTTAACGGGTGTTAAAAAAGTCGTCTCAAAATTTTGAAAATAAAAGTACGCAAACCACATTTGATGTTTCCAAAGTTCGCGAGTCAAATTGAAAATAAATGAAAGTACGCAGGTCAGTTTTGCAATAAACTCAGTCGTATAATGACAACTTGAAGGTTCAGGATGCAAGATGATTAGACAAGTTGAAGTCTCCAAGATGTTGAAACATTGCAGATTTTTATCCCCAAACAGAGTTGTAAGGTATAGTTGAGAGGGTTGAAAGACATGTTCCTTGTAGTTTCTTTCTATTAGCTTGTGAAGTTTATTTATCACGTGGGAGTTCTAATTTATTGATTATTTTGTTTTTATAGGTTTAAATTACTCAAAGTGAACAGTACATTATAGAAAGATTCTTCATGTCTGTTGTTAAGGTTTTCTTAATTAATTTTGATTTAACCAAAAACTAATCTGATGAATTGAACAAAGCTTGAACCTTAGGAAAAAGCATTACTTCATCCTAATGATGTAAGCCCATCAGTCTCTATCAGATATCAATACATTACCTTGCTTAATAATGTAAAATGCATTTTAAAATAATTATCGTATCTTTCCCTTCTTTCTAGAATTTTTTTGAAGAAAATAAAGCATTTAGTATGTACAATAAAGGTACAAATAATATAATTAAATAAGGACCACATCTAGAAAAAAATAAAAACTAACAAGAAAGTACAAAAATACTTTTGGCAAAAGGAATATAAAATGTTTGGTAGCAACTATGAATGCGACTCGTTTCAGAAAAAATAAATTATTTCAGAAATAAATGTTACACTTTTTCTTCGTATGTTAGTACGAAAAAATTTGAAGAATAAATTTAAGTTAATTTAATTATCTTATTAAAAATTTAAAAATTGTATTTATAATAATGTCTTAATAAAATAACATATTTTATGACATTAGATGCCATAAAATAAAATTTTATTAGAATAATAAAATTAACTTAAAAAGTATTGCTTGAATTTTTTTCGTATTAAACAAAAAATTGCAACATTTATTAATGATCAGAATCAGTATAATGAAATAATTTAATACTTTTACAAATTTGTAAGGCTGCCTTGCGCGGAGAAGTTAAGGTAGTGGGTGATAAGTTGGACTTGACTGCTTCACATAATTGCATTAATAAAGTTTAATAAAACGGCGCTCCACAACTGTTTCACATAATTTAAACACCAGTTGCACTACTGAAAAAATGACTTTTAGAGTCCATATATATTGAGACGGACATTTAAAGTGTCTCAATTTGACACTATTTGAGACAGCAAAAGTTGTTGGGAGTTCAATTAAAGACACTAGTTTGAGACGGGAACTAAAGTAGTCTAAAAAAAATTCACAACCAAGTGCATTTTTGGCAAAATAGAGACTAAATTAACCGTCATAAAAGTATTTGTGTCACCAACTTAACGAGAACTTTAATGTCTCATATACAATTAGGGACGGTTTCATAGACAAAATAAAAGGCAAGTTAATGAGACACTTAGGTGTCCTAAAAAGAGAGTTCTTTTGTAGTGTTGTTACGCTTCTATATGGCATGCTCATATTTATCAGTTTGATTAGTGTTTTTTTTAAGCAAACAACACATAATTGCATTAATAAACTTACAGATGGTTTAGGTTTGGTCATCACAAGTTATATTTCCGTGTACCACATTGTCTACCACTAGTGATCCAACGATTATAAGTTATTAAGCTTGCCATCAGGATTTTATCATCAACGATGCATAGCCGTCGAATCATCAGTGCTACACAATGTACATGGTACATAGAAGTGGTACATGCGATCTCATCTCAACTTCCCCACCCATATACCTCGCCACATCATTGGTGGCACTCTATGCGTACAGGGAACGAAAGTCGTTCAGCAAGTAGCTTTGTGTCAAATTAGGAGTTTGTTGATAATAGTCATGTGTAGGATACCCTTAAACAAAACATGTTGAAGTTAATGTCAATAGTAGACGATTCTATTGATTATTTCTTCACTAACTCTGAAAATATGTTGGTTTTTCGTACCCAATTGGAGAACCACAAGTAATATTATTATTACTATAGTATACTTGCACAAAGAAAAAGTATACCTACTTATTGCACACACTAATGCAACCTACCACACTAGATTGCAACTCACACAAACTAGCCTATCACCGCTCATACTCATAGATTCTCACTTCCAAATTGGGTAAACTCATATACCTATTTATAGTACACTTGAGTCGGCTAAGGAACTACCTATTTTAAGATCTCTAGAGACTTCCGCACTGGCGGTGACCAACTATCCTTCTCCATATATACTTCTTCAAAGATGGTGGCCATGGTACCTGCAAGAGTGGATGTGAATTTCCAGATTATTCAGAATTTGTTGACATAGATTGGGACTATTGAGAAGCTTTGGAAAGTTCTCGACAAATGTTTTTTTTTTTTTAAATGAGTTTTTTTTTTATTAATGATATATAAATTGCCTTTAGGCTATATCAAATGGCCATGAGGGCTACAACTAGGCCTATAATAGGCTATCCCAAATGTCCCTAACGGGATTCGAACTCGTGACCTCCATATAGGAATCTAACACTGGATACTGCTTGAGATAGAGCTCTTTGGTAAGTTCTCGACAAATGAGTCGGTGTTGATTTCAACACTCCCCCTCAACGCCGACTCTTTCTTCTTGAATCGTACGAACGGTTTCCTTCAAAAGGCTTCATCCTCGAGTTGTTCTTCCATGTCGTAATATGACTTCTTAATTAAGTCCTTTTTAACTCCATAGTAATGAGCAGCTTCATCATTACTTCGTTGGCATGACAAGTTCCTCCTTGATCTCATATGATGCCTTTGATTTTCTCGATATATTGAATGGGCTTAAGCTAAATGCACTATAACTTGATGAGCTTTTTAACGTCGTGTACTTACCTCGCTCAACTATTGAGTCTTCCTGAAGTTGCTCCAATTTAATCTCAACTTCTCTTTGTCCATGCTTAGGAACATACATATTTGAATTGGTCACTCCAATTGTCACTTTTTCTAGGCCGGCTTCAATCAAGCTTGTTAACGCTTTAACAGTGTTGATTCTATCTAGATTGTTATCGCATCCAACATTGGTATTTGCAGCCACATCTTCGAACCATCAACCATTATCGAAGTCAATATCTTCTTTGCTTTCATTGTCATCAATCCAATTTTCCTCAGTGACTGTATAGGCATGGTCTTCAAACCATTCTTCTTCATCTGGATCGACTTTATGAAGCCAAATATCCGCAAAGCATGCTTCCATGTTCAATTCTTTTTCACTACCATTTCTGATTGGTGACTACGTTGCCTTCAACAACCTTCTTTTGAAGACCACAGTTGTAGCATCCGTTGTTTCTTCTTCTATCGTCTAACCGAGTGCTATCTTCATTTCTCGTCCTAGCTCCCCTACATGAGAGCATCCATTGTACTTTTTCTTTTCCAACTCGTATTGACTTTCATTTTTCTTTTTCCATCTTGCAGTCGGATCTTGGGGTCTTCTTCGACCTAAGTGGCTGAAGAGTGCCTACTCCTCATTTCTCAACTTTGGGGTTGAATACCCGGAGGGCAAACGACCAATTTATGCAACCTAGTGCCCGATTTATATCAATTAATGCAACGTAGTAGCGACTTCTTACATTGTGAAACGTACTTGAAGTAGTTGTATCAAATAATGCAAAATAATGCAAAGTTCGAACAATTTGACAAACGTCTTGAAGTAAGTTGTATCAATTAATGCAACGTAGTAGAGGCTAAAAAGTTATTACGTTGCATTATTTGATACACAATAAGCAAGTACGTTGTCTATTTTCAAAAGTAAGCACTACGTTGCATTAATTGACTTTTAACACCCGGTACGTTGCATATTTCAGTGATTTTCCCAATACGCGGATGTATGCCTATCTATTGTTTCTAGAATGGCCAACAGGCTAGATCGCTAATTCTAGTAGAGATGGTTGTGTGGCCCAACCACGAATCTCCGTAACTAACCCCTTAAACTCATACCTCAATCCATGGATGATTATTCTCTTTATCGATCCTTTGCTAAGTAATATTTAAGTCTAGATCCAACTTCGAGATCTCATGACAAAAAGATTTAACTTTATGAAAGTACTGACTTACAGTTAGATCCTGCTGCGTGGTTGACATTAGCTCATTTTCTAGCATTTGTAGACGAACCTCATTAGTCCTCGAAAAGAGCATCGTGTACGTGTAATATACTTCTTTTGGGGTTTGTGCATCTTCGACATGCTCTAGCAGTTGATCCTCGACGCTGATCTTTACTACGTACATAGCCTTCCCGGCTTTGCCTTCTCATTTGGGGAATGCTTGAGCATCCTCTTTCGCCGATGGCGTGGTCCCGCTACCACCAACAATATTCCACAACTCTTGTCCTTATAAGTACGACTACATATACTCTCACAAATATTTGTAATTACTATTATTGAGTGTTCTGACTCCACCAAATGTGCTTGCCGGATCTACCATAGTGACTTGGTACTGCCTCTTTGCACGTCACTAAGTAAACTTGGTCTCCCACTGCGAGCTTCACAGTCTCCTACTGTGCACCTTCAATGATCCCGAATAATGCCTCAGCAGCGGTTTCCACTATCCCGAGTCGTACCGCTCTGATACCAATTGTTGGTTTTTCGTATCTAAATTGACGAACCACCAGTAATATTATTATTATTGTAGTTTACTTGCACAAAGACAAACTACAACTACTTATTGCACACACTAATGCAACCTACCAAACTAGATTACACACAAATTGGGTAAACTCATATCCCTATTCATACATGAAAAATAAAATTCTTCTAAAATTTCATTGGCAAGAAATAATCAAGAAGAGGATTGTTAAAATGGCTATGTTGTAAATTTTATACTCCTCTTATCCCGATAAGTTTATTTCATTTTGATTCTTTATGGTCAGTGTAAATGAACTTTAACCAAGCATAGTGTCAATTTAATGATCATAATAAAATTTTAAAAGTTATTAGTGATAAATCACTTAATGATTTGTCAATTACAATTTTTAGAATTGTACTGGAGTGATTAGATCGACATCAATATTTAATTAAAGTTCATTTACATTTGCTACAAAAAGTGAAAATGAGACGAACTTTCTCTTAGAAGAAAGAGGGAGTAATAAGCAATTATTAAAGTTTCTAAATCTTTTTTACCAAGGTTATTACATTTAATTTAACAACATTATTAGATAGGACTATAGTTGGAGAACTACAACATTACAAGAGTCAAACTCACAACTTTAGACATGACCTAAATGCTAAATCCTTCCATTTACAACAATCTAATTGAGAAGTAATAAATCTTCAGGGGTGAATATGTCAAACTGGAAATCTTCAACCAGATCTTCACTAACCAGCTTGGCTTTAGCAACTGAGCCGATCATACTTCTTTTCATCCTCTTCGGAGATTCATCTTCCGAAGTCGATGAGCGAGAAGATTCCGGTGACAATGTTAGCTTATTCGAGGGACCCGATTCGACCAAGCCGATCAAATGTGGGAAGTTAACTTTAGCACGCGAGCCGCGTAAGTTGAAAGCGGCTTTATCATAAGCCAAGCCGGCTTCCTCAGGTGTTTCAAAAGTTCCAAGCCATATCCTCTTCCCTTTCCTAGCCGGGTCCACTATCTCTGCAGCAAATTTTCCCCACGGCCGCCTCCTCACTCCTCTAAACCGCCTCCATTCTTTAGACACGTGGCTCCCACGCGCCACCACTGAGGATCTCACAGGACAATCTGGACTAGAAAACGGTGCAACGAGTGAGCTACCCGTAAAGCTTGAATTCGGACTAGAAACCAGCTCGGGAAGTGAAAATGTAGGTGGAGAAAATTCGGAAATGTCGGAGTCGTTTAGAAGAAATTGGCTGATAGAATCAAGAAGGGAAAAGTCGGATTGAGAAAGAGTTTCGGTAGCATACATTTCTTGGTTAAGCTATGATTCTGCCATGGATATGCCAAGGTACATTAATATATAGGGTACAGTGCTAGTGTATTATTAAATGACATCAAAATTATTTTTTTGTAGTTCACATTAGGGTTGCAAAAGAAACTTCCAATTTTGTGTGTTTTAACACATGTTGATATTGATTCAATAATATTCTTTGTGTCCGACAAACACTCTTTTGTTTATCAGCTTAAAATTTTGATTAATAATTTATAAGAATGATTATTCTAAAGAAATATTAATTTATTATAGATTCACTATTAATATAGGGCAATGCTAGGGGCACAAAAGAATTTCACAAAATGAATGATACAAAATGAGGTGACGATATTTTAGTGGTTGCATCAATAGTGGACCCGGCATACTCTAATATAAAACACCAACAAAATCATGACACTTTTTTGTGACTTTATATTTACCCATTAATATATATTACTATCAACCAAAAAATTTTGATAAATTTAAAATAAATAAAATTTATAAATTATTAGTCAACTTTTAATCAAATTGATCACCAAACTTAAAATGTAATTACATCCTTACATTTTGGAGAGAGTATTTTTCTTTCTGTTGCTTCATGAGAGTTTAGTTAAACCTTTAGATCACTCAAACTTGATTGCTTTCTATACTAGTATCTTTTAGCAATAATTAGTGCGTACCATAATATTTAGTTTTTGTTAATTAATATCTTTATATGTTATGAAATTTTTATATTCTAACAATATAAATCAAAGTTCTTAATTTTCTTATTTATTTATGGTAACTTTTTCTAAAATTTCTATATTTTTTTTTGTAAAGAAAAAATTACTCAAAACCTCATGCCACCTGACTCTTTTATAAAATCATTTTTAGTAAAACTTTTTCTTTTCTTTTGAAAGAGAGTACTAAAACTTTTAAGTGTCTCTAATATATATAGTAAATTATTAATAAAGATAAGATGATCTGCTATTTATCGATGACCAACTTATATATTTTTAAGGGGAAATGACAATTTAGGGTCCAAAGTTTGGGAGGTGTGTGCCAATAGGGGTCTGATGTATCAATTTTGTCAATTTAGGGTCCAAAATTGCAAAAGTTGTGCAGGTTAGGGTTTTTTAACAATTCTGTTAACGGAATCTAGTTAAGTCACACGTGTTTTGACATGGACTTAACTGGAGTTTGTTTTGATTATTTGCATGAGCATATTGTCATTTCAGATGGAGAAAATTAATTAAAAAAAATGAAATATTAAATTTTACTACTTTTTTATATTAAATTAACTAATAATTAAGACGTCATTTACCGAAAATATTTTTTCAAGAAATACAGTAAAAATATTTATTTCATTAGAACCACTATAAAATAAAAAGTATAATTTTTAAAAAGGAAAAAGTGTAAAAAAAAATTATATTCCAAAAAAAAAAACCCACTTTATTTTTTTAGAAAGAAGAAAGTGGGGATTTGGACAAAAAAATTTCTGTGGTGGTGGTTAGTATTGTTTCATTATTAATATTAGTATTCCAATTATTTTATTTTATTCATAAAATTATTTTTTATTTTTATTATTAATTTTCCTTGTTTATAACTTCATTATTTGCGGTTTCAAAAAAAAAACCACTTTAATTTTTTATTTGCTTATTATTTTATTTATTATTATTTTTGAATTAATTAAAATTATTCGAAAATATAATAATAAAAGTGAAAGAAAATTTAGGGTCAATTGTATAAGGGGTGTGTGAAATGACAGCCCAGGCGAACATCCAAAACTAACTCCAACTAAGTTTTTCTGTTACTTAACTGAATTTTCTTTGCAACTTAGTCTAAAAACCCTTAATTGACTAACGTTGTTAACTTTGGACCCTAAATTGACAAAATTGATACATCAGACCCTTATTGGCACACACCCCCAAACTTTAAACCCTAAATTGTCATTTCCCCTATTTTTAATTATAACCCCTATAACATATGGTCGGTACAAATATACTGAGTATTAATTTAAGTTTTGAGATGCGCTTCCCAGATATACTCAAATCAGAATGAACGTGCACTGCTTTTATTGATCTTGGATTAGAGCGCCTCCCTCATTATTGAATAGGAAAATGTATATAAACAAATAAATCATCAACATCGTGAACACAAATCAAAGAAATATAACTAAAATATTATACTCTTAACATGGAAGAGAGAATATAAAGCTTTGATTTGAATAAGAAATAGTATCAAAAAATATTTGAAGGCTTTTGTTCAAAGTGTACTAATTAATTAAAAAGTTATATATAGCAAGAAATATTATACTCTTAACATGCAAGAGACAATAATAATCAAGTAAAACCTTATTTAAACAGAAAAATAATACTCCCTCCGTCTCATTTAAACTTCAAAAAATTTGATTTTGAGTCTCATTTTAAACTTCAAAACTTAATAAGGAAAGTTTTGTATTTTCTTTATATGTGGGCCCCACATGTTGTTGGAAAAATGTGTAAATGTGTGAAGGAAATTTGAGAAATTGCGCGCGTTTCTTAAATAAAAATCATTTGTTGATTAAAGAATAACTCCTACTTGTTAGTAATAAATTGGTGTGTCCAATTTATGTAATGAAAAGTAGAAGTTGAAATGCTCAAAAATGAATGGGTAAGTTGGGAAGTGGGTTACTATCCCACATGGAAAGAGAAGGGAAAATTCCCTAGGATCCTTCCTTGTAAAAGGGTATCCCAAATGGGATAATGGGAGAAATAATGTTCTAAGACCATTTGTGGGTAAAGCCAAGTGAACTTGTCCCACATTGGTTTAGAATTAAAAGTTGAGCTAGTATAAATACAATTACCCATTTGTATGGGTTAAGATTGTGTAGACTAGAGGCTCTCACTCGCGCCCGGGTGCGCAGGGGGGGTGTATATTTAGTTGGAAATTTGTCGATTTATGCCTCGGACCACTAGACTCATGTGTGCGCGTCCTGCGAACACGAATGTAGCTCCGAAATGGCCTGGGCGTGACAAGCTCACTTTTTATTATTTTCGTCCCGTTTTTTTGAATTCGGCTGGGAACAATTTTGTAACAGTCGAATAATGCCATTCATTACAGAATTAATGTGTGATTAATTCCATTGATTGCCTGTTTAATTGTGTAATTAAATTGGATCTTTTGAGCAGTATAAAAATGGATTTTCGACATCCATTTTAACACACACAGAAAAACAATCTCTCACCCTCTTGCTTTAGCGTTTTCCTTGGCCCTCTTGCTCTTTCTTGGTGACTCTTTCCAGGCACGTCGAAGTTCGCCAGAGACACTATTGTGCAGCCGTCGTCCGGTCCGTACGTTGTATCCTGGGAGACAGGCGTCCAACGTATCCTCAAGCACAACACCGGTGAGGGGACGAATTTGTCTTAAGGACAGTGTTGGTTTACACGACTCGGACAAACCCAACAACAATTCTTCCCAGTTTTTATTTTCTGTTTTGTAATCTATTTTTTTTATTTCTGTTTCTGATTCAATATTGGTGTAATATTTCTAACAATCTTAAGACAAATTAAATCCTTCTCTGTCGAAGAGAAACAGAAACAAAACAGTGAACTGAATTGCTTTGTGTTTTTTTTCAGAAAATGGTTTCTGACTCGAACACCTCAAAGCAAGTTGCTGGAGCCGACCCTCCACGTGTGGAGACAGTGCAGAATGAGCAAAACAGTGGTGATAAGACTGTTGTTGCTCCACCCGCTCCTACTCCGGCACATCACAGTGAGAAACCGGAGAAGTTTGTTGGCCAAGACTTCAAGAGATGGCAACAAAATATGCAATTTTACTTGACTACCTTGAACTTGAAGAGGTTTCTTAGTGAAGATCCTCCACAAGTTGGTGAGAATGCCGATGCTCAAGCCGTGACTGCGGTTGATGCTTGGAAGCATTCGGAATACCTTTGCCGTAATTATATACTGAATGGTTTGTCCGATTCATTGTATAATGTTTATAGTGAAAAGAAAACTGCAAAGGAACTTTAGGAGGCTTTAGAGCGCAAATATAAAATCGATGATGCGGGTGCAAAGAAATTTGTTGTTGGCCGCTTCCTCGATTATAAAATGGTGGACTCTAAAAGTGTTAAAAGTCAAGTAGAAGAGTTGCAAATAATAATTCATGAAATCCATGCCGAGGGGATGGTGTTGAGTGAAACATTCCAAGTGGCGGCTATAATTGAAAAATTGCCTCCCGCTTGGAGTGATTTTAAGAATTATTTGAAGCACAAACGAAAGGAGATGGATGTTGAGGCACTTGCTATTCGCCTTCGTATTGAAGAAGGTAATAGGGCCGCGGAAAAGAAGTTGAATCATATTCTTGTTTCCAAGGCTCATGTGCTAAGGCAAATGTGGTGTAGCATGGTGAAAGCTCCAAGAACAAAGGCAAGAACAAAGGCAAAGGAGCTTTGAAGCCTAAGGGAGGAATCTCCAAGAACAAGTTTGGTGGAACTTGCTACAATTGTGGTATTAAGGGCCACAAGTTTTCCGAGTGTATGAAGCCAAAGAAGGAAGCCAATGTGGTTGAAGATGCTTCCGAATTGCTAGCGGTGGTTATTTCCGAAGTGAACATGGTGGGTTCTAACCCAAAATAGTGGTGGATTGACACCGGTGCTACTAGACATGTTTGTTCTAACAAAGACATGTTTAGTAACTTTGAAGCCCTTAAAAATGGTGGAAAATTATTCATGGGTAATTCGGCTACTTCCGAGGTCAAGGGACAAGGGAAGGTGGTGCTCAAGATGACTTCCGGTAAAGAATTGCTTCTCAACAATGTGCTCTATGTGCCCGATGTCCGGAAAAATTTGGTGTCCGGATCGCTTTTGAACAAGCATGGTTTTCGTATTGTGTTTGACTCGGATTTTGTCACTTTGTCAAAGAATGGTATGTTTGTAGGAAAAGGGTATGTTTGTGATGGTCTCTTTAAGCTCAATGTAATGGCTATTAAGGCCAAAGGCAATGAAATGTTGAAATCTTCCGCTTACTTGCTTGAGTCTTCCAATTTGTGGCATGGTAGACTAGGACATGTTAATTATGATACTATTCGTAAATTAATTAACTTGAATTGCATACCAAAATGTAAAATAGACTACAAACATAAATGTGAAACTTGTGTAGAAGCAAAACTCACAAAAACTCCGTTCCATTCTATTGAAAGAAAAAATGAACCACTTGAATTGGTTCATACGGATTTATGTGACTTCAAATCAACACAATCAGGTGGGGGCAATAAGTACTTTATGACTTTTGTAGATGATAACACAAAATTTTGTTATGTATATCTTCTTAAAAGTAAAGATGAATCTATAGAGAAATTTGTTCTCTATAAAAATGAAGTTGAAAATCAACTTAACCGGAAAATAAAAGTCATAAGAAGTGATCGTGGTGGTGAGTATGAATTTCCATTTGAGGATATTTGTGCACAACATGGAATTAAACACGAAACAACGGCACCTTATGCACCGCAATCCAATGGAGTTGCTGAAAGGAAAAATCGGACTCTAAAGGAAATGATGAACGCCATGATTATAAGTTCGGGGTTATCGGATAACATGTGGGGAGATGCCGTATTGTCGGCAAACTATGTGTTAAATAAAGTGCCTCGAAAGAAATTAAACAAGAGCCCCTATGAATTGTGGCATGGAAGAATGTCATCTTACCAATACATGAAAGTGTGGGGGTGTCTTGCTATGGTTTTGATTCCAACACCTAAAAAGGTGAAAATTGGACAAAAAACTATTGATTGCATATTTATTGGGTATGCACATAATAGTAGTGCTTATAGATTTCTTGTGTATGAATCGAAAATTCAAGAAATACACAAGAATACTATAATGGAATCAAGAAATGCTCATTTCTATGAAGATATATTTCCGTGTAAGTTCATCTAAACGGATATATGATTCAATAGAAGAAGAAGAAATTCATCATGATGAAAATGATGAACAAGAACAAGAAATAGAACCTCGACGTAGTAAACGGGGTAGGATAGAAAAATCCTTTGGGACAGACTTTTTAACTTATATGTTAGAAAGTGAACCACAAAATTACAAAGAGGCCGTGAGCTCTTCGGAAGGACCTTTGTGGAAAGAGGCAATTAAAAGTGAAATAGATTCCATTTTGCAAAATCACACTTGGGAGTTAGTGGATTTACCTCCGGGTTGTAAACCACTAGGATATAAGTGGATTTTCAAAAGAAAAATGAAAGCGGATGGAACAATTGACAAGTATAAGGCAAGACTTGTAATTAAAGGTTACAAGCAAAAAGAAGGCCTTGACTATTTTGATACATATTCTCCGGTAACGAGAATAACATCAATAAGAGTAGTACTTGCAATAGCCGCTTTAAGGAATCTTGAAGTACACCAAATGGATGTAAAAACCGATTTTCTAAATGGTGATTTAGAAGAGGAGATTTACATGGAACAACCCAGGGGTTTGTTTCACATGGGCAAGAAAAGAAAGTGTGCAAATTAGTAAAGTCTTTGTATGGCTTGAAACAAGCACCAAAACAATGGCATCAAAAGTTTGATCAAGCCATGATGGGAAGTGGATTTAAAATAAATGAATGTGATAAATGTGTTTACGTAAAAGATACGGAAAATGGTTATGTCATTTTATGTCTTTACGTAGACGGTATGCTTATCATAGGAAATTGTGATAAGATAATCAAATCCACTAAAGATATGTTAAATTCGAAGTTTGACATGAAAGATATGGGATTAGCGGACGTTATCCTTGGTGTGAAAATTTCTAGAATATCCAATGGATTGGCTTTAAGTCAATCACATTATGTGGATAAAATTCTTGAGAAATTTAACAAAGATGACTTAGCTATCTCTAAAATTCCAATTGATCCAAATCTACATCTAACAAAGAATAAAGGTGAAACCGTTTCTCAAGTTGAATACTCGAGAATTATTGGAAGTCTAATGTACTTGATGAGTTGTACAAGACCAGATATTGCATACGTGGTAAGCAAACTGAGTCGATACACTAGTAATCCGGGTACGGAACATTGGAAAGGTATAGTAAAAGTACTTAGGTACTTATGATATACTCGAGATCATGGATTACATTATACGCGTCATCCTGCGGTGATAGAAGGATATAGCGATGCTAATTGGATATCCGACATCAAAGACTCAAGGTCTACGAGTGGATATGTATTTACATTAGCCGGTGCTGCTATATCATGGAAATCTTCAAAACAAACAGTTATAGCTAGATCCACGATGGAATCTGAGTTTATAGCGTTAGATAAATGTGGTGAAGAGGCCGAGTGGCTACGCCAATTTATAAAAGATATTCTCAGATGGGAAAAACCCGTGCCCGCAATATGTATACATTGCAATAGCCAATCAGTGATTGGAAGGGCACAAAACTTTATGTATAATGGTAAGTGTAGACATATACGTCGAAGACATAATACCATTAGACAACTACTCTCAACTGGTACCATTTCTATTGACTATGTAAAGTCAAAAGAAAATATTGCGGATCCTTTAACAAAAGGATTAATTAAAGAGTTAGTTGAAACATTGAGATATGGAATGGGACTAAAGCCTCTTGAAAAGTTGATCACAGCGGAAAACCCAATCTAGATGACTAGAGATCCCAAAAACTAGATTCAATGGGACCACCTAACTTTTAAAAGACTAGAGCATCACTGTGGGGGAAAACCCCAAGCCCATTCTATTAGTGACATCCCGAAGGGACAAGGATAAGCAAATGCTTTTAATAACTCTTACGCGTCGAGAAAGTTACGCGGGGTAAATGGGTTACCTTTAAGACGTCACCTATGTTAGAGAGAAGTGGGGCCGCTTAGAGGAGAATTGTGTGAGGCTCAATTCATAGACCCTCTCCCAGAACCAGGTACGTGTTCAGGGCCACGAATGAACACAGCTATGAGAACGGAAATGTGTCAGGACATTACTTGTGTCTAGTATATGACCGGCTACACAAAAAGCATATCGATTCAAGGACATCGCGTCTATAGACTTGCGAGTAGAGCAAATATGCTAGTATGAGTGGAGGTTCAATGTGAATTATTCCCACACTTACGTATGCAAGTTTTTGTCTACCGGATTTTGTCACCATATTCCTCTTAATTTCCTTCATGTGGGGGATTGTTAGAAAAATGTGCAAATGTGTGAAGGAAATTTGAGAAATTGCGGCGTTTCTTAAATAAAAATCATTTGTTGATTATAGAATAACTCCTACTTGTTAGTAATAAATTTGTGTGTCCAATTTATGTAATGAAAAGTAGAAGTTGAAATGCTTAAAATTGAATGGGTAAGTTGGGAAGTGGGTTACTATCCCACATGGAATGGGAAGGGAAAATTCCCTAGGATCCTTCCTTGTAAAAGGGTATCCCAAATGGGATAATGGGAGAAATAATGTTGTAAGACCATTTGTGGGTAAAGCCAAGTGAACTTGTCCCACATAGGTTTAGAATAAAAAGTTGAGCTAGTATAAATACAATTACCCATTTGTATGGGTTAAGATTGTGTAGACTAGAGGCTCTCTCTAGCGCCCAGGTGCGCAGAGGGGGTGCAAATTTAGTTGGAAATTTGTCGATTTATGCCTCGGACCACTAGACTCATGTGTGCGCGTCCTGCGGACACAAATGTAGCTCTGAAATGGCCTAGGCGTGACAAGCTCACTTTTTATTATTTTCCGTCCCGTTTTTTTGAATTCCGCTGGGAACAATTTTTTGTAACAGTCGAATAATGCCATTCATTACAGAATTAATGTGTGATTAATTCCATTGATTGCCTGTTTAATTGTGTAATTAAATTGGATCTTTTGAGCAGTATAAAAATGGATTTTCGACATCCATTTTAACACACACAGAAAAACAATCTCTCACCCTCTTGCTTTAGCGTTTTCCTTGGCCCTCTTGCTCTTTCTTGGTGACTCTTTCCAGGCACATCGAAGTTCGCCGGAGACACTATTGTGCAGCCGTCGTCCGGTCCATCTGTTGTATACTGGGGGACAGGCATCCAACGTATCCTCAAGCACAACACCGGTGAGGGGACGAATTTATCTTAAGGACAGTGTTGGTTTACACGACTCGGAAAAACCCCACAACAATTCTTCCCAGTTTTTATTTTCTGTTTTGTAATCTGTTTTTTTTATTTCTGTTTCTGATTCAATATTGGTGTAATATTTCTAACACATGTCATACTCACAACAATTACTAACTAACTATTCACTACCCGCTTTCTAACTACTACCAAACCATCTACACTCACAACGTACATCACATTTTTTTTTAAATTCTTGAACTCAAAAAAAAATTGAAGTTTAAATTGAGATGGAGGGAGTACTCCCTATGTTCCGGGTAAGTTGCAACATGGAAGGGGAAACACAAAAATTAAGAAAGGAGAATAATGAGTTGTTGGGAGAAAGAGAGAGGATGAGTAGAATATAATGAGTGGTTGGGATGAAGAGAGAGAATGAGTGGAGGATTATAAAAGTAATAAAAAGTTTCCTTATTTGGCATTGTTGCAACTTAAGTGGAATGCCCAAAATGGCAAATTGTTGCAACTTACCCGGAACAGAGGGAGTATACGTTATAGTCACCAATGTGTTGGAGTAGAGATACAATAGGAAAAGGTGACCGTAAAATGAGAAGGATTCTTTTTGTGTCTAACGTTTAAGCAATAGAAAAAGGAGACCAAAAAGGAGAAGGCTTCCTTTTGTGTCTAAGTTTAGGTCTTATTCTAGGTTGGCTATATAAGCAGGGTTCCGCCCCATAACTCATTGTAACTCTATATTTACATATTATAGTGCAAGATGTTGTGGCCTAAATGAAAAGGCTTAGTTATTTAATACCGCAAGTGCACGGGTTATTGATAGTATAGTAATGTGTAAGCAGTGGCGGATCTAGGATTTCCAACCACCGGGTGCACAATTTATACTAAATAACTTCATACCAAAAAATTTCAAAACGCAATTATATTCAACAAATTCTTTACTAGCAGAAGCCATCGCATGGACTGATTGTTGATTAGGTGCACTACCACTACTAGAATCACCCACCCCAAAACTAGTTTCACCATCCCCAATTTTTTCCTTTGATAAGAAATTTGTCCATATTCAATAATCAACCAAAAAACACCAACAATCCTACAAAAACATCAATGGAAAAACCATTCAAACACACACACATATATATATATTTAAATTCAAACATTTAATCAACAATTATATTGAAATCACCCATGAAATTTGAAAAGAAATATCAAAGCCCCAAAATTATATTCAAACCCTAGAATCTAGATGTCTATTTACTTCAATTCGGAAAGAGAAAATAGATGAGAGACTTGAGGTTGAGGGTACTTACAAGAGTGAAGAGTGCAATTATGCAAAGGATGATGAAGATCGACACTTAGAAGTTCGAACCATGGGCGGATCTGCGCTCTTTCTCTCTCGTCGGTGTCGGTAAGGTTTCTTTCTCTTTTCCCCGATTTTACGATGTGCGGCTACTACTGGGCTAGCGTTGTTAATTTGTTTAGTTTTACTTCTACTAAGTTCACACCCCTTCTAGTTAAATTTCCACTCTAATTTTTTTTTGGGGCGCACTTAGTAAAAAAAAAAAAATTTAAATTAAAAATTTGGGTTGACCGGGTGCACGTGTACCCCCTTCTAACACTGTAGATCCGGCCATGTGTGTAAGTACGGGTCGATCCCACGGAGACAATGTTTACTTTTAGAAATGTTTGCTTTAATAGAAAAAAGGTAAAAAGAATGATTGAGGGTAAAATTGTTTGTCACTAACTAGAAATAGATTGTAAAACTCTAACTTTGAATTGAATTTAAGGAATTCTCGGGATTGGTACTCAAACAACATATGTTCATCAAGTGATCATGCTCTTTTTAAAATAAAGTTTCATATTAAAATAATGATGGTACGCTAAGTTGTGTCAACTTCTTAACTAAGGCTTAAAACACACGTATTTTAATACTAACACGGCCTTTCTCTCGATGGTTCTGTTCATTAGTAAAAACCCATCAAGTTCATGAAAATCCACGTACTTCCACTCAAAGAGCACCCCTAGGCCATTAATCTACTCTCGTGATTAATAGAAACCCAGTCACTTCATATGGTTCCGCTAATCGAGATTCACCGCTAGGTCCTTCTCTCGATTAACTAAGATTCATACGAAACATGGAGCTCATCATGGTTGTAAGCGTTTTAGTACAATATGAAGAGATTGTTTAAGATGAAGAGAAGAAAAGAAGAGCATGAATTAAGTTATCAACATATAAAGTTGAGTTTCCAACCCCAAGAATAAGGGGGATTACTCACAAGCCATTATAATCTTAACAAAAATTATGAATAATAAGACATACAAATAAAGAGAAGGAAAGAAATACTTATTCACTTTGGTTGTAGAAAGAACAAGGTATGAAAGGAAACCTCAAGAATTTTTATTACTTGCCTCAAAAAATTTCCTCAAGAACACCTCAAAAAGATGGAAAATAATAATATTTTGAGACTATATTTTGCTAGAGTTTTGTTACAATCAATTTTTGGATCCTCAATCTGACTTATACAATGTCTATATATAGTACTAAAGAGTCAAGTCTCTTTAAGGAAAGGGTTTCAACCGAGAAGTCATGTCTGAACAGTCACTCTGGCACGGTCGAGCTTTAAAGTGGTACGGCCGTGCTGTTTAAATTGGCACGGTCGTGCTTTAAAGTTGGCGCGGCCATGCTGAAATTCATCTCTGATGCTAATTCTCGACACAAGTGGCACGGTCGTGATGAAATACAAGCACAAAATTTCTGATTTTCACCTTTTGTTCTTCTCCAATTGTTCCAGCTTTAACTCATTTGCCTTGGTTCACTATATGAGCTATATTTCAATTCGAAAAGTCCCTATATAACCTGTTCCAACCACAAAACACCAACAAGCATAATATCCGCAAAATATAGATAAAAATGAATTAATTTAATTAAAATCTAACTAAACTAAGATGAAAAGATAACATTATAGAACCCTAAATGACTATAAAATAGTCATTTATCAACTCCCCCACACTTAATCCTTGCTTGTCCTCGAGAAAGTTTAAACAATTAAATAAAAGAAAAGGGAAAGGGAAAGATTGAAAAGTGATCAAAATAATAACAGATAGGTCATCAATGCTCCCTCAGAATATTGTTATGTAAAGTATTGCCTTTATAAAATGCTTTCTTTCTAAAATTTCCGTCCCAAGAAATTTGTAAAAAATAATATAGGATGATATTGGGGAGTAGATAGAAAAGTGTTTATGTTAATATAACATGAATAAATCCTATCGAGTAAAAGCATATTGAGACAACCAAATGAATTTGTGGATCATAAGTAAGGATTGAAAGATGAATTCACTCTTTAGAGTGGTTTGTGAAGAAATTTTTCATGCTTGGAAGTACATTTCTAAACTATGACATTTTATTCTTTAACAAAGATATTCATAAGTTGTTATGCACTTTGAATCACAAAGATGATAGGCGGAGGATGATAGTGGAAAAAGGCTTTAGAGATTATATTAATTTAATCGTGGCAATTGAGTTTCTTGATTTAAATTGTCACACTCTATAATGATTTGTTCATTTAGATATTCGAGTGGACAATTTACAAGAAGATTATATTCATTTATTTAGCCTTGAAAGTGGAAATGGAAAGGTGGTTTTAAGTGAAGGTTTTTGTGATTCCGAAAGAGCATAACAAGAATGTAAACCATTGGAAAAGAGTAGAAATGAAGTTTTGATATGCATACACAAGTACGTTTTAAAAGTTTCACAGTATATTGTAACCAAACTTTAAATGACCACATGTTCATTAAATAAAGTAATGCTTTTACTCAATAAATTTTATAAATTTATATTAATTTGGAATTTTCTATTTACCATCCAAAATAATCCTAAATTATTTTTATCAAAATTTTCAAGAAGTAAAAGTTAGAAAGAAAGATTTTACTTAGGCAAAAATATAGCTATTGATAGCATTCTCATCATAAATGGGAGCATTGGTGTTTTTTTTTTAAAGAAAATCGGGAACATTGCCCTTACAATTTTGAAAAAGGAAAAAATAAAAAAAAAATGCAAATTACCATAAACTACTTAAATGCAAACTAATTAATTGCAAGCATAAAGGAAATATGATCTAAACTATTATGCTACTAAATTAAAATGCAACTAAAAAGCGGATTAAAAGATATACTACCAAAGAAATAGTACCCCCCCCCACTTGAAATAAGCATTGTCCCTAATGTTTAAAAAGTTGAAAGATGGGACAAGAAAGAAAATGGGGGCGGGGGAATAAGTACTTACTATAATGGTGGTGGTGGTTGTGGTGGTGGAAAATTCTCCCAATGACCCATCCCGTAGTTGTAGATGCAATCCACTCTTCCTTGGACATGATCCATTCGTCCCTCAATATTACCTTGGAAGTGATTGGAATTTTGGGATAATTGGTTGATGGCTTGGAACATTTGGGTATTTTGAAGGGCTATTTGGTCAGATCGTTGATAGAAGTCTGGAGGCATTGGTGGGTTTTGGTTGAACTGTGCTTGCTCTTCATTCTCATCATCATCCTCTATGATTTTAAGGATTATCCAAGAGTCGGGGCTGTTGGTTTGGACAAAGGACAGGTTGGGGTTAGGAAAGGTCGTGTAAGGTTTGTCATCTGGCCCAAGCAACCAAATGTACTGCCCTCTAATGTTATTGCTCCGAATCATTTTCATGTTTCGCAAGGCTTCTAAGTTAAGCTTTGTTGACTCGAAAACAGCCTTTAAACCCTCGGGAATTTCTAAACCCATACCCCTAGCAAGAATTGTAATCATTCCTCCAAAATGAATCTCTCCTCTCCAATCCTCATTTTGAAAACCTTTCAGATGACGTACAAACCAATAAGCCAAATTAAAATTGTTTCCCCTGTGAACAAACACCCAAAGAAAGTATAACTCTCAACTATTGATTGCCCCCTTCTCTTTCCTTCCAAAGATTGTGCAAGAATAAAGACGGTGGATGATCCTAAAGACGGGGTGGATTATGGAAGAGGCTTTGACTGTCCTAGGGTTATAATGAGGTGAACCAGCCAATTGATTGCAAAATACTCCATCGTTGTAACCAAAAGCAAAGTTGTTATGAATACCCATACGTATTGGCCATCCAAAAATTTCATTGACTCGGGTGTACGATAAAGTGTGGTCATGATTAAACAAACGAAAGTCAATATAAGACTCATATATTTCCTGACCATCTTTGGAAATTTCATGCTCGGTTCTTGTCTTAAAGGAAACTCTAAGGTTAAGCTTTCATAGGTCTTGGCATTGAGGGACAGAAAAGCGACACACCCTTGGTATTCGTGCAAATGCTTTATGTTATCAAAAATTCCCAATTTTAGGAGGGTAGTCTCATCAGGGAATTGGATGGCCTTGACTCGACTAAGAAGTAAATTTTGGAAAATTCTGTCTTGTTGAACACTAGAACACTCTATACCAAAGTTGTTGCAGGGTTGTTCTAAGCTAGGGTTGGCTTCTTGTCTACTTCTCTTAGAAGGATTTTGGGCTATTTCCTTTCCCTTCCCTTTTCTAGGCATGGTGAATTTAAGGAAAATATCTCAAAAACGGCTTTAAAAAGAAAGGAGTGAAGATAAAATTGTTGTTAACCGGATGAAGAATTATTTTAGCGGCTTGAATCTCTGTTCTTTCACCTCTAGTAGCTTTGAGATGCACCAATAACTGACCTTTGCACTTCAATTTGACCCAATTTCGGATTTTGTGAATTGGGGGAAAATGCTAGGGTTTCGGATTTAATTGGAATTGGACAGATTTTGGGTTTGTTGATGGTGTTTGAGAGAAGAATGGAGGTTAGGGAGGTGTTTATGGTCGGAATTTATGGTAGATTTGATGGGTTTTGTGAAGGTTTGGAGGGAGAGACGGGTATTTGAGAGGGTTTTAGAGAGAGAGTGAGTGAGTTGAGAAGAAGATGAAGAAGAGTAAAGAAAAACAAATCAACAGACCCGCCTTTTGACTGTACGGATGCGTCTGATAGACTGCCGAGTACGGTCGTGCTTTTAACCTGGCACGGCTGTGCCATAAATCCAAACCAAAGCTCGTCCTTCGCACCAAACGGCGCGATCGTTCCATTTTTACACACGGTCGTGCCAAAATTCGTCATCTGCTTAGCCTTCTCGCACCAATATGCACGGTCGTGCTTATTTACAAGCACGGTCGTGCTATATTTTATTTTACCCTACAAAATAAATATTAGAAAAACAAAAACAAACAATAATAATAAAAATAAATATATAAATAAATAAAAATAAAACAAAAACAATGAAATAATCCATCGGTAATCATCCCGATGATGCTTGTTTTACGTCATTAGCTCGACGCCTTTCTTTAATTGGAATGGGCATGGCGTGTTATTGTGATGGCCTATTGTCTTTAACATTTCTCCATTTCTTGATCACTGGAGTGATTGAGGTCATATTATCGATGCACATGCGCCATCCATTTTTCACTTTTGACGGGATTAATTTTTGATAGTCCTTGCATGCTCGCCATCCCGTTGTTTTCTTTGGTGCTACTTCCTTTGACTTTTCAATTATGTCATCACCTTCATCATCGTCATGTAGCAACCTTTTCCGATCTACACTTTTGTCATTGGCCCTTGATTCCTTTATCCCTTTTATATGCTTTTCATAATATTAAGTTCATCTATATGATCCATTTTTAATCCATAGATTGAATTACGTTTATTTCCTTATGATTTTCTTTGTGGCAGGGATTTTCGATAGTCGAGTTATTCTTACTAAATGCAATTTTTTTGTTTCCGACATTTAAAGTAAGAGTACCCTTTTTCACATCAATAATTGCTCATGTGGTGGCAAGGAAAGGCCTTCCTAAGATGACTGGAATTCTTGATCCTCCTCAATCTCGAGGATAAAAAAAGTCGACAGGGATGATTAGGTTCCCTATTCGACAAGGCATATTCTCCATAATACCAATTGGGTATTGTATGGAGCGGTCCGTCAATTGGAGAGAAATGGTGGTGGGTTTGAGTTCCCCCACACCTAATCTCTCACTTATGGAGAAAGACATTATACTAACTCTAGCCCCTAAATCAAGCATTGCATTGTCCATATTACACCTACCTATGCTACAAGGTATTGAAAATGTGCCGGGGTCTTTGAGTTTTGGGGGAAGTTTCTTTTGTAAAATTGCACTTACATCTTCCGCCAAAGTGAAGTTCTCAAATTCTTCTAAAGACTTCTTTTTTGAAAGCATTTCTTTTAAAGGTTTTGCATAAGAAGGCATTTGCTTAACATCATCAGAATAAGGAACTCTAACATTTAAAGACTTCAAAATTTTCCAAAACTCGGTAAGTTGATCATTAACCCCTTTCTTGATTAACCTTTGAGGATAGGGTATCGGGGGACACAAATATCTACCAAAACTAGGGCATTCAATCTCATTTTTAACCTCTTCATTAGTCTCGACCATCGATGGGGTCGGGCCATAGTTCTCTACTTCTTTGATCATCTAGATTATTACGTTAGCGTGCTCATTAGGCCTTTGGGGTTGACCGAGAAGACTCCCTTGTGGTCTATGCGAGATGTTGTCCTGTTGAGCTTGTTGGTTTTCAAGCATCTTATTATGCGCGGCTAGGTTATCAAACCTACTATTCATTTGCTTGAAACATTCCCTAAAGTCATTATTGATCTTTTTCTTGATTGTTTTTACTTTCACCTACAAAGTCCATTAAAAGATCCAATTTAGATTTAGGGGGAGGGAAAGCATTATTATTGTTGAAATTCTATTGTGCAAATCCCGGTAGTTGTGTAGAAGGTTGTGGGTTCAAAACGTTGTTGTTTCTATAGGAAAAGTTGGGGTGATTTTTCCACTCGAGATTGTATGTGTTTGAATACATACCCCTCTTTGTCCATTAGAGGCAACAAAATTGGCTTGCTCACTAGAAGTAGTGTCAAGCAATTAACAACTTTCTGAGTTATGAGTTTGACCCACATAACTCACAAAAAATGTTAACATTGGCCACGGGATTCACATTAAGAGTTTCAAATTTTTTAATAAGCATGTCAACTTTTGAAGAGAGAAGAGTAACGGCATCAACATTATACGTACCTGGAGTTCCTTGCGGTTGCTCCCTCTCGTTTGACCATTGGTAGTGGTTCAAGGCAATGTTCTCTATCAAGTCGTATGCCTCGTCCACTGCTTTGTTCATTAATGCTCCTCCTACTGCGGCATCTATGGTCTCCCTTGTTTTAAATGTAAGACCGTTGTAGAAGGTGTGCACTATCAGCCACTTCTCAAGCCCGTGGTATGGGCACATCCTTAGGAGCTCCTGTACCGCTCCCAAGCATCATAAAGGGACTCAGTTCCGTTTTGACTGAAATTTGTAATTTTGGTACGAATTTGAGCGGTCTTGCTAGGTGGGAAGAAACACCCAAGGAAGGCTTCTTGTACTTGATCCCATGTTGTCAAAGAATTTTGGGGACCGAATTTAGCCATTGTTTTGCCTTGTCCTTCAAAGAGAAAGGAAGAGGCGCATCCTTATAGCTTCCGGTGTGACACCTAGGATTCGGGTGGTGTCACAATATTCCAAAAAAGGTTGGATGTGAAGGTGGGGATCTTCAAGTACCGAGCCGCCAAATTGGTTGTTCATAACCATGTGTAGAAGTTGAGGTTTGATCTCAAAATGGGCTGAATCGGTGTTTGGTACAACAATTGGTGTCCTAGTACCCGGGGTACTCGGATTAACGAAGTCCCGAAGGGTTCTAGGTGGAAGTGTAACGGGTTCTCCTTCTCCATTCTGTGACATTTTTTCTTCAAGCACTTCTCTAAATCTTCTTAACCTTTCGTGAAAGGTTCTTTCCAGTTCCGGATCAAATTCTTCGAGAGAAATCTGGGTTCTTTTCATAAACCCCTAAAGTACCTAAAGAAAAATATAACAAATCTTCGAAAGAGATGTTAAATAAATAAATAAAAAAAAAACTGTTGTCCCCGGCAACGGTGCCAAAAACTTATTGTGGCCTAAATGAAGAGGCTTAGTTATTTAATACCGCAAGTGCACGGGTTATTGATAGTATAGTAATGTGCAAGTACGGGTCGATCTCACGGAGACAATGTTTACTTTTAGAAATGTTTGCTTTAATAGAAAAACGGTAAAAAGAATGATTGGGGGTAAAATTGTTTTTCACTAACTAGAAATAGGTTGTAAAACTCTAACTTTGAATTGAATTTCTTATGTTTAAGGAATTCTCGGGATTGGGACTCCAACAACATATGTTCATCAAGTGATCATGCTATTTTTAAAATAAAGTTTCATATTAATACAAGGATGGTGCGCTAAGTTGTGTCAACTTCTTAACTAAGGCTTAAAAACACATGTATTTTAATACCAACACGGCCTTTCTCTCGATGGTTCCGTTCATTAGTAAAACCCATTAAGTTCATGAAAATCCACGTACTTCCACTCAAGGAGCACCCCTAGGCCATTAAACTACTCTCGTGATTAACAGAAACCCAGTCACTTCATATGGTTCCGTTAATCGAGATTTACCGCTAGGTCCTTCTCTCGATTAACTAAGATTCATACGAAACATGGAGCTCATCATGGTTGTAGGTGTTTTAGTAGAATATGAAGATATTGTTTAAGATGAAAAGAAGAAAAGAAGAGCATGAATTAAGTTATGAACATATAAAATTGAGTTTCCAACCCCAAGAATAAGGGGGATTACTCACAAGCTATTATAATCTTAACAACAATTATGAATAAATAAGACATACAAATAAAGAGAATGAAAGAAATACTTATTCACTCTGGTTGTAGAAAGAACAAGGTATGAAAGAAAACCTCAAGAATTTTTATTACTTCCCTCATAATTTTCCTCAAGAACACCTCAAAAGGATGGAAAATAATAATATTGTGAGACTATATTTTTCTAGAGTTTTGTTACAATCAATTTCTGGATCCTCAATCTGACCTATACAATGTCTATATATAGTACTAAAGGCTAAGAGTCAAGTCTCTTCAAGGAAATGGTTTCAACCGAAAAGTCATGTCTGAACAGTCACTCTGGCATGGTCGAGCTTTAAAAGTGGCACGGCCGTGCTGTTTAAATTGGCACGATCGTGCTTTAAAGTTGGCGCGGCCGTGCTGAAATTCACTCTGATGCTAATTCTCGACACAAGTGGCACGGTCGTGCTGAAATACAAGCACGATCGTGCCGACCAGAAATTTCTGATTTTCACCTTTTGTTCTTCTCCTATTGTTCCATCTCTAACTCCTTTGCCTTGGTTCACAATATGAGCTATATTTCAATCCGAAAAGTCCCTATATAACCTGTTCCAACCACAAAACACCAATAAGCATAATATCCGCAAAATATAGATAAAAATGAATTAATTTAACTAAAATCTAACTAAACTAAGATAAAAAGATAACATTATAGAACCCTGAATGACTATAAAATAGTCATTTATCACAAGATTCTGGCTTGGTAGTGCCCCCAGACATAGTCAAAAATATTGACAAACTGTGTAAACAATTCTTTGTGTCTCTTTAGTGTTTTTGCTTCTTTTATCGTTTTTTGCTTATTGGGTTTGTGCATTGTATTATTGCGATATGTTTGGTTTGGAGTGTCTATACCACAACAACTGGTATCATAGCTTTGGTTAGACGAGCCAAGGGTTTATTCAAGCAGTCAAGAATGGGCAAGGATAAACGAGCGGTAGAAAAGTTCGATGGTTCTGACTACGCGTTTTGGAGGATGCAATTATAGGATCTCTTTTATGGTAAGGATCTCTATAAACCTCTATTGGGAGTCAAACCAGAAGGCGAAAAATAGGAAGATTGGGATATCCTGGATAGGATGACCCCTAGGGTGATTAGATCTACTTTGTCGAAGTTGATCGCTAAAACCACCAAGAAGGCTAAGACCACGAGGGAGCTACTTGATTATCTTACTGAGAGATTTGAAACACCGTCTGCAGTCAACAAGGTTGATTTGATTCGCAAGATGGGGAATCTCAAGATGCAAGAGGGAGGATCATTAGCTAAACACATCTATGAGTATATGGACATTATAGACTCATTGGCTGCGTTGGAGATTACTTTCGGTGAAGAAGTTCATGTTTTGGTTTTGCTAGCATCCTTACCTGGAGGTTGGAGTGGGACGGTGACTGCGTTAAGTGCTTCAGCGGGTAAGAATAAATTGAAGTTTGATGATGTCAAGGATCTACTTCTGAGCGAGGAAAATCGTATGAAGAAGTTAGGGACACTGTCTGCTTCAGAATCGGCTTTGGCTACGACTAGGAGGGGAAGGATGGGTTCTAGCAACAAAGGGAGAATGGAATCAAGGGATTAGTGGTAAGGGTAAAGCCGTGGAGAACAAGGAAATATCAAGGGTCGCAAGAGGATCGGTTGAGTGCTATCATTGTAAGGAGTTAGAACACTATAAGAGGGATTATCCCAGGTGAGGGGATAAATCGGCGAATGTAGCAACTGAGGGTGAAGATGTACTGATTCTGAGTGTCAGTAGTGCGCTAGAATCATGGGTGTTGGATTCAAGGGCATCATTCCACTCATGCGGGCATGCAGAGGAAATGGAAAATTATACTTCCGGTGATTTCGAAAATGTCTATCTGGTGGATGGCGAGCCTTTGGAAATCAAGGGGAAGGGGGATGTCAGAATAGGAGCATATAACGGGAAGGTCCTACATCTACACGGGGTCAGACACGTTCCGGGTTTGAAAAAGAACCTGTTATCAGTTGGGCAGTTGGATAAGAAGGTTACACGGTAATGTTTAGCTGCAGGAACTGAGTTATTACTAAGGGAGATTCTGAGATCGCTCGAGTTAAAAAGGAGGGTACATTGTATTTGGTGAACAACACCAAGGATAGTATCGCGGTAGTGTCAGCTAAGGGTGATACAGATTTGTGGCACTGTCGATTGAGTCACATGAGTGAGAAGGGGATGCAGGTACTTTGCTCAAAGGGAAGACTACCATGTTTTAAGACAGTAGACGTGGGTATTTGCGAAGACTGTGTATTCGGCTAATAGGCAAGGAGTAATTTCTCGAGGACAGGTAGGGCGTTGAGGGAAGCAAAGTTAGAATTGGTTCACACGGATTTATGGGGACCGGCTCCGGTAACTTCTCTAGGTGGTGCGTTATATTACATGACCTTCATTGATGATTCTACAAGGAAGGTCTGGGTTTACTTCTTAAAAGGGAAATATGAAGTTTTTGGGGTATTTAAGAAGTGGAAGGCCTTGGTAGAGACACAAACGGGACTCAAGGTTAAATGCTTGAGGTCTGATAATGGTAGAGAGTATGAGCTCGGGGAGTTCAAGGAATACTGTTATGCGAATGAGATTCGCATGGATATTCCAAACTCGGGTGGGAGCAGGACGGTTCATGATGACCAAGATCAAGGGGTCACTGAAGATGAACTACATACTCCAGGACCAGATATTCCGCTGTGCATATCTAACTGAGAGTATGGATCGGATGGCAAGGCTCTACGTTTCTCAAGCAAGGAGAAGTTGAAGCTGTGTATAGCTTCAACGGGGCTTGGAGAATAGAGGAGGAGAACGACATTACCATGATCGAGGTGAGCACTAGGAAGAAACTAAGGATGAGTTGAAGACGGATACGGGGCTTGTATACGCGGTTTATCTCTAGGTGGGAGATTGTTGGAGTAGAGATGCAATAGAAAAAGGAGACCAAAAAGGAGAAGGATTCATTTTGTGTCTAAAGTTAAGAAATAGAAAAAGGAGAAGGATTCCTTTTGTGTCTAAGTTTAGGTCTTATTTTAGGTTGGCTGTATAAGCAAGGTTCCGCCCCAAAACTCATTATAACTCCATATTTACATATTATAGTGCAAGATCCTGGATTGGTAGTGCCCCCCCCCAGACGTAGTCAAAAATATTGACGAACTGGGTAAACAATTCTTTGTGTCTCTTTACTATTTTTGCTTCTTTTATCCACTACTAGAAATACGCGTTTTACCCACGGAAAATTCCGTGGGTAAATCCCGAATTCCGTGGGTAAACTACATTTACCGACGGAAACTGTCCGTCGGCATTCCGTGGGTAAATGTTTGTTGGCAATACCGACGGAAATTTCCGTCGGTATTATCCACGGAAATTCCGTGGGAAACGCAATATAAACCGTGGGTAAATTTCCGTCGGAAAACATTTCTCCGGTGCCGGCGGGACTTGCCGGATTTTTACCGACGGAAATTTCCGTCGATGGATTTTTATTTTTGTCGGTGATTGTAACTTTACCCACGGAAATTTCCGTGGGTAAATTGAGCAATTTTTAAAAAAAAACAATTTTAAATACCCAAAATACCCCTGAACATGTAAAAAGACCACATATATTACAATACTTCTAACAATACAACTAGTACTAGGAATCCCACCATTCTAAACACTTATACTTAATAATCCAAAACAACAACGATTCAAAACAATACACAACCTTACAAACCAAATAAAAAAAAGGTACTAAAAGTGTTTTAGTTATCCTCGTTCCAAATCAAAGAACATCAAGTAAAAACATCAACCATTACCACTCCTACGAGTTTGGGAGCTGCTACCACCACCACGGCCACCCCTCCGTCCACTTACATTTGAATTTAAAGTATTGCCCAATAGAAGAGTTAGAGTTGTTACCGCTAGGAAGCTGTTGTTACTGCTGTTGGAGCATAGACCTCACCATTTCTTGCATTTTTTGTTGCATTTGCTGCTCCATTTCCGCCCGCATCTCCGCCCGAATTTCCTCCCGCATTCGTTCAACTTGGGCGTTTACTTGGGCGTTTACTTGGGCGTTTACTTGGGTGTTTACCGTCTCAGTCAAGCTTGCTATAATATCATCCTTTTGTCTTATCTGATCATCATAGTCCATATTATGACTGCTTGAGGAAGAAAAACACTGTGAAGAACGGCTACTCAATGGCAAGTCAAAGAAACCAGATCCATGCTCTCCAAATCCAGGCAATCGATCACCTCTTGGTTGCTTGTTATGAATTGAAATGGCCTTCCAAAGGTCTGCACGAAAGGGGGGCGTGTTGTGCTTTCAGGCTCAATAATTCCCTCCTCAATAGCCTCATCACGAGCACGCGACACATATGTTTCCTGTCCATAATAGAAAAACAAAAATCAATTAAGGAAGTACAATTAGTTCACGAGATTAATTTATTGAGCAAGATCATCATTTAGAATTACAGTGACTAAAATGGAAATTCAAAAATCAGTCTTCTACCTTCTTTTAGAATCAAACAGATCAGATCCTCATTCAATTTAACAAAATGGGTTATATTTGTGAAGTAAACAATTAAGTCTATGAAATGTATTAAGCACTAAATTGCAAATCAATTAGCCCAAACTTAGCTAAAACAAACACACATACTCAATCAGATCAGGACATGGAATTTGGATGGCAAATTGTTGTTGGCAGCATATTGGGTTCTTTGGAGCTGGATTTGGGAGTGTAGGAGGAGTTGGTGGTGGTGGCATATTTGTTTTTATTAAAGAAAAACATGTAGCGTGATACTCCCTCCGTCCCAAAATGAGTGTCCAAAAATTTTCAATTTTTTTCTTTATCAAGAGCAAATTTGAAAGTTTTTTGGACATTCATTTTGGGACGGAGGGAGTATATATCTTACAGCTATTTGTCAAAGAACAAAATCAATGGACTGTCAAACTCCACATGAGTGCAAAAAAAAAAAAAATGCTTACCCAGCCAAAGAACAAAATCATATAATAAATCCAAATTATACACTTGACATATTTGTCCTAAAGAACACCAAGCTAAGCCCACTTTTTCCTGTTATGGTCTGCACATGAGTCAAAAAAAAAAAAAAAAAAAAAAAAAAAAAAACTTTAAAAAGGCTAGAGCACTTTTCCTGCAGTTTCCAAAATAATGCAGACCTCACCCAATGTTAGATTTTTTTCTAAAAGATAGTCCAGGATCTGAAAAAGATAAAATCATCATAATTAACATTTCTTTATAATTTCTATCTCTGGAACATACTCCCTCCGTCCCAAATTGGTAGTCCCATTTGACTTCTCAAACATTTTAAGTTTACATCGTATGTTTTGAAAATTCAATGATTTGAAGCCTCAATTTTGGAAATGGGCACCCAACAATTGATATGCCCATCATTGACTATGACTTAGCCCTACTTATCCAGCCAATGCTTATGTTGGGGATTAGTATTGGAGTTGCATTCAAAAACTCAACACCAATATACAAGCAAGTAAGGCACCATTCTTAAAAAGTAGAGTAATATAAATACTTACATAAATGTTCTTGTAATATTCACTAACCCACTTTATCGTGCCATCTGGAGCCACAGAAGTGTGGGTAGCAAGAAAAGCCTCAGCAGCATCAACTTCTGGCCCATGTCGCTGAACCTTAAAGCATAAAAATAATCATAACTTAAGTCATTATCATAATCATGTACTCACTCCGTCCCAAAACGAAAATGTAATTTGAACTCAGCAACCTTAAATGAGCAATTGAACTTACACTACGGGACAGCCATTATCATAACCAACTTTACTGATTCAATTCAACAAATAGTACTGCTACCTTCGTCCCAAAATAAATGTCCAATATTTTCAAATTTGCTCTTGATCAAGAGTAAATTCAACATTTTTTTGACATTTATTTTGGGAAGGAGGGAGTACTTGAATTCACTTGAATAATTAAAGCAATTCAACAAATAGTACTACTACCACAGTAATTTGAGCTGCTTGGTCCTGCCATGACCCAACTACTTTCATCTCTATCACGAGTCAAATAAGTTGAGATCAATCCTGGACTCAAAATATATTTTGCACTGATTCCCATTCTCGAACTTAGGTAAAACAGAGTATAATCCTGGAACAGCGATATGTTAAGTAGA
This sequence comes from Campanula takesimana, assembly GCA_026119855.1. Lineage (NCBI taxonomy): Eukaryota > Viridiplantae > Streptophyta > Magnoliopsida > Asterales > Campanulaceae > Campanula > Campanula takesimana. Next base: position 507,545 of record JAOWBW010000002.1, read on the forward strand.
TGACACACCTCATGACTAAACTACAGGTTGTCAACTCACTTAGTAAAACAACCCAGAACACGAAACCATCCACTGTTAATTTTCAAAGATAATGTCATAACAAGCTTAAAAGTAATTAAGGGTTTAGGAGCATCTGGAGAAACAAGCTTAAAAATAATAGTAATTAAGTAAACTTACCAAACGATTCCATGACTCACTGAGGTTAAGAGACCCCCCGGTGTGCACACTACCCTGTCCCTCGTTAGAGTTCCTGTTAGCCTTGGCTATCTCTGAATTCTTCAAAAAATTTGAACTCCTCCAATGTTCTTCCCATTCGGCCCATACTTGTGGCGTGTAATTAGATGCGGGCTTACCAGTATCTTTCCACTTCTTAAACTCGGTTTAATTCAAATTCACTTCCTCCAATTCTGCACGAGTGTTTTCACCTCTAAATGCTTCATCCTCGCCATTATAATTTAAGGAAATAATAGGAGGGGTGGGCATTTCTTCTTCCTGGTAACAATCATGTAATGATGAATCAATTGTTGAACTAGAAGTTGTTGCATGCAACGGTAAGTTGTAAGTGCTTCTCGCTTTGGTTTTCCAAATGGCCCACCATCCGCTAAACTCCCTACATCGACGTGGGTAGGGGGTCATATACACCTGCTGCGCTTGGGATGCAAGAATGAACACATCGTTACCCCTATGTTTAGAGGAATGCTTAACATCAACGAGGTCAAATGTGCCATGTTTGACGATACCTTGCTCAGCATCACGCCACCCACAGTTAAAAAGAACAACTGAATTTCCATGATAATATTGCAATTCAACAACTTCTTGCAATATACCATAATAGTCCAGATTTCCTTTGAGGTTAACCCCGCTATTCCATGTTGTTTTTGTTTGGCCATATTCTTCAGTGTGGAACACATAACCATTAACAAAATAACCCTTATATACATTCACTTTAAAGAGCGGACCATGGGCTAACATTTCTAGTCTCGCAGCTTTTGCATCTCCGCGGTTGTTTAGAATCTAAATAAAAATATATTTATAGTAAATAAAAAATATTAAATATACAATAGAAATTGAACAAGGGAATAGACATTTACATATTTGTTAAACCATTCAGGAAATTCGTTGTCTGTCCTAATAGCAATCAAATCTTGCGCCAAATCTCTAGCTTGATCTTCAACCATACTGCATGTTTTATATATGGTGATAAAAAAATCAATTAAATCAACGAAATAACTTTATTGGGATTGAAATTGCGTGCAATAAATAAAAAAGCACTTACTTCAGATAATCTTCAACCTCATTACAGTTAAGGAGAACATAGAGTCTAGCCGCTTCAAATTCCTCTCGGCTTAGCATGCGAGTGCATTTTTTTCCAAGGAATCGACCGGGTGAAGAAAACACTGATATTTTCCCATCTGTATTTGTGACACCCCCGTCATAATAGCGACCCACTTTGGTAAACCTTGTCTCAATGTTAGGGTGAAAATATGTCGACACAAATGACACAATTTCATCTATAATCACCGATTCAGAGATGGATGCCTCAACTTTTGCTCTGTTACTCATCTTCTTTTTCAACTTTCCCAAAAATCGTTCAAACGGATACATCCATCTGTATTGAACAGGACCACCAACTCTAGCTTCATAAGCTAGGTGAATTGGTAAATGCTCCATTGAATCAAAGAAAGATGGCGGAAATATCTTCTCAAGCTTGCATATTGTCACCACAATGCTCTCTTCTAGCTTTTTCATATCATCGACACGAAGATTGCTAGACGTCAATGCTCTGAAGAATTCACTCAATTCTGTTAATGCCACCCATATTTCGTTAGGGAGAATGTCCCTGAATGCAATAGGAAGCAACCTATCCAATAACACGTGACAATCATGACTCTTCAACCCATATATTGTTCCTTCTTCCACATTGACACAGTTGCCAATATTAGATGCATACCCATCAGGAAGTTTCAGATCTTTCAACCATTGTAGAACACGTTGTTTATCCTCTCTAGACAAAACAAATGGCGCAACTGGTTTGTAATCTTTCCCATTAACTTGAACAATGTTAAGATTCACCCGATTACAAATTGCTTCAAGGTCTAGCCGACCATTAGGGGTGTCCTTTGTTGTAGACTTGAAATCCGTCACTGTGTTAAATACATTGTCAAACACATTTTTTTCAATATGCATCACATCAAGGTTGTGTCTAATCAAGTTTGTCTTCTAATAAGGCAACTCCCAAAATATACTTTTTTTAATCCAGTTGTGATCCTTACCAAACCCATCTAATCTATCTTTTGAAAACTTCTTCCCCCACCTGACATCGGATAACTCAGATACCCGCTCAAAAATTTCTTCACCGTTCAAATGAGGAGGGGGCCCCCGAAGCTCAACTCTATTTTTGGTAAATGCATTCTTCTGCCTATGAAATGGATGGTTACTAGGAAGAAACCGCCGATGATAATCAAACCAACACTGCTTTTTATAATGCTCGAGTCTGAATGCATCTGTATTTTCCATACAATACGGACATGCCAATCTTCCATGAGTACTCCATCCCGACAACATACCGTACGCAGGAAAGTCATTAATTGTCCACATCACTGCTGCCCTCATGTTAAAGTTTTGTAACTTGAAGGCATCCCATGTCTGCACACCGTCATTCCACAACTGTTTTAGTTCATCCATGAGAGGTCGAAGATACACATCAACATTTTTGCCTGGATTCCACGGCCCAGGAATGAATAAACTCAAATACATATAAGGATCGGTCATACATAGCCATGGGGGAAGATTATAAACTGTGACTATAACAGGCCAACATGAATAAGATTTTGCCCCCGGCCCAAATGGAGAAAAACCGTCTGTACAGATTCCCAACCTTATATTTCGAGCATCTGCGGCAAAATCGGGGTAAGTAGCATCAAAATGATTCCATGCTTCTCCGTCGGAAGGATGAGTCATCACACCCTCTTCACGAGGACACTCTTTGTGCCAACGCATAGCATCTATGAGCGGCATATAACGCAACTGCGCCCGAGGTACGTTCTTCTTGTGCTTCGCACTACCCCGACGTGCTGGCTTATACCTACTAAGCCCACAAATTGAACAAGAATTCAGACCTTCATTTTCTTTGTAAAAAAGCATGCACTGATTCTTGCACGCATCAATTTTATCATACCCAAGACCGATATGCCCACCAACTTTTTAGTGTCATAAAAATTAGTAACCATCTTATTTTCTTCGGGTAGCAACCGTTGTACTGCTGCCATGACACGGTTGTAAGTTTGTTGGCTCATATTTGAATCAGCCTTGATGTTAAGAAACTCAGCCACTGACTCCAACACCGTGGCCTTTGCACCGGGATGAACTTTCTCATTTGCAGAGTTCATTAAATTCATAAACTTCTTTGCATCAGGATTGGGATCTTCTGTTGGATTAGGGGTCCAATCAAACTCTGGATCGGCTGCATTTCGCACCATATCATCCATACCCACAGAAGGCTCTATTTCGTCAACCAACTGTTCGAGTTCCCTCGCTTGATCACGTTCAATAGTGGGACCATTTTGAACAATTGTTTCGACTGGATAGTGCTCACCGTGCGCTACCCATATCTTGTAACCATCAATGAACCCCACATCCATAAGATGTTTCTTCACAAATCCATAAGAATGAAATTTTTTATTCTTACACCTTTTGCAAGGACACCTAATCTTCCCATCTTATATGTATTGGGGATGCGATCTAGCAAACTCCACAAAATGTTCTAAACCTTCTACGAACTCAGTTGTGATACCCCTTCTATTAGGATTCCTACGATTATCCATCCAACTACGATCCCCAGACATATTTATCTTCATAAAAATTAAGAAAATAAATTAATCTTCATATAAAAGCTACAATTACAACAGATAAAGAAAGAAGTACTTAAATAAATAATTTTGATCAAGCGTAAACACAAACATCTAGACTGCTCACCAAAATGTTTTACAAGTATTCATATGCTGCACCATTAAATCTTGCTAATAAATTAGTGTTCCAAATACAATCAATACTAGCATGCAGTGTTCTAAAAGACCCCGTCTAGGCCGCCTAGGCCCCGCCTAGGCGCTAGGCGTTTATGAAACGCCTAGGTCCCGTCTAGGATATTATAGTTATTTCTGAATTCTCGGCCCCGCCTAGACCCCGCCTAGGCGCTAGGCGCCCCTGCGGCGCCTAACGACCGCCCAACGTTTTTTAGAACCTTGCTAGCATGACAACTGTCTTAGAATATACACATGAAGTTATTGCATTAACATAAAACAATAAAATAACACACATACACATAGTACAATGAAACAAAAAGGCAAATGACACATGTTTGTCTTGTTTAATTTTATCTTTGGCACTAGTCGTGGACAAACTATTTATGAAACCTATAAGTAAATGATCCATGCTCTGTACATTTTATAGTGGCCTCTTAGACAACAATGACAGAAAAGGACTAATCTCACTCGCAGCAGGATGAAACTCCCTCTTTTCTAAGTCACTTGGTAACCAAAGTGATTGAAATTGTATAGTTCTATATATAAAGTACATCTGAGTAGTTTCTCGCTGAAAACAATATTCATAAATTAGCCAAACAATGTACACCTTAGGCTCAAACTACTCCAAATTTGGGCCAAGTACCGTACGTAACTACCAAATCAAACAGCTTGAACACAAACCACCAGTGATCAGCCCCTAAACCACCAAACAACAATGTTCATAATTCCCCTAAATCATAGATTAAGCATTATTCAAAATCGCAAAAGTAAACAAAATATTATGTATAACAACACACAAATAAAACACAGAGACATAAACCAATCTAGAAATACGAATCACTAACAATGAAATAGCATTGTAAACAAAAAATATTATGTACCACAGTCTGTAAAAATTATTGCACAAACAAGAAAATGATTCTTGTTTTACTGCAGAATTGAAACCAAATTGAGAAACCCTAACCTGTTAAAGCTTCAATTTGAGACACAGAGGGCCGCCGGAGACAAATACGTTTTGGCTGGAGAGGAAGAAAGAGAGATTAGATAGGTAAAACAAAAGGGGGAGGGGGCGGCTAGCTAGGGTCAATAGATTCAAACAACAAACCTGAAATTACATACGGTGGACGACGACGAAAGGAGGACGACGGCGAAAGGAGGAGGACGGTGAATGGACGACAACGGCGTCCGGTGTTGGTGAATCGGAGAGAGGTGAAGGGAGAGCCCGCGTCGACAAGTGCGGTGTGATTTCTTCTCTGAATAATAGAAAACCCAACTGAATAGAAAAGGGTCGATTTAGGGTTATTTCATTTTAATGTTACCCACGGAAATTTCCGTGGGTATTTCTGACGGAACAAATCCGTGGGTAATTCAGACGGAATTTTCCGTGGGTAATTTTAAAATCCGTCGGCAATTGAATTTCCCAACAATTGGAATTCCCGCGCTGACAAAGTCAAAAATTCCGTCGGTAATCCTTTTATTTCCGTCACTAATACTGACGGAAATTTTCCGTAGGTAAATTCCGTGGGTAAATCGCGTCTTTCTAGTAGTGCTCGTTATTGCTTGTTGGGTCTGCGCATTATATTCTTACGATCTGTTTGGTTTGGAGGGTCTATACCACAACACAATGACACTCTGCCACATCAACAATAATGGATAAAAAATAAAAACAATATCTGTTTATTACTAGCAAAAGCTTTGACCATATGGTTAATGATATGGGTTATTTAGAATCTTTCTTAAACATGGTAGAAGGAAAAAATATATGATAAAATTAGTGCAAAACACTTCAGCAGCCCATTATCTCATCTTTTCCTGCAACGATTGAGCACATATTGAAGCCCATTCTATTTAGTTGCTAGCTGATGAAGCCCTGCTAAATCGAGTCGAGATCCTCTGTACCATTTTTTTGTGTCAATCGATATACCACTTGTAATCCAACCTTTTACATTTTTGAATAATATTAATATAATATTAATCTCAATAATTGTGAGCCGTTGAATCACTTATGACACATAGAAGGGTCAATGGTATACACATTCTGCCTGGGTGTTGTAGATAGGAATAGAAATGGAAGGACAAGACAGTTCGGAATGAAACTCCAAAATGAAATGTCCAACTCTAAAACATGGTGGTTTACAGTGACACTGTATATTAGAAATTAAATAAAATACTACAGAACTAACCAAAGTTCCGAATTCAACCCGTAACTTCCTCAAAAAAAAAATGCCAATATGTTGGCAAATGTAATATCTAGGGCAGCATTTGTAATTGCGAGCCCCACCGTTTGGGTCAAACTTCCGATTTGTGTGGATAGTCGATATCTGAACGTTTGTTATTATCATTAATTATATGTTTTCTTTTGGTTTTTTTTTTTTTAAATAAAATAAAATAAACTACCTCACTCATAGCGCATTTGATAATTTTGGACAACAATGATAACCACCAATTTATCACATCATCCAGTTTAGTCTAGAATATGTTGTGTAAGCAATGTACAAAATGATAAGACAATTAATAATATAAAATAATAGATTTTTACGTTTTAGATTAAAAATCTCACTCTCAAATAGAGAATGAAGAATAGTATTTTGGATAACTTTTTCTTTATATATAACTACAAGAAAAAAACAATAATAATAATTATAAAAAAATAAGCAACGCGTACTTACTTATTACCCACTTGCATTATGAATAGTATTTTTCTTTTAACATATGTCTATAATTTTCACGCGAATTTAGGTGAAAGAGGAAACAATAGTTTGGTTTTTTTTAATTGAATAATGTTCAATTTTAAAAATTAACATATGTCTATATTTTATATGACTCCTGTGACTTGGAAAATATGTCAAAACTTCTTAAAATAAACCCTAAGCTATATAATAATGTGAAAGCCCACTCCAAATGCCAAATTTGTGCACTCCAAATGCCCAATCCAATTTGAGTATTTTTCTTAATTCATACTCCCTCCGTTCCATACTAGTCAGATTGATTTTTTGTCAACTGAGTCAATCTTTTACCATAATTTTATGAATATCTAGATATCTCTTTACAATTCTAAAAATTATTAATGATAGTATTTTTAATAGTGAAACAATAACAATTTTTAGAATTTCATAAAGATATTTAGATATTCATAAAATTATGGTCAAAAATTGACTTAATTGACTAAAACACTCAAACTGTGCCCTTTAATATGGCTGATGACTTATAACTGAAACTCCACTCCAAATGCTAAATTTGCTTTCGTTGGTGGCGCCTGGATTCATTTAGTGACACAAGCTCTTCTTATATAAGACCAGGCCAAAGCCCAAGCCCAAGCCCACTCAAGGTCCACTTATCCTAATCAAAACAATTACCCAATTCACAATTCCTGCTTCATTTACAATTTGGTTCATATTTTTCGTGACACTTACTTTTCTTCCAATATTACACTTATTCTGTCACATAACAAGGGTATCTAATATTTAAGGAACGAAAATCAAGAGAAAAATAAATATAATAATAATAGTAAAGTGTGTGTAGTGAGTATGAAAGTAAAGTATGATAGAGAGGGTGGGGTATGGAATAATAAGTGAATATTTGTTGTGAATAGGCAAGTGGATCCAACTAAATAAAAAGTTACACGAAAATTCTACTGGGCTAGTTGGGCGCCAGTACTTAAGCTTCACTCGCGTTCTAAAAGGGAAATATCTAACATTTATTATTGGACGGAGAAGTACATTTTTTATAATTCGTATGTTTGAACCAAAATATATACTCCCTCCGTTTCATTTAAGTTGCAACATTTTGCCCTTTTTGGCATTTCACTTAAGTTGCAACATTACCAAATAAGGAAAGTGTTTATTACTTTTATAATCTTCCACTCATTATCTCTCTTCCTCCCAACCACTCATTATTCTCCAGTCATTCTCTCTCTTCCTCCCAACTACTCATTATTCTCCACTCATTCTCTCTGTTCCTCCCAACCACTCATTATTCTCTTTTCTTAATTTCTATGCTTCACAACCCGTGTTGCAAGTTAAATGAAACGGAGGGAGTAATTCTGAGTGAGACGGTATGATGTTCCTCATCTCACATATAAAATATGTCAATTCTCATTGTGATTTGTAAGTTTCCACCCATTATTACATGGGAAATAATAACATTTATGTATTTTTGAAGCCAACCAAATTCAAATTGTTTTACTTAAGAGGTGGTCTCTTGTGTGAACACCTAGATCCGTTTCAAAGAAAAGACGGGTCGACCCATGACCCGTGTACAATATTCTCCGCGAAGCGTAGGATCCTAACCCATGTTCCACTCAAAACCTGCCACGTGGCAGCGACCCATTGGCCCAAAATTCATTTATTTATTTTCCCAGAAAAAAAATCGCTTTTTTTTTCCTTTTTTTAAGTTTTTATATTATTATTTTTGATTGTTTTTTTCGTTTGCCAAAAATAATACTTAGTATAACTAAATGTAACAACTGTGTTACTTATATAGTAACATTGTTTATAAGTAAAACGTAACACCAGGTTTACAAAAAAAATAGTTCATTTTACTTATTTTTCAACTGTAATACTAACTATAAATACGTGCAACACTAACAATAACTAAATGTAATTATCGTTATCCTGAAATGTAATACTCCCTCCGTCCCGGAGTAAGAGTCTTACCCCTCATTTACACGCTTATTAATAAATATTGGAAGTGATGTAAATGTTGTGAGTGTAAAAGTAAAGTAGGAGAGAGAATGAGTGGGAGAGAATAGTGAATTGATTGGTGTTGTGAGTATAAAAGTAAAATATAAGAGAGAATGAATGGGTGAATAGTAAAGATTCTTTGCCATTTTAGGAATAGAACTCTTACTCTGGAACGTATCAAAATGGAAAGTAGGACTCTTACTCTGGGACGGAGGGAGTAGTTTTTTTCAAGAATATTTTTTATTTATGAGTATTTTGATTTTATTTTTTGAAAGAAAGTAATGTTTGAAAAATAACAACTTATATACATGAATGTAATTATTTGTACAAGTAAATGTAACACTTTAGTAGATGAAATTGTAACAGATTTCTATAGATAATGTAATACTTTTACATGTATCATGATAAATTGAACACATTGTAACTTATTATTTCAAAACATATAGATATACTATTATACAAGTAAATGTAACTGTTTTACAATGTTATTATACAAGTAAAATGTAAACATTCGTTTATAAAATGAGTAAATAACTTTTAGAATTAGAGATGTGGTAAGAAGAAGCGAGAGGCCCGAGTGTTAGCATGGGCTGGACTGGGCCGGCAATGGACTATGTTGGAGGTTCCATTGGTTTTAAGGTGGAACCTCCAACATAGTCCATTGCCGGCCCAGTCCAGCCCATGGTAACACTCGGGCCTCTCGCTTCTTCTTACATCTCTAATTCTAAGAATAACCAAAATGACCTGCGTACTATATGAATAATACCAATTTGACCTCCGTACTATCTAAACTACCAAACTAACATGCGTAATATCCATAAATTCACCAAATCAACCTAAATCGTTAATAAATGTTAAAGAGCGTTAGTAATATAACAGATATAACAATAAAAAAAAAATCAAATTACCCCCTAACCAAATATATTCCTAACTTACTTAACTACTTAGTTGAGTACTGTAACAAGCTAAAAATATAAAGGGATAAACTTGATAATATTCATTTAGACATTAAAGCCCCTCATAAGCATTCCAAAGACTACATCAGATGTTTGAAGACGTAAAAGAATTTGGTCAACCTTCTTCTCAGGTAGTCTCACACCCACCGACCTCACACCACTGGCCAACCACCCTCTCATCACCACCAATCTGCCCGTCCCTTTCTCTTTCTCCCGTCCCTTCCTCTCTCTCCCGTCCCTTCATCCCAATCTTCGGCGACTACCAAAACCTCCCATTGAAATATTTTGTCGACTACACCTCCACCCTCTCCTCTAACGTCGGTGGTGGGCCCCCTTCCTACGATTGTCCCCTTCTCTCTTGCACATGAATTTGTCTGCAATTTAATTTGTCACAGAGGCATTTCAACACCCCCATCTCTCCCCTCCACCCCCACCCCAAACATCGGCCCTCTTTCTTTCTGCCCTTCTGTCACACTTCAATTCTTCGGTAGATTGAGCTCCAACAATGGAGTATTCTACTGTACCCCTCCCCCTCTCTTTCTTGGTTTAGTTATATTTTTCTTCTTTTTAAATCTGCAATTAACCAGTCTTAATATAATATTTTCAGATCTTATTTTTGTGAGAATTTATCATTTTGAATTTTAAATTTGATATTCTGGGTAATTTTATATCTATATCTGGGAAAGAATGATATTCAAAATTGTGTCTCTACGTTAATGTGTGCACGTTTATGAATCTCTGTAAGTGAATGTGTGTACTTGAGCATGGTTTGGAAGCTGCAAATTGATGCGGGTTTGAAAACAACCCATTAGAGATGTTGAGATGTTGAGGAATTTTTTTTTCTCGCCAGTGGATGGTGGTGGCAGCGATGGTGGTAGATGGTGACGGTGAGATGGTAGGAGGTGTTGGTGGCATTAGGTGGTGGTTCATGGTGGTGGGAGGTGGCGGTGGTTGGTAGAGAAAGTACATAGGTCAGTTACTTTGGTATTCAGTTCACGGGTTAGGATTTTTGTTAGATTATGGGGCAAATTGAAAATTTTATTCTAATATCTGTTAAGTTAATAACGCTCGTTAACGTTTATAAACTTTCATTAACATTATGGGTTGATTTTGTTAATTTATGAATAGTACACAGGTTAGTTTGGTAGTTTAGATAGTACGGAGGTCAAATTCGTGTTATTCATATAGTATGCATGTCATTTTGGTTGTTTACTCTTTATAAAATTGTTATTTTCTTATTTTTACAATGTTACTAACACAAGTGTTTTTAGTTCTAAAGTGTAAATGGTTGAATTATTATTTTTCTATACATATGTGTTACAATTATGTATAAATACTGTTACATATAAGTAACATGTTCGTTACATTTTAGTTATAATAAGTATTACTTTTGGCAAACGAAGAAAACATAAAAAAAAAAAAAAAACACTGTTACTTTTCTGTATATATGTAATACTTTTATGTATACAAATTGTTACATCTAAGTAACACGTTTGTTACATTTAGTTATAGTAACTATTACTTTTGACAAACCGAAAAAAAACAAAAAAAATGCCCGTGGGTCATGGGTCAAAATGACCCGTCTCTACTAGGGATGCCAATTTATCCGAACCCGATCTGTATCCGGGACAGTCTGCTCCGCAACGGGGCGGGTTTGGTAACACACCCCAACCCGCGGGTCACCGCCCCGCCCCGTATGCTAAAGCATGCTTTTATTTACTATAATGTTCCAATACACTCCTTCATATTTTGCGTGTCCGAACCCGATCCGTATCCGGGACAGTCTGCTCCGCAACGGGGCGGGTTTGGTAACACACCCCAACCCGCGGGTCACCGCCCCGCCCCGTATGCTAAAGCATGCTTTTATTTACTATAATGTTCCAATACACTCCTTCATATTTTGCGTGGTTATTGCTGATTTTAGTTTCATCTCTACTTGCAGCATATATAATACGTCTCTCATTTTCTAATGTTAATTTCATCCATAAAATTGTGCTTTTATGGAAAGCGGAGCGGGTACGGGTCCAACACCATACGGGGCGGGGCGGGTTTGGTAACAAGAGTGTTCACTGAGGGGCGGGTTTGGTTATGAGAAACCCGCTCTGTATCCGCCCCTTTGCCATCCCTAGTCTCTACTATATGACGGGTCATTGTGTTCTCATACAAGTTTTTGTCTTTACTTAATAGACTAGTATGGAGAGCTTATGTAGGGAGTGAGCTGGGTATTTGAACTCGGGTTGTTACTGACTGAAGTAGTATATACTCCCTTGTTTCATTTTAAATTGTAATAATAATGTTATGCACGGGAATTAAGGAAAAATTAAAAAAAAAAAATGATGGATTGTAAGTGTAGATATTGGATAGGAAATAGAAAGTTGGTAAAGAATAATAGTGGGTTGGTTTATGTGGGTATGATAAGTGGTTCGCATTGATTAAAAATTATTACACACTTACAATTTTAGGCTTTTACAATTTTAAGTGGGATATATAAAATGACAAAATTTTACAATTTGAAATAAGATGGAGAAGGTACTAAGATTGGTCTCGTGTTTTTTCTTATTATAAAAGAATGCCCTTTTTTAGCTGATAAAAGAATGCTTCAAGAAAATAACTATTACTCCATCTGTACTAGAATAAATGTCTCACTTTTTCCTATATGGTAGTACGAAAGTATTTTGAGTAATAAATTTATATTAATTTAATTTTAATTATCTTAACGAAATTTAAAAAATAGCTATTGATATTATTTCTAACAATGTATCAATAACAAGTTTTATAATTTTATTAAGATAATTAAATTAATTTAAAATTAATATTCAAATTTTTTGCATTAATACAAAAAAATGTAATATTTATTCTTGAATTAAAGGAGTATATATCAAGCGACCTGAGTTATATTTATGACAAAAACTTGTGTGAAATGGTCTCACAGGTGAGACGAGTCTCATTAAAAGAGTAAATGGTTCTCCCCTCTAGGCATGTCGTGGCAAACTCATTTTCTCTCTCATCAAAATACACCTAATGTATGAAACCGTCGACTTCTGCCAGGAGTTTGGCATTATTTGAATTTTTTTAATATTATAGGAGGCGGCTTAGAACAATAGATTTTTCACTTAAAACTCATGTACTAATCATTAACATCACAACATGCTCACTTTCTCAAATCGACGATTATCAACGTTTATTACTTTGGAAAATTCATTTAATAAAAACATTACATAAATTATTTTAATTAGAGATGTACCTACGACTGATGAGCTATACATCAGCAAATGCATGCAATCCATCATACGGTAATCATTTACTACTTGTTTAACTGATTAAGGTTTGTTGGCATCCTTAATTGGACCCTTTTTTTTAACAATGATTTAAACATTAATTGTGTCTTTTCTTATAGATAATATTTCTCCGTTTCAAAACATTTGTCGTTTTAGGAGTGAAAATTTATTTTAAAATATTTGACACTTGCTATTATCAAGACATTCTTCCTCTTTTTGGCCCATTATACCCCTATTAATTATTGTGAAGTATCTCTCGTACAAGCATTTAATTATTTAGAAAATTGGATTAATTTAAAAGTAATTGAATCATTTTTACATGAATTTATTACATTTTTTAATATGCGTGAAATAGTCTAAAGTAAAAGTAGTAATTATTTTGAAACGGAAGGAGTATCAAGTTACTACGTACTATTCTCTTAATCATGTGCTTATTTTGAGTTGTGCGTTTAAATTTAAGTGTTTAAATTTAGAATGGTGCGACTAGGGGTGTAGTGGTTCGGTTCAAACTGCGGTTTGGTTTGGTTTTCAAGCACTAATGATTCGGTTCAGTCTCAAATATTGGCAAATCACATGGTTCGGTTTGGTTTGTGGTTTGAGTTTCCCAGACCAAACCAAACTGAACCGCGGTTTGAGACCGCGAGACCGAACCACCAGACCGAACCACATTACATAAACTAATCATAACCCCGGTTTCACATCTTTTTAATATTTTGTATATTTTTGTATATTTATTATTAGATTAATGAGAAAGCCTACATTACATAGATTAATCTTAACTCTCATTTTGTATTTTATTTAATATTAATTTCATCGTTTGTTATCTTCATTGCGATTTGCGATACATAAATTACCACTTTCGTTCCACGATCTACATTGTAAAGTGTTTTTTTTTTCCTTCGGCCTCTCTCTTCCTCTAGTCTCACTCTTCATCTGACTTTCCTCCTCAAGACCCACATCTTTCGCACTTCATGATTACGAAAAATTAAAACAAATATAATAATGAGTTACGGTTTGAATCGTGATTTGAACCATAGTCTAAATTATGGTTTGAACCGCGGTTTGAATCACGTAATTGAATCGCGGTTTGTACCAAACCGAACCAAACCATAGCGGTTTGGTTTGGTTCAGTTTGAAATTTTTCATGGTTCGGTTCGGTTTGGAATTTTCACAAACCGTTGACTAGTGGTTCGATTTGTAAATCCCCCCAAACCGAACCATATACACCCCTAGGTGCGACAATTTCAAATCACACCTTTGCCACATACGATAGTACCAAAGTTAATTAACACATCGTCACTCTTTATCAATTGTATTAACTCGCTTTTTACAATAACTGGTGGTACAAGTTTGATAAAACTGAACATAAAATATGAACATAAAATCAGAACAATAGTAAGTCTGAAATCAAGAGCACGCTTTGATTCACTAACACCTGTTAGCTATATCCACATGTAAAAATCAAAACATATTTTGTTAATATTGAGGAAACATAATACAAATTAAAGATACAGAACTCATATGTGTACCATATTTTTTAGAGCTAGAACAAATTGAGATCACTAGAACATATCAACAGATTACACACATTGACCAGATTACCAAATATAGAATGCCCTAGGCGATTCCAGATTGCTATCTTAACTTATAGCTCAGATTTGACAAGCTTTGATTGGCTTAAACTGATTATTCTCGGATTCTGGATTGAACTGGCTACTTTCATTTGTTGTTCAAATATATGTATATGACTTAGAATTGCTTAATACCAATCACATTAGACACTTAGGGTCCCCAATTTTCATTAGAACTTTCCTTGTATCTTTAGGATCCTTTGTGCTAAGTACAGGTGTATCTCAACTCTTCAATCCAAGGCAAACCAGCTTGAGGACATCAAAAAACGAATAGGCAGATAACAAACCCAGTTGCCGATAAAATAGATATTCAACATACATCTAGCTCCATCGGTAACTCTACAATCAGCAAGGACAAACTGATGCTTACTGGTGGTCAACTCAAGATATTCTTCATATGAATATCTCCAGGTTACATCGTTATCTACTCTATTTTGGCTTTACCAATTGCTTCTATTCAAACATACTATAAGTAGTTAAACTGTCTCTGTCATAGTTTATGCGCCTGTCTGACACCGATCTACTTCTAGCTCTACTCTGTCTCTTACTTACTTTTTGCAGGTAACCGGTTGAGACAAAGGGGCCTTTAGTCATCAGATTTTAGCAGGCATGCGTGTACTGCATATCTCCACCATAAATGCTGAAGATTACGCATTTAATGTGCCTCAACTAACCAACTGGAAATTCAAACTTACAACCCTTCACTTCAAGACTTGAGTCATTCACTTCAGCTATAAATAGAAGACTCAGAGCATTAAGAAAGGTGGTGCATTGAAGAGAGTTGAAAGAGAAGTTTTTTGAAGCATTCATTGAAGCTCAAACATTCTCTGTCCAAGATATCATTAGACATTTATTAGGACACACTTGTGCACACACACTCATCAATACTGTTAGTATTCCCAAACATGATTATTTATGGAATACATTGATTGATTTTTTCACACACACACACCTGAGTGAGATAAGATCCACTTGGACTTGCCGCTCAAATACACTTAGTCAGTATTTTTATCACGGTCCATTATTGATCTCTAGAGTTTAGGTCTTTGTAACCGGCAAATACGTGCTTGTAATAGACTAGGGTGAACTGATAGTGCACTTAACCCAAATCCAAGTTCTGACCAAACTTAGTAGAGGACGTAGCAGTATTTACACTGTGAACCTCTTCAAATCCTCGTGTCTCTTGTGTTGGTTAACTAACTTTTTTGTCCGTGCCGGTTGGAACTCTATCACCGGCAAGTCATTGTTCTGTTCACTGATTCATTGTCATTTCCTTTGACCAATGTATTGAAACTGCATTGAACTTTAAGAAATCACTTTGTGTTCAACCAAACTTTCAAAATCCTTCTTACTGATTTTGTGTGAGTAAAACCAAGTCACATCTTCTCCACTGCGCTTGCTGATAATAGTTTGCTTGTCGATAAGTGACCTTGCATTTTCAAAGTGTTTTCTTGGAAAAAGTTTTATTAGGCTATTCACCCCCCTCTAGACTATTTTTCTACCAATTGGGACTAACATCATTCACAATCCGGAGTCTAAGACCAGCTCTCGAAATTATTCAAACGTGTATTTTAGCTGTTAGGTTATAATATTATTTATACTCTCTAAACCCCAAAACCCTCCTATACAAGACCCGCTACCCAAGAAACAGATTGTCGAGTATATTCACGCACCCCATGCGACCATATACGCGCGCATCAACTGTTGTCATTACCTGTTTGCTCGCCTTTTGCGCACGCAACATGCAGCACGCCTTATACGAATGCGTAGACTTTCGGCTTGAAACACAATTATGACCCCCGCGGCTTTAGATTAATGGTATATCTAATCAATCTCTACCTTGGTTTGAATCTTCCGTATCATATTACATAATCAACAAAGTCCACCTTAACTAGCATCCTCCGTACCAGATGAACAGACTTCTCTCTATGCATCAAACTTATTCCAAAGGGTAATAACTAGCATGTGAATTTCAGCAAGTCTAAACGTTTTGAACTATCTAGAACAAAATTTGTGAACATATTACCATGATATCTCACATCAAACGTACATTTAAGGTACTGGAAACACCTCTTCACTGCATGTCAATGTTCCTTACCAGATTTATCCCTAAAAACAATGCTACTAGCATGTGCCAGATTTGACCCAGTAAAGACTGCACTACCATAGGGTACTCGAGACATGTACTCTTACCAGGGCCGTCTCAATAATTATAGGGGCCCTGTGCTAAAACGCTAATATTTGGCCTTTACTATTGAAAAACAATTACACAAAAACAAAACTAATAACATATAAATACTTTTGTATACAATTTTTTTGGGGAAAAATTGAGCGCTAAAAACCAAAGAGAAAAATTATTACATTAATCATCGTTCAAATATTTTTTTAACAAGATCATTCAAATATTTGAAAAGTCTAATTGCATAGTACTCTGTGTTACTCAATTTCTTCCTTAGTGATTTCACCCAAACTCAAAATTAGAGCTTAAACTTCATATTATAAAAAAAAAAAATTAACAGCTTCAAGATTGAAATTTTTAATCAGAAATTGAAGCCCTAAATTCAAGAATCGTATTTTTTTACTGGAAAAAGGTTGAATTCGGAAATTATTGGTAACACTGAAATCATACAAAAACTGATGAGAGTTAGAGCCTTTACCTTCATGACCTTGGCAAGGAGCCAGAGGCGTGTGTCTCGGTGTCCGATGGCGCTAGTCTTGATGATGGCCATAGCGAGTTTCTGAGAATGGAGCGGCAATGGCAATGGCGCGCTGTCGATTCATGATTTTTTTTTCTCCAGGAGTGAAGCGACGACCGACGAGAACACAAAACAAAACGGCTGACTTGAACCAAAATAATAATGGGCTTTAAAAATTTTGGGGGACCTTAAGATTTTGTGGGGGGTGGGGTGGGGGGGGGTGCTTGTGCTTAAGATTTTGGGGGGCCCGTGCTGTTGGGAATTTAGTGGTACCCCTATAGTAATCTAGATCAAGAACACAAAACCCACTAGCATAATAAGAGAGAATCACAAACACGAGAACACAAGAATTGTTTATCTGGTTCGTTCAACACATGAACTACGTCCGGGGGCAATCGCCAAGCCAATATATTATTAAACACCTTTTAATATGTTACTACAATGTGTTCTAGGTCGTATCTATGCTTATATAGCAGTACAAGGAAGCCCTAGGTCGATTTGGTAGAGATTGCATCAAAATAGGAAACAAATAATTCCAGCTGACAGAACAAGCGCCCGCCTGGGTCCTTGCGAGCGCCCGCCTGCAATTCGAGTAAAACTCACTGCCTTGTTCGAGCGCCCGCCTGGTCATGGCCAGGCGCCCGCTTGCTTCTCCGCACAGGAATTTCTCAGCTCTCCGTAGCAGCTTGTTTCCTCCTCTTTGAATTCCTCTTGATCTCCACCAATCCCCACGACTTGGACTCCTTCTCCCCTTTGCTACCTTGTAGTTTAGGACTCTAATCCCAACAATCTCCCACCTGGAGACTAAACTCATAAGCACAGAAACACCCATCAATTCCCACCACGGAATGAACACCTTCGAACACATTTTACTCCCATATTGACTTGACGTTGCCTTGCCTCCCCGCTTAAGTACTAAGGCGAGTTGAAACCAAGAGACGTTTCAACCCCTCCGTGTTAGATAATTATTGCCTCCCCAAATCAGCTTCTACCTTGATTTCTCCCCATAAGTCTAACTTCGCCTTCTCCCTCCAGAGCCACCTTCCTCGCAATGCTTCCCCTTGAAACTTGGACATACCTTGTTTCTTCCATCGTCTTTTCTTGGTCTGAACCCGCTCTCTGTTAGGGCACTCGGACTTCCACACCGCGTTGATCAACTTTGTGTCCCTCTCCCCCCTAACACACCGTTTCTTGGTGTCTCTCCTTTCTACACCAATAGGCCAGTTCTTTAGCCTCTTGCTCCCACCCGAGCGAACATCGACATTGTAGGTAGAGTACAACATCTTCTCCTTGACTCCATTTGCAATCACTTTAGATCCTTTTGTGACTTCCCAAGACCCATCCATGAAGGTTACACCATACCCTTCATTATCAAGTTGTCCAACAGAAATCTCCTCTTTAAATCCGAAACATGCATCACATCGTGTAGTGGTAAAACAGCCCCGTTAGGTGTCTTCATCATCACATCCCACTTACCTTTGATCTTCAATGGTTGATCATCACCAAGATAAACAACCCCAAAATCTCCTGGTGTATATCGCTTCATTGATTCTGCATCCCCACTAACATGACAAGAAGCTCCAGAATCCAACACACATCTTCACCCGACTGCTCCTCTCCTAGGATTAATACATCCTCATCCACCATGTGTGCATCACCATCTTTATCCGGACAATCATAACTAATATGACCCAGCGCGCCACAATTGTAGCACTTGACCAATTTATTTTTCCCCTTTTTCGGCCCTCCCCTTCCCCTAGTTCTCTCCACCCTAAGTGCAGCCCCATCTGCGGAAGATTCTCCCATTTTCTCTTTCTTTCTCAACTCCTCTTGAAGGATGAGATCTCTAACTTTTGTATACACCAATGGTGTTTTCGACGTACTGATCGTTGTGACAGTTACCTCCCAACTATCTGGCAACGATTTTAGTAGAAAACATGCTAACACTTCATCGGAGAAAGTAATATCGACACTTTTTAATTGGTCCACCATACCTTTAAAACTGCCGATATGACTCGCTGCTGTCTGCGCCTTCGACATCTTCGCATTTACAAACCTCTTTATCAAATGTACCTTATTGATATTCGACGTCTTATCATACATGTCTGACAGCATCTGTAGCAACCCCACCATTGTCTTGGCCCCCATCGCGTTTCGTGCAATATCGTCGGTTAAAGCACTCCTCACCGCTCCTAACGCCTTACGATCCAATGTCTCCCAATCCCCTTGTGACATGTCTTCGGGTTTCTCACCTAAGGGTTTATGAAGATCCTTACAATAAAGGTAATCTTCAACTCTTGTCCTCTAAAACTTGAAATTCACACCGTTGAATTTCTCGATTGAGTTCTTCATCACGATTGCTTCACAAAGTCCACAAGAACGTGATTCAAAATAATCAACGAATGAAACTTTGAATCCTACTAACCAAAGCTCTTGATACCGGTTGTTGGGAATTTAGTGGTACCCCTATAGCAATCTAGATCAAGAACACAAAACCCACTAGCACAATAAGAGAGAATCACACACACAAGAAC
Source organism: Campanula takesimana (assembly GCA_026119855.1). NCBI lineage: Eukaryota > Viridiplantae > Streptophyta > Magnoliopsida > Asterales > Campanulaceae > Campanula > Campanula takesimana. The sequence goes on from JAOWBW010000002.1 coordinate 527,344, forward strand.
ACAAGAATTGTTTACCCTGTTCGTTCAACACATGAACTACGTCCGGGGGCAATCGCCAAGACAATATGTTATTAAACACCTTTTAATATGTTGCTACAATGTGTTCTAGGTCGTATCTATGCTTATATAGCAGTTGAAGGAAGCTCTAGGTCGATTTGGTAGAGATTGCATCAAAATAGGAAACAAATAATTCCAGCCGACAGAACAAGCGCCCGCCTGTAATTCGAGTAAAACTCACTGCCTTGTTCGAGCGCCCTCCTGGTGATGGTCAGGCGCCCGCTTTCTTCTCCGCGCAGGAATTTCTCAGCTCTCTGTAGCAGCTTGTTTCCTCCTCTTTGAAATCCTCTTGATCTCCACCAACTCCCCACGACTTGGACTCCTTCTCCCCTTTGCTTCCTTGTAGTTTAGGACTCCAATCCCAACACGTGCTGTAGGTTTGAATGTTCTGGTCAATCACCGGCCTGACTCTTACTCTTCAACAGACTAAAGTCCAAACGCATCAGACAAATGTGCTTCCACAACACTCGGAGCCTCCATAGACTTTACTGGATACATACAAAATCTTGACAAGCCATTCTTAATGCAATCGTTATGTCACACAAATAAAACCTTTCTTTGGCGTCTACTTTTGTAGATCTACATTCTCAGAATTTTCGTATTGTACGCAAACTCTTCACATCTAATTGTTCGAACTTCAAGTCCTGATGTACAAATCTAGCTAATAGTTGGAGTGGAAGACCAACCGAACTAGTGAGCAGAAAGGAAAAAATCGACCCCAGCAGGAGTGGGCGACCACACAGGGTGAATTGTGCGGCCGCACATTTTAGCGGAAACCTGAGCCTGGCTAGAAAGAAGATTTTCGGGATTCCTTATCTATCTAGGGTTTGGAACATATTCCTAGGTTAGTATATAATCATAGCTCCACCCCCAAACTTGTTGTTGTAACGGGGAATTCTTAGGTTTGATATGAACCATAGAATTCGACACGTCCCTACTACTAATATCTGGATATAAATCAAAACTAATACAATTATACACCCCTAATAATCAAGGAAATAAGTTACTTGAGATGGTTCAAACACTTCACCACCATTTTAACTTTACATTCCCACTAACTAATCTTAACTCTTTAACTGCTCGGCAAAGAAGCCGGCAAACAAAAGATGACAACATAATATATACATATACACAACTGTACCCCAAAAATTCCGAGTTCAACACACTCAGATTTAACCGTCGTCCTCACAACTAAAGAGTAACATTTAACCTACCCAAAAGTGGTTTCCCCCGAAAAGAACTTGCTACAACGATCCTCACCTCGTGCTATCACTAGCCTTCTTGGAATCTAAGGAAAACAAAGAAACAAGAAACGGGGTGAGATAAAATCTCAGTAAGTTACTACTATAGCTACATGATATGCATACATATAATAATGAAGTATGGAAGGATCTCATATAGCAATGTATCAAGTAGCAAGTCATATGAAACTAATCCAACCAATTATGCAACACGTATAACTGAGTACACATTACAAAGGATATTTCTTTCCTCCTTATTATTCCATACCCATTCATAACCAGAACTTTCAAACTGATGTTACCGTTGATGTAGGCCTTCATACTGAACGTATTTTCATAATATCAATGGAGACCCGTTACCCAGTATCTCAAACCAAGAACAAAAAGAGCTATTCAATCATTGTGCATAATGCTCCAATAATCGAGGAAGCTAGACCCCTACCGTGATCAAGAGTAGGAGCAAACGGTCACAGATGCATAGATTCACGGTTATTACTTAGCCCCAGCACTCGTAATAAACATGAACCTATACACCCCCGAAACAACAAGCCAGCTGGGCACACATGTAAGTACACAAGTAATATTTACTTGATATAACAAAACTAGCACTAGGCCCAAAGTAGGGGACTAGTCCATTAACCACATAAATCAAGTAGGCACAATTGCATAATCTCGTTAATTCAAATTGTATCACATTTGATATTCATCATTTAACACTTCTACTAAATACCGCATAAATCACATAATAAATTATAATTATGTAAATTGCAAAAATATGAAAATAAAATTGGGTGAGGCGTTACATAGCGAAAACCCATAACAAATGACTACGACATCGTCGTACCCTATTACCAATGACGGGTTTGCTAATTAACTCGTTCTAGTTACTATGTTACTTTATTTGGTCCCTAACCTCGAAGGAACTAGCAGCTCAACTTTTAACCATTTTCTAATTTTTATTAGAAACTGTATAACAGTCCTAATCGGGCACAATATCACATGCTACCTACTAACGCATTCAAATAATTCCTCAATTAACAATTAAAGTTATATTAACAATATAACAATTTTAGGAACGATAAAATGTGCTAATTAAATACATAGATAATTTACATAATTTAAAAGAAGATTATAGCTTACATACTTACGAAAATTACACCGCCTAAAATGATTTTTGTTCGGTTATAATTGATCACCTTCTCCCCAATAACCAATTTATGAAGTCAAACAAGCAAGAATGACGAAGAAGTGCAGTCGGGAATAATATTTGTAGTTGAGAGGTGCTACGGCAAGAAGAACAAAGCTGAGATAATTGTTTTTTTCTCCTCTCTGCAGAAGTAGATAAATGAGTCTTATACCATATGTCTATGTCCAGGTGTAGCTTAGGGAGTTTGCTTACTCAACAAACAAAAATCCCACCGTACTTTAATATTATTGGTTTATGTGGGCAGCACTTTGCTTCACCTACTACTACTCTCGGCTGAAGCAATTTGAATGGCCAACCCATACTAAATGTGTTTCCTAACAAGTCAAATACCCATAAATTATCTCAAGGTTAAAAGCCATCAAGGATCACATGGAAGTAATGATACGTCAAGAGTGCATTTGTTAGTCAAAGAAGTCAAAATAATTCAATTTTTATATTGGCTGGAAAAACAGCCCCTTTTGACTACTCACCACGAATATTCCACTCAATAAAATTACACAAATAATACTTTTATAGAAAGCCTTATCTGTCTAGTTTCTAACTCACCTTTCGGTTCGTTAATCAGAATTTTCTATACCAAGTTATGGTTATTTTAGTGCAGACTAGTCGAGCTGTCAACACAACGAATTTGACTGAATTTTATATTCTTTTGTGCTATTTCGCATATTTCAAAGGTATATAATACGCCATAAACGATATACCCAAATCATAAACATGTCAAATAGTAACCATTAAAAATGCTACCTAAATGACATACAAGAATAATGCGAAACCCAAAAGAAAGTAAACACAAACTAAGCTTAGCATGACCAGTCGCTAGGTTCTTACATCCTCCCCCTCTAAAAATATGAATTCGCCCTCGAATTCTTACCAGAATCAGAGAACAGGTGGGAATAGGAATTTCTCATAACTCTCAAGTAGCTTCCTCAACCTTGTGATTTCGTCACAAGACTTTTACCAATGGAATTCTTTTCGTTCTGAGCACTTGCTCCTTATTATCTAAGATTCGCACTGGTTATTCCACATATGAAAGATCAAGTTAAAGTTCTATCTATGTATCCTTAATGATATGTGAGGCATCCGACATAACTTTCATAACAAGGAGACATGAAAAACATCATGAAATCCCGCTAATAATGGTGGTAGGGAAACTCGATACGCCATGTTCCCAACTCTTTCAAGAATCTCGAAAAGACCATCTTATTGCGGTGCTAACTTTCTCTATTTTTTTTCTTTCAAATCTCTGAATACCATTCTGAGGCGAGATCTTCATGAATACATTGTCACCGACTTGAAACTCAAGATCTCTTCTTTTGTTATCTGCATAACTCTTTTGTCTACTATGAGCCATTTTTAGCCTGTCTCGTATAGGTTTTACCCTTTATTCATTCACGGATAATATCTAGACCATAAATTTTTCCCCTCACCAATTTTATCTCAATAAATTGGCGATCGTCATTTACTTCCATATAATGCTTCATCAAAAACTTCCCGTTTCACCTCATTATCTATAGGAACACAAACTCTAACACACAATGTCAAAATTCCATCACCATTCATTGCAAAGCCTGGACTATTAGAATCCACTATATTTTGCAACTATATATCGCACCTTTGTGTCTCTTAAAATTTCAGTAATAAGAATGGGGTAGCCTTTGTCAAGGATTAGAGAAAGAGATAGTCGGAGCCATTCTATACGGAGCTTTAGATATCGGTGATGTACCTGGTAATAATTCAATACAAAACTCAAGTTCCCGGTCAGGTGGCATACTATACTCGGTAGAAAACACATCCGGAAATTCAGACACGATGGGAATATCTTCCAACTTTGCTATGGACATACTCTTGTCTACAACACATGTAAGATACCCAGTACAACCACCAGATAACAATTTTCTAGCTTTCAAAGCAGATATAAGATAAAAACTACACATAGGCCTATCACCCTCAAATATAATTTCAGGTAAACCCGGCATAGAAAAAGTAACCACCTTTTGATGACAATTAACAGATGCATAATGCATATAAAGCCAATCCATACCAAGTATCACATCAAAATATTTTATACGCAACACTACCAAGTCAGTCTGAAGAGTATGATCACTTACCAGAACATCACAATTCTTATACACCTCAGTAGCTAACATGTAATCTCCCATAGGGGAAGATACTTCTAACACATAAGGCATAGAATCAGGAATGACAGGTAAATGGGACACAAAATGTGATGCTACATAAGAATGAGATGATCCTGAATCTATAAGAACTCGCGCTCGCGTACTAAAAAGAAAAATGGTACCTCCTATCACCGCTGTAGACTCAGCCACTCTGTGCTGATCAATAGCGAACACTCGACCCTGTACCTTAGGCTGATCCCCACTATCCCGCTTACTACCAGAGGCCTGCTGCCCGGTACCCTCTCCTTCAGTTCCCTTACTCTTTGGACAATCCCTTTTAAAATGTCCCTTCTCACCACAGTTCAAGCATTTTCCTTGTTTCAACCAACACCTGTCTTCAGTATGGCCCTCCTTCGAACAATACCTGCAAGTCCACTTCGAACTCGAAACATTTGGTTTTGAACCCACCGACACGCTTCCCATAGTTTCTGGTTTCCGCTGAGATTGACCACCCTGCCTGTTAAATCCACCTCTTTTACTTCCGGAGTTCTGAGTCCTCTTTGGAACACGTACTGATGGTTGACCCACCGTTTTCATTCCCAGTTTGACCTTGTGTTCTTCAATATCATTCTCAATAGCATAAGCCTTCTCAACTGCTTGTCGATAACTACAAAGTTGTAGGGAAAGAAGTTGCTTTCTATACTCCGTCTTTAACCCCTTCACAATACGTTGAGTCATCTTTGTTTCAGTTGGAACCAAATGACTACAATACCTTGCTAATTTGGTAAATTCAGAGGAATATTGTCCCACCGTTATATTTCCTTGCACTAGGTTTAGAAATGCCATTTCTCTTCGATCTTGAACAACTGAGGGAATGAACTGTGAGTTGAACTCTTTGAGAAAGTCCTCCCAAGTATGTTGTACTTCTTTCTCCTGATCCCAGCTCTGGCATAATACCTTCCACCAGTGCTCCGCAGCCTTCTCTAGTTTAAAAGTTACAAAGGTTACCTTCGCTTTATCTTCACATTTCAAGGCAGTAAATATCTTCTCAATACTCTCTATCCATTCTTCAGCTTTTACTGCATCAGGCTCCCCATTAAAACTACGAGGTTGCATTTTCAGAAACTTGGTAAGGCGACTTGCATAACCCCTGTCTTCCGCTCCTGACTGTGCATGCCCAGGATTGTTCTGTCCCTATTGGTTGGAGACCATTTGAGCTAGTAGTTGAAACATCTGTTTGTAATCCACATTGTGATCATTACCCACCTCCACAGAAGGAGTTTCTGATTCCTCGATTCCCTGATTACTACTACCAATATCCTCTGACTGACTCATCTCCGCCCTACACATAAACACTCGACGTTAATAACACAACCCATAAACTAACCCACCTAGGCCATAGATCCTATCCAGGCTTAGAGCTAACCATAGCTCTGATACCAACTGTATCGCCTCGAATTCTTAGGTTTGATATGAACCATAGAATTCGACACGTCCCTACTACTAATATCTGGATATAAATCAAAACTAATACAATTATACACCCCTAATAATAAAGGAAATAAGTTACTTGAGATGGTTCAAATACTTCACCACCATTTTAACTTTACATTCCCACTAACTAATCTTAACTCTTTAACTGCTCGGCAAAGAAGCCGGCAAACAAAAGATAACAACATAATATATACATATACACAACTATACCCCAAAAATTCCGAGTTCAACTCACTCAGATTTAACCGTCGTCCTCACAACTAAAGAGTAACATTTAACCTACCCAAAAGTGGTTTCCCCCGAAAGAACTTGCTACAACTATCCTCACCTCGTGCTATCACTAGCCTTCTTGGAATCTAAGGAAAACAAAGAAACAAGAAACGGGGTGAGATAAAATCTCAGTAAGTTACTACTATAGCTACATGATATGCATACATATAATTATCTCAAGGTTAAAAGCCATACTAAATGTGTTTCCTAACAAGTCAAATACCCATAAATTATCTCAAGGTTAAAATCCATCAAGGATCACATGGAAGTAATGATATGTCAAGAGTGCATTTGTTAGTCAAACAAGTCAAAATAATTCAACTTTTATATTGGCTGGAAAAACAGCCCCTTTTGACTACTCACCACGAATATTCCACTCAATAAAATTACACAAATAATACGCCATAAACGATATACCCAAATCATAAACATGTCAAATAGTAACCAATAAAAATGCTACCTAAATGACATACAAGAATAATGCGAAACCCAAAAGAAAGTAAACACAAACTAAGCTAAGCATGACCACTCGCTAGGTTCTTACAGTTGTAACACGATATTAAAATAGTCTAGTGTAAGATCCTGGCTTGGTAGTGCCCCCAGACGAAGTCAATCAAATTGACGAACTGGGTAAATAATTCTTTGTGTTGTTTTACTATTTTTTGCTTTAATTACCGTTCTTGCTTATTGGTTTGCATATTATTATTCTTGTGATCTGTTAGCTACGGAGAGTCAATACCAAAACAACTGGCATCAGAGCCTGGTTAGACGATCCTAGGGTTTCAAGAAGTGAAGAATGGGCAATGATAAACAAGCAGTGGGGAAGTTCGATGGGTCTGACTATGGGTTTTGGAGGATTCAGATATATAATCTTATTTATGATAAGGATATCTATAAACCTCTCAAAGGAGTCAAACCGAAGGGCGAAAAATAGGAAGATTAAGAAATTCTAGATAGGAAAACCATGGGTGTGATTAGATCCACTTTGTAGAAGTGTATCGCTAAGACCACCAGGAAGGCTAAAACCACCAAATGATTATCTTGTAGAGAGGTTTGAAACACCGTATGCAATCCACAAGGTTGATCTGATGCAAAGGATGTTTAACTCCAGGATGCAAGAGCTCATTAGCTTTGCATATCGATGAGATTATGGATCTTATAGTCTCATTGCCCTATGATTACGGGTGTAAAAACCTCAAAAGACATCATTTAGGCCCTCAAACGGGCCTTTAAAGTTTTATTAAGGAAGAGTTAACATATGGCCAATGACAAATGTATAGGATGAAAAGTTGTTGTGTTACAAAGTTCCAACTATGCGTTGAAGAGTGTCCGACGGTGTTGAGAAGTTTCGACTATTTACAAACATGGCACCGCGTTTTTTTGCAAGTTTCGATTATTTACAAAAATACTACCGTGAATTTAAAAACACGCCCTTCCTAATCACCATGAACAACGGGTTTTACAAGAGACTAGCCCTAGTATAAATTATTGATATTTTTTAACACTAGCATTGACACTTATTAAAAGTGTCATGTTTAATGTTTATAAATATGATAAATGACAATTTTATAGTCATTTATAGTATTTACTCTAGTCATTTTATCTTAATCTTAGCTATTTTTTATCCTTTTTTGGTTTGATTTATCTTATTACACATGATATAATGCACATGGTAGTGTTCATTGTTTTAGACAGGGAATAAGTACATTTTTGGGGCATTGGACATGATTATTGGAGCACTATGGAGCAAGAAATGGAAATAGGAGCACTTGGATAAAGGAAATTGAAGAAATGGTGCAGTACAGTTTTGCACGGCCGAGTATTCGAGTTTGCACGGCCGTGCACTAAGTACCCAAAAAAAACACGACAATCTGTAACTCATGCACGGCCGCTCCACTTCCTTGGCTCGGCTGAGCTGCCCGGCCAGACCACCTTCTATACCCGGTCGGATAAGCTAAAGGAAGAAAGAAACTCATTTTAAGGGCATTGGTCCGGCCGGACCACCTTCCATACCCGGTCGGACCCCTCCTTAGTCCGGTCGGACCACACTAAACACCCGCCCCGCCTCCTTTGATTTTCATTATTCTGAAGACTTGGTCTGCCCGGACCATACTATATACACGCCCGGACTTTCTGGTACCTGTTCTGAACCATTCCAAACCAACAGACATCTCCTTTGATGGAATCCGGGAATCAACACTTCTTTTGGCCTCAAGGCCTATATAAGAAGACCATTTCAGCCTTAGAAAACACTTAGAAATTATTGTAAGATTACTATACCGAATTCTTAGTTCAAATATTATCATTTATACTCAGCTTTGGTGAGAATCATAAAAAGTGTTTTTGAGGTAATATTCTGAGTTTGAAGCAATAATATACCGAGGTTTATTTTCAGTCATTTGTCTTCATTTCCATCATCGTGAATAAGTATTTCTTATCTCTTTATCATTTCTATGTCTTATTCATCTCTTGTTATCATTATAACACAAATGGCTTGTGAGTAATCCCCCATATTCTTGGGGTTGGAAACTCAACATTATGTGTTCATCATTTTTAATTCATGCTCATATTTCTTTCTCTTCATCTTAAAACAATTTATTCAAATCGTAACTAAAATGCCTACGACCATGATGACGTCCATGATTTGTATGAACTCTAGTTAGTCGAGAGAATTACCTAGCGGAGAATCTCGGCTAACGGATCCATATGAAGTAAACTGGGTTTCTACTAATCACAAGAGTAGATTAATGGCTTAGGGATGTTCCTTGAGTGGAAAGTACGCGTATTTTTATAAAACTTAATGGATTCTTACTAGTTATGGGCCATCGAGAGATAGGGCATAATTAGTATGAGAATACAAATACTACTTGCTTGATCGTGAGAAGTAGTATAGGCCTAATGTACCATCCTTGTTTTGAAATGAAACTTTAATCCAAAAAGAGCATGATTACTTGATGAACATATGTTGTTTGAGTCCCAGTCCCGAGAATTCCTTAAAATATAAGAAGATTTTAATCAAAGTTAGAGTAATCACAATTTATTTCTAGTTATTGACAAACAAATAAAACCCCTAATCAATTTCTTTTTACTATTTTCCATTAAAGAAACAGGGCAGACATAGGGAGGCGAAGGAGGGGCTGAGAGAGGGCGTGCGAAGGAGCTGAAAGGGGGGGGGGAAGGCTGGTGTGGTTTTTCGGGTCGGGGGAGAGGGAGGAGCACTAACGAAAATTGGTGTAAGGTGGGATGGTCTGGGTAATGGCCGGAGAAGGGTTAAGAAGGACTGGGGAAGATGAAGATGAAGATGAAGATGATGATATAGGGTGGTGAATCTGGAAAGGTGAGGATTTTTTTTATCTTTTTTTTTTTTTTTTTTTTTTTTGGTTTAGTTAGGATATTTTACCTTCCTTAAGTGTACAAGCTTAATATAATATAAATATTTTTAGTAAGTGAAATTAGTAGAATCAGTTTATTTTTGCTATAAAATAAATTTATTACTTTAGATAAATACTAGTATTTTTGTTTTGATACTAATAATATTATATATTTAAGTTAAAATAAGAAAAGTTTAATTTAATAAGAATGATAAATTAAATAATACTAATTTAAAAGTTAATATGAGAATGACCAAAATGACCCTCACATGCTATGCACATGATCAATTTTCGTTAAAATTCTAACTTCGTTAGGTGGTAGGGTGCAAAAGTGGGACGGGGGGATACTTAAGGTGCCACTTTGGGACAAAATCCGCGCGAGGGTGCAAAGTGGGAATGGGTGGATACTTAGGGGGGCTAAACATATTTTGGCCAAACTTTAATCCAAAAAGAGTATGATTACTTGATGAACATATGTTGTTTGAGTCTCAATCCCGAGAATTCCTTAAAATATAAGAAGTTTTTAATCAAAGTTAGAGTAATCACAATTTATTTCTAGTTAGTGACAAACAAATAAAACCCCCAATCAATTTCTTTTTACTGTTTTCCATTAAAAGCAAATATATATTTCATAAAGTAACTCTGTCCTCGTGGGATCGACCCGTACTTGCACTTTTCTATACTATTTACAACCCATGCACTTGCGGTTTATAAACTAAGCCTCTCGTTTGGCCTAACAAAATACCACTAAAAATGTATGACACTTTGTATCATTACCACTGACAGATATTAAATGTGTCAGATTCCTTATTTATAAATATCAATATGAATATGAATGGTTCACCCTTTATAACATTAGCACTGGCATTTACTATCCAAATGTGCACACATCAATTATCTACAAAAATACAACCTTCTCTTTTTAAAAACAAATGACTATTATTTATAAAAAATGACACCACATATATTTTTATTTTTATTTTTTAAAAAACAAAAAATTCTAGTCACTCAAAAACATATTTTCCCCAAGACCTACTCGATTGAATTATAGTTCCCTCAACACAAAAGAATATCTCATTTAATTTTTTTTCATCGTCGTGATATTTTTTAACAGAACATTAATACTAAGAGTCAATCTTATGAAAAACTTGTTTTACACTAAAAGATGTGTAAAACATGATTTACATTAAGAGATTATGTTTTACATTAAGGGATGAAAACAGGTTTTACACTAAAACGGGTGTAAAATAAGTTTTTCTCGAGATTTTCACTAATACTAATGACTTATATTAATCATTAAAAATAAAATATATTTTTTTAATAGACGAAAGGAGTAAATTTTGGAACTAATCACCAAAATGCAACTGACCCAGTTTATTTATTGGGGTAAATATAAAGTCACAAAATCTGGCTTACAAAAAGATGTGTCATGATTTTTATTGGTGCTTCTGATTAGAGTGTGTCGGGTCCACAAACAATGTAACCAATAAAACATCATCACTTCATTTTGTATCCATCATTTTAGCATCGCCCTTATTTACTGTTCATCCATTTATGTACATCAAAACAAGGTTTCACGTGCCAACTATTTTGAAAATCTAATAAAATAAATGAAAATATCATCATCACCAAACTAATAAACTAAAATCAAACTTGGTTAATTTCTCCTTCTCTTAGATGAGCTAATCTCCGCCGGTGAAGACGGCTCCGATATCATCCCTCTTTTCAAACCCGACCCAACCGACTCACCCATATGCAAGCCGAGCAGATGCGGAAAATTGACCTTGGCTCTCGAACCTCGTACCTTAAACGCCGCTTTATCATAAGCCAACGCCGCATCTTCCGGCGATTCAAACGTTCCAAGCCACATTCGTGCGCCTTTCTTATGTGGGTCCCTCATCTCCGACGTGAATTTCCCCCACGGCCGCCGTCTCACTCCCCTATACCTCTTCCATGACACGTCAGCCTGATCAGCCGCCGCCTCCTCCACCACAAACTTTGGAGTTTCCTCGTACTGTTCGATAGATTTGGTACTCGACCCGGAGAAGCTGGAATCAGGTGTTTCGCAGGAGCTTATAATCGGACCCGGAAACTCTAACGTTGTAATCTCGTCGGAATGATAATTATCATCATTGAGGAGATGTTGTCGGATGGATTCGAGAGCGGAAAACTCGGAATCCGAGAAATAATTCTCTCTATACATAATGGAGTCGGGCTCGGTTGTCGACTCGAATGAACTCACCGGAAAAATGGTCGAGAAATCGAAGTCGGAAAAGAAATCTTGGTTGTTCAGAACAAAGTCGGAGTCGAAGGAAAGAGACTCCATTTTTTTTTTGTTAGTTTTTGGAGTTTCATTTGTATTTATAGTTTGAGTGGGAAAGAGATAAGGTGGTGGAAACTACTGTATTTGAATAGTAAGTGAATTAAGGCATGTGCGCTTTTTAAGTTTGGAATTGTTTGAAGAAAAAGTTATGGCACAATAATGTAAAACAATTGAAGAAAAAAGGCGGCGAAAATATATAATATTTTAATTTATGACGAGGCACACTTTTTATAAATGACTATGAAAGAATGTTAAATAATAATAAATTAATTTTTTTATTATAATAAATAAATTAATTTAAAAATTACTCAAAATTCATATGTAATAACTTTAAAAAGTTATTTTTTATTGAGAGATGGAGCATAACAAAATTCCGAAGATGGATGCACGGCTGTGGCTGTCCCTATCCTCATATTAGATGACAAATACTCTATTATTATTATTAGGGTTAATGACAATTTAGACATTGAAGTGATATACCACCCTTTCAAACAGACCCTGATGTTTTTTTTTCTTCGGTAGATCAGACCTTGATGTGAAAAATATTGGCCAGTTAAGGCCTTTTTGACGGATTTTGTTAGAAAAGTCAGTTAAGTATCATGTGCATGGCACATGATCGACAAAATGGATTGATGTGTAATTAATATTAGCTATTAAGAGCTTTAGTGCAATTTTGAAATTTAAAGGGCTAAAATTCCCAGAAATCAAGATCTGTGAAACGGCGGAGGAAAGTGGGTCAAAGGTGTCGGCTTTGAGGATGGGGATGGAAGGTGGTGGTGAGTTTGGGTGTATGGCCCAAGTCAGGGATACCATGGACGAATTCCATCCAACTAAGGCTAGGTGTTGAGTGGGGATGAAGAGGAATTGAGAAATTTGAGAGCTTCCCTGACAAAATATTTTTCGGTAAAACCAAATGGATGGATTTTGGGGGAAGGTTACAGAGTTTTAATGGGAGAGAGAGAGGGCCTGGTGGTGTTTTTTTTCTTTTTCAATTTCTTTTTCCTTTTCTTTCTTTTCGTTTCTTTCCTTTTTTTCTAATTTTGTTCGTGGCTAACTGTTTGTTCTTTTTGTTCTTTGTTAATAATGATAATACTCCATTCCGTCTCAAAATGAATGTATTTTTTTTAAATGTAATGTGATCAATAACAAATTATTATTTTTGAATATTGATATATTTATTTTTAATTTTTTTGAATATTTTTCAAAAAATATATTACTCCTTCCGTCCCAATTTAAAGTTTTTAGTTTGACTTTGCACGAAGATTAAGAAAAAATAAATGTTGTGAGTATGAAAAGTAAAGTGGGAGAGAGAAAGTAGGTAGGGAGTTTTTGTTGTGAGAATGACAAGTGGGTCCCACTTTCCATTTTAGGTAATAAAGCAAAGTAAGAATCTTAAATTGGGACAAACTAAAAAAGAAAGTAAGAACCTTAAAGCGGGACAGAGGGAGTATTTAATATTTTTAACCCTTTAAGTTTCAAAAATTTCATTAAAACCCTTAATAGCTAATATCAATTACAAATCCATCCATTTTGACGGTCATGTGCTATGCACATGATACTTAACTGAATTTTCTAACAAAATCCGTCAAAAAGGCCTTAACTGACCAACATTTTTCACATAAAGGTCTGATCTGGTGAAATAAAAACATTAGGGTCCGTTTGGAAGGGTGGTATATCACTTTAATGTCTAAATTGTCATTAACCCTTATTATTATTATTATTATTATTATTATTAGTTTCGAAAGAATGAATACTTGTGTGAGTTGTGATTAGGTCATGTGATGTTCAATGTGTTTGGTCCATTTATTTATTACAGGGCCCACACTGGTCAAGAGAAAAGTGCTCCCCCAACCTTTCAAGTTGCCAATGTTGTCTACCGTATATTTGAAGAATTGGGAATTTCAAGTTGTCACGAGGGGATCAACTTCCATTTTTATTTATTTATCCTTTTATTTAGGAAAATGTAGAGGTTTTATTTTTGAATACTATTAAATGATATTTTTGTACTTTACTAGTGATATTTTTTACTATATCAAAATGATTGATTACTTCACTAAGTAATCTTTAAGTGCATGTGATGTCTTTTTTGGAAAGTTCGAGGAAATGTATTTGAGGACTTAGATACATCCTATTAGTATGCATGAAGTGACTAGTGTCAGTTGATCGGGGATATTTATCAAAATTATACTCCCTCCGTTCCGTGAGATTATTATTTTTTTTCAGTTCGTCCCACCACAAGTTAGACTAATTTCTTTTTCAGTCTGTCTCACTACAAATGAAACTGTTTAAAATAAAAATGTTTTAATATATTTATATTCAACCAACCCCACTATTTAACCCCACTCATTCTCTCCATTCATTTTCCACCACTCATTTTATTCAACCAACACTACTATTTACCACACTCATTCTCTCTCTTCATTTTTTACCACACATCCAATAACTTTTTCTTAGTTATTGTGACCCAAAAGTTAGTCTCACTTGTGGTGGGACGGAGGGAGTATACTTACCTAAAAAATTTGTTATTTTAGTAATCAATTTAATTGAATTTTAATTTAACGAATGAAATTGGATGAAATTATGTTTAAAATTTGCTGTTCATTGTACTTAATGTATAACGTAATAAAACTATAACTTTCTTTAAAATTATTTTGTAATTTTTTATTAAAGTTTAATCAATTTGGTGAATCCTTAACCACTAATTACTTCATTAACTAATAACAATATTCAGCCCTAAACACACGAGCGATCTGGTGTGGTCTCTAGACCACCCATATGTACCTACAATATTCCAATTCGTTTCGTATTACACTCATCCTTCATGATTTAACTCCACAATTCGAAAAGTACCAACCTGATAACCAATTAATCTCATTCTCATCCTAAAACATTTTGGCATGGGAGCCATAACATTGATGTCATATACTCCCTCCGCCCCAGCTCACTTGAGACTTTTTGACCAAAACTGGTCAACTTAAGGTCGGTTTGACCAACACTTTATAGAAATATTTATGATCCGAACAAAAATTAAAAAAATGTAAAATGACCACCATTAAAAATCCTCTCAATAACAATTTTTAAAAAGTTTTTTGGAACATAAATATTTTTATAAAGTGTTGGTCAAACCGACCTTAAGTTGACCAGTTTTGATCAAAAAGTCTCAAGTGGGCTGGGACGGGGAGAGTACGGTGCAAAAGCAACATCAAATTTGAAGGACCAACCGTTTGAAATTCAAGTATTTTTTTTCCTACACTCCTAAAGTAACTGAGTAATTTTATTTATTTATTATTATTATTATTATTTTTTTTATTTTTTTTTTTTTTTTTTTTTTGCGAAAGGTCACTCTGGTCCAGTACAAGTATCATTATAGTTTAATAATGATCTCTCCTTTAAATTGACATTACTAAATAGTAAACTGAATAACTATAGTACTATCCGAAATGATTGGGTAGGATTATACGTACACTTAATTTTTTTTTTAAAAAATAAGTTGATAGATAAATAACTTTTTAAATAGCGCTATTTTTTTTTTTTGTTTTTCTGAATTAAAAATGACGGTGAAGTTAATTTTTGATGTTTTTTTTTTTTGTTTTTTTAACAATTAATGGAGAATCGAACACGAAACTTTTTTTTTTTATTCAACTCACACACCCACACACCCACCCATGCACGCTCAAAAGCGCCTAGGAGATAAATCCTAAGGAGAGAATGCCTTCCCTCTAACTTCTGGGGGGATCGAACCCATGACCTCCAGGTTGGAAGCCAAGAGCTCTAGCCATCAGGCCAAACCCATGGAACACGAAACTTCTTGTTGTAAGATTAAAAGGATTTAACATGTGTCTACCAAAACACATACTCCCTCCGTCCCGGACTAAAATTCTTAGTTTGATTTTACACGGAGATTAAGAAAAAATAAATGTTGTGAGTATAAAAAAGTAAGTACGAGAAAGTAGGAGAGATAAAGTGGGTAGAGAGTTTTTATTGTGAGAATGACAAGTGGGTCACATAATCCATTTTAGGTAATAAAGCAACTAAGAACCTTAGTCTGGGACAAACTAAAAAGGAAAGTAAAAACTTTAGTCTGGGACGGAGGGAGTACTAAAAATGAGGCGAAATGAAATAGAGGTGGTCTCCCATGAGAACAAGGGGATCCGTCTCATGCATGAGACGGTCGCCCGATGACCCATGGGCCGAACCCGCCACGTGGCAGACTCCCAGAACTCCAATTTTTTTTTTTTTTTTTTTTGAGTTTTTATATTATTTTTTCGGCTTTTCCGTCGTTGACCAAAAGTAATAGTTACCATAACTTAATGTAATGACTGAATACATATAAAGTAATATTGTTCATAAGTAAACGTAACACCTGTTTTACAAAAACAAAAGCTCGTTTTACTCATTTTTTCAAATGTAATACTAACTATAATTACATGTAACCCAAGCAATATCTAAATGTAATTATCATTTATACTGAAATGTAATAATGCTTTTGCAAAAATGTAAAATATTGTGTATTTTGATTTAATTTTTTGAAAAGTAACAACTCATATATATGAATGTAATTGTTTGTACAAGTAAATGTAACCCTTTAATAAAAGAAATTATAACATATTTCTCTATATAATGTAATACTTTTACATGTAACACTAATCAAGTGTTTTTAGCTCTAAAAATGTAAATGGTTGAATTATTATTTTTTCTATACATATGTGTTACAATTATGTATAAACATTATTACATATAAGTAAC
This sequence comes from Campanula takesimana, assembly GCA_026119855.1. Lineage (NCBI taxonomy): Eukaryota > Viridiplantae > Streptophyta > Magnoliopsida > Asterales > Campanulaceae > Campanula > Campanula takesimana. The sequence continues at coordinate 544,170 of JAOWBW010000002.1, forward strand.
ACGTTCGTTACATTTTAGTTGTAATAATTATTACTTTTGGCAAACGAAAAAAACATAAAAATAACACTGTTACTTTTTTATATATATGTATTACTTTTATGTATACAAACTGTTACTTTATATGTATACAGTCATTACATTATGTTATAGTAACTATTGCTTTTGACAAACCGAAAAAAAAATATAAAAATCAAATAAAAATCCAAAAAAAAAAAAAAAAAAAATTGGGCCTATGAGAGGCTGCCACGTGGCAGGGTCGCCCTTAAGTCCTGGAGCCAAAAAAAAAAAAAAAAAAAAAATTGGGCCTATAAGAAGTTGCCACGTGGCATGGGTTGCCCTTTGGATCATGGAGCCGGTTCAATGGCCGGGTCATGGTTGGGTTTTGGGTCGAAATGACCCATCTCATGAATGAGACGGGTATGTGTGTTCTCACTTGAGTATTTATCAATAAAATAAATGATCTTCATTCAATTCAATGGAATAATGAAGAAAACGGTGTCGGCTGTAATACCAAATTACGTGCCATGGTTAGATTACGACCTAATCCAGACCGGTCAATATTTGGTTCTTACTTAAAACGGCATGTTTGTAAGCTTGGTCAAATAAAACGGTTTGCTATTTTTACAAGAAGTTGCAACAATTGCATGCACCTGAAGACCAATGAAAAAAATGCCAATGAAAAACAAATAAAAAACAGTTGCCAAGGTAACAAATTTGCATCACAAATAAGTCAAATATGATAGAACAATTTTAATCCCTGAATGCCACACTCATATTTAAGTAAGAGAAAGAGGAAGAGATGAAGCGGAAGCATGTAATAAATGTATACCTGTTGAATCCATCTTGATGTCTTGAAGGGAGAATAAGAATGAAGTAGAAGATAATGTAGGGAGATGATCTTCTAAATGAAAGTGTCTCTTAGTCTCTCAAAATTTCTTTCAATAATGAAGAGATAATTTAGATTAGAGAAAGTAAGAATCAAGTATGTTTAAGGCTTGATGGAGGGGCTTTTATATAGTAAACATGGTGACACTTCAAATAGGGACCATACATATTCATTTCCAAAGCAATGTTGATTTACCATCTTGCCCATCAAAGATAGATAAATAACATTTCAGGGATTCTACACATTGACTATTTTGACCATACTTTATATTAATGTCATAGTTATGATTTTATTTATGGAAGGTACCAAATTATTTGTGTTGCAAGCCACATTGATCTAACAAAATATTTTTTCAAGCACATGTTCATTAGTTTGAATTTTTTATAACAAATTTACATCACAAATAAGTCAAATATTTTTCCTCTTGATAACGATTTAGATCAGCTTGGTGTTTGTCTTACTCTATCGACATTCTTTTATGATAATGACTAGTAGGTAACCCGTGCTTTGCACGAAAAACTTATTTATTATTTTTTTGTTTTTATTTGAATTAAAACGTTGATAAAAACTTGGATGAGAACACCATGACCCGTCTCATGGTAGAGACGGGTCATTTTTGACCCATGACTCGGATCCATGACCCAAGGGCAAAAAAAAAAAAAAAAAACTGTTTTTTTGCTTTATTTTTAGTTTTTATATTTTTTTTGGGCTTTTTTTTTTCAGTTTGCCAAAAGTAATACTACCTCCGTCCCAACTCAATACGCATCTTTACTGTTTGGCACAATATTTAAGGAGAGATTATTTATATTCAAAAGTATTGTGAGTGGAGAATAATGAGTGGTTGGGAGGAAGAAAGAGAATGAGTGGAGAATAATGAGTGGTTGGGAGGAAGAGAGAGAATGAGTGGAAGATTATAAAAATAATAAAAAACTTTCCTTTTTTGGATTGTGCCCATATCAACGACACCCACTTAAAAGGTAAGTGTGCACATTGAGCTGAGACGGAGGTAGTAGTTACTATAACTAAATGTAACAAACGTGTTACTTATATGTAACAGTATGTATACATAAAAGTAATACATATATACAGAAAAGTAACAGTGTTTTTTTTTTTTTTTTTATGTTTTCTTCGTTTGCCAATAGTAATACTTACTACAACTAAAATGTAACGAAGAGAGAGAATGAGTGGTGGGGTAGAGCGAATATAAAATTATAAACAGAGTAGAGTATTTTGGGAAGTTTCAAGTGAGCTGGGACGGAACAAAATGAAAATAAGTGTCAAGTGAGCTGGGCCGGAGGGAGTAAATTGTTAAATATTGTTTTTCTTTTCTTGAAGCATCATTGTTAAATATTGTTAAACACAACATTCAATCATTTTTAATAAAATATTTTACTGAAAAATGTCTGAAAATCTACTACTTTTCAAAATCGGCAATTGAACATTTTGTAGGGATCGCGACCATCACCACCGCTCTTTACATTAGTACTCTCTCTGTCCCGCTTTAAGGGTCTTACTTTCTTTTTTTAGTTTGTCCCAATTTAAGGTTCTTACTTTACTTTATTGCCTAAAATGGAAAATGAGACTCACTTGTCATTCTCACAACAAAAACTTCCTACACACTTTCTCTTTCCTACTTTACTTTTCATACTCACAACATTTACTTTTTCTTAATCTCCGTGTAAAGTCAAACTAAAAACATTAACGGATTTGGTTTTGGGCGTCCCCCAAAAGACCTCATACTAATGAAGTGGGTGGGTGCTCTTATATACTCTCGCAATTATTTCCTCAATTACCGATGTGGGACTTTGGGTTGCATCCCAACACATTCAAATTCAAATTAAATGATAATATTTTAATCTAAATTAGATGGGAATATAAAATTTGATAGTTCTCAATTTAGTTTAAAATAGAATGCTACTCTCTCTGACCCAAATTAATGTTTTTAGTTTAGTTTGAATTTACACGGATATTAAGAAAAAATAAATGTTGTGAGTATGAAAAGTAAAGTAGGAAAGAGAAAGTGTGTAGGGAGTTTTTGTTGCGAGAATGATAAGTGGGATCCACTTTTAGGTAATAAAGTAAAGTAAGAACTTTAAATTGGGACAGACTAAAAAGGAAAGTAAGAGCGGGATAGAGGGAGTACTATTTAGTTGAGTTGATTCAAACATATATATATGCACGTCTCTTCATTTAGGACCACCAAGTAACAAACTACACCTTAAATTTAAGAAAAAGGATAATTACAATTTTTTTGGTGTTACTTGAAGCCTTGAAGTCAAGCTCCATTACATTCAAACTCGACAACTATTAGCTATTTTTTTTCTCTTTGATGATGTAATCTCCGCCGGAGAAGAAGGCTCCGGCGACCGTTCACGCTTACAACCGTCACCAACAGATTCTTCCCCATGTAATTGAAGAAGGTCGGGAAAATTAACCTTAGCTCGAGATCCTCTTAATCTGAACGCGGCTCTATCATAAGCTAATGCTGCATCCTCAGGTGTATCAAATGTTCCCAACCACATTCTAGTACCTTTCTTATGTGGGTCCCTCATCTCAGCCGTGAACTTCCCCCACGGCCGCCGCCTCACTCCTCTGTACCTCTTCCATGCCGCCGGGTCGTGTTCCTCACGCGCCACATCCACCACAATCTTGGGTGTCAGATCCTCTTCAGATGCTTTTTCTGTACTTTCTGTTGGTGAGAAGGAGCTGAAACTTGAGCATGAGCTAGAATCAGGTGTGGGGAGGTCCAACATAGTAGCGTAGAAATCATCATCAAACAGATGTTGTTGGATTGATTCGAGAAAAATCCAACTTTGGGAATCATTAAAAGACCCGAAACTACTCGAATATGATGCGTTGGATGAGTTATTATCAGGTGTATCGCATGAGTGGATTGGGAAAATATCGGAAAAATCGAAATTATCAAAAAGTTCTTGTTGTAAGGAATTAAAGTCGGATTCGAAGGATAAAAACTCCATTTTTTCTCTGATAACTGAGAAATAGGTTTTGTATTTTGTTTGATAAGTCTGAGAGTTGAGAGTGAAGAGAAAATAGTGTAGGCTTTGTGTTTATATATAGGTGGGGGAGGTGTTTGGAACTTTCGTTCAGATGGATCTAGTGAAAGATCTAGGAAAAGGTTTGTTTGTTTATTTAATTTAGACATGTGTTCTTTTTGTTAAATAAATGGAATAAATTCAAGTTGGCTTTTTTAATTGCCAGTTTCAAACTTTCCAATTTATAATATATTTACTACTCCCTCTGGTCTAAAATATGTCTTTTTTTGCATTTGCACAACTCTTAAAAAATGTAATAATTATCATGACTTGGTGACAAAAGTTTCAACTTTGCCCCTATTAAATGTGCAACTTTCTTACATTAATGTCTCACACTAAGATAATTAATAAAAGAGAACAAGTTTCAATGCAAGGATAAGAGAGACATTTAGCTCAAAAGTGACAATTATTTTAGACCAAAATTTTGGTCCAAAAGTGACAGTTATTTTGGACCGGAGGGAGTACGTTTTATTTATGTTAATCATTTGTACTTTTATAGTATGTCTGTTTTTTTCCACTTAGTGACCCAAGACAAAATAATTAATGACTCATTTTTCCATTTTATCACTACTTAGAACACACATTCTTTAACAAAGAACTTTTGTTAGGCTGTCAAAATAAATGAAACGGAACGTGTAAGAGTGAGGTGGGGCAGCCCTTCACGGGGTAGCTCCTCAAGGAGGTGAGTGATGGTAAAGAGGTTTTGTGTTCGAGTGGTGGAAATAACGTCTTGGTGGCAAGTGATGTAAGTCATCTTAGATATTCCTTTTAGAGCCACTTACTAACTTGGCGACTGAGATCAGACTCCAATTTACGTGTCTATGAATCTGAAATAGTGGTTCATAGACCCTAAGATTATGGTGAGCGTAAGCACTGACACTTAATTCATTTTTTTTTTTTTAAAGTGATGGGCAAATGAATCATTAACTTTTTCGGGAAAAGGCAAGGGTAAAAAATTTGAGGCCCTTACAAATCATACTATAGGTATAACATACTCTCTCTGTCCCCGCACACTTGACACCTTTTGACCAAACAAAACTGGTCAACATAAGGTCGGTTTGACCAACACTTTATAGAAATATTTATGATCCGAATAAAAATTTAAAAAATATAAAATGATCACCATTAAAAATCCTCTCAATAACAATTTTTAATTTTTTTTTGGAACATAAATATTTCTATAAAGTGTTGGTCAAAACGACCCTAAATTGACCAGTTTTGATCAAAAGGTGTCAAGTAAGCTGGGACGGACAGAGTATGTTTCTATTAATTATTTATTTTTAGATAAAATGTAATGCATGTTACATGGAGAAAGCTTTTCATTCTATCAAAGGTGCCCAATCTTCCTAAAATGGCTGTGGTTTTTTTTTTTTTTTTTTTTTTAATTGGCTCTTTATCGGGTTTCTTTTCATTCTTCTTTGGCACCTGTGATAGAGATTGGAGATATTTGGCCTCCAAAAGGGCCACAAATTGTAGGGATCACGACCACCACCTTATATTGTTTGTTTTGAGTTCAGCATGCACAAATTTGGTTTTGGGCATTTTTAAAAAGCCCTCGTACGAATAAAGTGTAGGAGGATGCTCGTATACTAATAAAGTGGGTGGAGACTTGACATTTCGTTGGTCAATTCCGATGTGGGACTTCAGATAGCCACCCAACAATCCTCCCCTCAAATCAATGACCACACCGCTAGTGTCTACACCAGCCCTACCAGCGAAAGTTTGTACTAACTGCCGCTATTACCTGCGTAACACTACCGCCTAATCACCAATATCAGGATGACTTTCGATTGCAGGACTCCATTCGCAATTCACACAAGGGAATCACACCTTATAATCGCACACATACGATTCACCCGGTTGAGCCCATCCGAACCATTGCTCTGATACCATTTGTAGGGACTGCGACCACCACCAACATTGTCCACATTAGCATGATATATATTGTCAGATTTGGGCCCAGCCCACATGGATTTGTTTGTTAACATCTCCCAATAGACCTCATACTAATGAAATGGATGGGTACGTGCTCTTATATAGTATGTGACAATTTTTTATTCAATTGGCGATGTGAGACTTTGGGTTGCCTGTCCGCAACATAATTGTCCAAAATTGTCCAAAACCTGATAATGATTTTATGGTATTTTAGACGAATGAGGCAAAATAAAAAGACAACGAATTTCAAGTTGATGTATAATGATTCATGAACGTGAAAATGAGGGTGTGGCGGCTACAAAGTGGATATGATAATAGTATGATCTAAGTTGCCACTTTTGAGTTAAGGGAGAAATTGTGAGCAATTTGGTTTGTGTTGTTTAGTGTGCCTGGTTAATGTTTGTTTCCAGGTAGGTTCGTAAGTAGGTTGGCCCATACTGGTCAAATGAATTAAGGCTAGAATCCAAAAATTTAAAGCTAGTGGTGGGTCAGGAATTAATATTGAAGTTCATTAATTCAAATCTAGGTTTTACTTATTAAATACTCCCCCCATTTCAAAGTATACGTGTCGTTTGTTAATTTTTGTTTAAAAAATATTTGTCATTTTACTATTTTTAAAGCTTTTCTATTGTTGTATACCACTTATACCCTTCTTAATGATAGTGAAGTGTCTCTTGCACGAACATTTAATTGTCTAGGTAATTAAATTACTTTAGGGGTGTATGAGACTTATTTACATGCATTTATTGCATATTTTAAGAATTGTGCTCAAAACGACATATATTTTGAGACGTAGAGATTACTATAGTTGTTGTGAGTTTTGTACGTTGAATTTAGAGTCTTGGAGTTTAGTAAGGGCGTGCTTGTTACAACACACGGTCGTGCAAACCCAACTGATTGATCTGTTGAATGAAAATACTTGGCACAAACATGCCAAAAACAAGACACGTTCGTGCGAAGGGATCAGAAGAAATAAAATCATGCAAGGAATTTTACACGATTGTGTTGCCTAGAGGGCAAGAGCATGCCTGTGCGCATATCTGTTTGGCCGTGAGTGACCCGCTTCGAGTAAGGTGTCGGGCAAGTTTGAATTGTTTGAGAATTTTTAGTGTTAGAGTAATAAACAAGACTTGATAAGAAAAGCAAGTAATCACAAGAACACAGATTTACGTGGTTCACCAACTTGACTACGTCCACGGGGAGGAGAGAGAATATTATTATCAATCTAGAGAAACGATTACAAGATCACACTATTACTGCTGCACGAATTTTGATCACAAAATTCCTAACTGTGCAACTGTAGAATTACAAATCTCTCTGAGCACTCTAATAATTTGTCTATGACAATCTGAGGTGTGATTTTGATAAAAACTAGTAGCCTCTATTTATACCTGTAGACACCCCATTTTGAACACACATTCACAATTACACCACTTCTGTGTCTCGCCTTTGATTTGGGTCGAAACTCGTTAAGTTTGACATGTCTCGTTAAGTTTCTGACTGACTTCGTTAGTTAGGGGCCAAAATAAACATTAAAACTTAAAAAAAAGGTAAAATTGTGATTCCAGCACAAGATAGCTCGTACGAGGCACCTAATACCTCGCACGAGGTATCCCCCTTGACAAACGAGTTTCTGGCAGTTTCCTTGCTGATTCCAAACTCGTTTCTTGGCCAACACTCAAATTAATCTGGGAAAGAAATGATAGACGATCTGAGAGTCCAAAAACAACTCCTTGGGAATCAAGTCTTTGATTCCCATCCATAAACAACTCCTTGGCTTGATCCCTAAGTCACCAAAACATATAAATATAGGGGTTCTTGAACTAAAATCCCTAATGACTCTCTAGACACTCTTATTATTGACAGCCCCAAGGCCAATAATTCTCTCACATCACCCCTAAACACACCCCCACGAAATTCATAAGATCACAACACAAATCAAGTCAAAGCTTTTGGATCATCAAGGCCTTTTGTCAATGCCATCCATAGGATTCTTGAATAACGCTTAGGTAAATCCCTTTGTTTTCTATCTTCTCATCTCCTTCTTTGCTTTGAAGTGGTGTAATTTTATTAAAAGGATCAGCCTAGAGCCTCTCCAATTCATAGGGATGGTCTCGAAGCAGATGATCCGACATTCCAAATAAATAAGAAATTATTTATTTGGCTCTCTTTGTACATAATTTGCATAATTTCAAGATGATGATAATGTTTTCGTAGCAAAACCAATCCTAGATTGGGTGGATTGAGTGCTCCTTGGCCTTCCCAATCCATAACTTAACCCCCTAATCCAAGATCTCACGGTCCGTGTTCCGTTAAACATGGTGGCGACTCACAACAAAATCGAGCAACAATCAAATCCTTACATCAAAACCAATTCAACGCAAAAGGATGCGCGCTCACAATACCACTCAAGTCTATCTCAAAATCTGGTAGAAACTTGGAATCCAAGTCCAAAACTGACTTGAAACCTCCCCTTCTGCGAAACTGGAAGTGTCCAAAATCCTGCTGCTGTTTGGACACTGGTCCAGCCGGGTCATAGGCATGGTCCGACTGAATCCTTGCTTGGTCCGGCCGCACCCACTTCTATACCCGGTCGGTGTTGGTGTTATGCCCTAGGCATGTTGTTTGTAAAATTAATGTTATTATTTATAAAGATATTGAATGTTTGATTATTATATCTTTTGCATGTTTATTATAATAATCCCCGTCCATGATAATTATGATTAATTATTAGTATAAGTTTAATAGATATTCATATGATGATTATGGTGTATGGGATACAATTAGACTTATGGGTATTTGTTGGAGAACAAATACTGTACTGACCCCTATGAGACTTATGTCATGGTCACTATGTCATAATTAAGTCTCATATAGTTATATCACTAGAATCTATAGACCTGAGGTTATTACAGTCTTCCACATGGTGAACATTACGTTTGACATATTCAAACGTTATCCCTAACCGGATAGCTATAAAGAATATGATTGGTGTAATCGGAATCATGTAGGGAAGAGTAATAAGTCAAGATGGGATTTGTTCCTCGTCAAGAGAGATGTCAAGCTTTGGCCACTCGATGAATGGTATTGATGAAATGCATGGCCGTGCTCAAATATGATTTGTAGTATCAATACATTCGGGATCGAGAAAGCATTGAACAAATGTAAGTTGACCATTGACCATGGCTTACGTTCAATAAGACATCCTGTAACAAAGAGATTGTGTTATGTTTTATTTTAGGAAACTTTGGATTCCAAAGTTATACTAATTGGGTAGTCATAATGGCTTGCTAGAGTCCGCTTATGACTTACGAGGTTTGACTGGTTCGGACTCGTTGCCAACTTATTATAATCCTATTGGGTCACACACGTAGAACAGATAATTAAAAGGAGCGAAAAATGAGGAAACTGACCAGGACGTCCGTACGGCTGGACAGGCGGCGTACGCCTATCTCTGAGCCGTACGGCGGCGTGCCCGTAAATCAGTTTATTTAAAGCAGTTCTTGTTGGACAAGAATACCTAAGTCCTAAAGGGTTTTGGACATCCCTAGTATATAATGTAAACTGACGGGAATTGTTCCCTAGTTGTTGATTTGATCAATTCCAAAGTCTTTCTTAGAGAGAAAAATCACACATTATATTCTTAGGTTATTGTGATTGATTAATCCCAATTATCAAGTCACAATAATAATTAGGAGCTTTGAAGAATCGTTCTTCAACATCGTTGATCAATCCGAAGACCTAGCAGTCAAGTTTAAGAAGGCGTTCTTGAAATCTGTTCGTTGTGTGGATCACCGGTAGAGGGCGTTCATCTTAACGCTTAATCCAAGTTTTACATAACGATCTACAAGGGTTAGTTTCTTTCATCTTGTTATTATGAATTATTGTTCATAGCGGATCTAGGCTATTGGGTTTTATTCATGTCTATCTTCCGCTGCGCATGATTGCACGAAACCCAACAGTGGTATCAGAGCCCCGTTGATGATCGATAATTCTAATATAGTCATGATATAATATTTAATGCGATTATTTAATTGATATGCTCATGAGAAAGATGAATTTATGTGATGATTATTATATGAGATATAAAATATGCATGCTAGTAGATGTGGTTGTGATATTGATTTGATTAATATGTATGATCGCATGCTTAGATTATCATGATATAATTGGATTATGATCGTTGATAATATTGATCTTATTCGTATGAGGAATAAATTGGTTATTATTTGTATGAATAAAGTGGGTTAAAATTCGTATTCTGTATTTTTCGTATTTTCGTAATCTGATTGTGTATGAATACGATAATGGATTGATCGAATTTCTGAAAAACTGTAAATCTGGAGAAACTGATCACGGCATCCGTACGCCTGGACAGACGGTGTACGCCTAGGTCCAAACCGTATGGCGCCTGCACGTTTTTTCAGAATGTTGCTCCGTTTTCTTGTGTCCAGATTCTTATGTAAATTGTTTACGGAATTCGAATCTGGAAACAGAAACTGGTTTCAGACGGCTGGTTTCTGAAACCGTGTTTCCTGAAACAGTTTTCTGCGAAGAATTCAGAGTGACTGCAGAAATCAGAGTTCTAAAGAGTTTAGAACTGCTGTAATTTGTGAGATTAAGAGACAATGAAAGATCTTGAGACAAGTGGCCAATCTATACGGGAATGTGGATGCCTTTTGGCTTAGTTTCGACCGTATAGAAAAGTTGCTTGATTTCTTGATCCTAGTACGGGAATGTGGATGCCTTTTGGCTTAGTTTCGACCGTACGGTTTGTGCTCTCAATTTCAAGATGCTCTGCAGATGGTTTGGACTATACTGATTTGATCCGTTTCAGATGGCTGGTTTTTGAAACCGTGTTTCCTGAAATAGATGTAAGTTCAGAAGTCCAGACATTGAGATTATAATCTTAAAGGAGTTTAAGATTGGCGTGATCTCAAAGTTTCAGACTTTAATCCTTAACTAGCGCAACTAATGTCACATAAAATTAATTCGGTTAATTGATTAACTTTATGTGTGAGAACCTTCCTTAAAATTTTAAGTTATGTGCCAATCCATGATTAAAACACTTGTGAATATGTGGGTATTTTTATGTGGGTTACGCCCTAGCGTAGGCACATTAATTCTATTCATTTATAAGCAAGATGAGGAAACAGTGATTCCTATACGTTTAAAATGGTTTGACTTAATTAGGATATCAAAACAGTTTTGGGCCTAAGGCACAGATAAGATTAAAACATGTTAGACATATGATGTCTGAAATCTCATAAAAGATCTAAGAATCATATATGATATGATTGACAAGGGTTTGTCTAGCTAAATAACTTATTTTGAGCAGTCGTGCCCTAGCCGACTCAAAGTTAAGTGAAATATGGATCTTAGCCCATTTGAATTATATGTTACATTAGATGTACTTGAAGGTTATATAATTTAGTGGGAGTATTTGTGAAATGCTAATATTTATAATATCTTTAATTAAGTTGGTACTTATATGTGATTACATGTTTGAATAATTGTAGATAATGGCTCAAAATTCAAGTTCTTTATCATTGCGATCTATCATTGAGAAGGAAAAGCTTCAAGAAAATGAAGCTAACTTCACGGATTGGATCCGTAGCCTTAGAATTGTTCTAAAGCATGAAGACAAGCTCTATATTCTTGATGACCCCGTTCCTGAAGATGAACCTACTTCTAATCCACCCAAGGATGAGATAAACGCCTGCAAGAATCACAAAAGTGATTCTCGTGAGGTGGGTTGTCTCATGCTTGCAGCCATGTGTCCAGAGCTTCAGAAGAATCTTGAACACTTGGAGGCATTTGACCTTGCTGTTTAGTTGAAAGATATGTTTCAAGAACAAGCAAGGCAAGAAAGGTTCGACACTATAGCTGCCTTGGTCTCATGCAAGATGAGCGAAGGGCAGGCTGTGGACCCTCATGTTCTTAAGATGAAGGCTCATTTTGAGAATCTAGAGAGGCTTGGCCATCCAATTGATGTTGAGTTGGCCACTGATTTTATTCTTAATTAATTGCCCAAAATCTATAATCAGTTCGTCATGAACTTTAATATGCATGGGATGGATAAGTCACTGTCTGAGTTGCATGGGATGCTTAAGACAGCGAAAAATAAAATCGGTAAAGAGGCCGCTCCTGTGCTCATAGTGTCTAAGGAAGGAAAGGGCCAGAAAGGAAAAGGAAAGGGAAAGGCAAAGGTTGTCAAACCCAAGATTGGCAAGGCAAATTTTGCCAATGCTACTGTGGCTAAACCTACTTCCCAAAAGGATACAATATGTTTCCACTGCAATGAGATTGGTAATTAGAAAAGAAATTGCAAGGTTTACAAGGAAGAGTTAAAGAACAAGAAGAGCAGTGGGACTGGGTCTACTTCAGGTATCTATGTTATAGATATTCTACTTTCTACTTCTAGTTCCTGAGTATTAGATACCGGATGTGGATATCACACTTGTTTGAATGTGCAGGTGTAAGGATCCTCCCCCCTCGGGTGGCGAACACGGGGCTCGCTCAAAGGAAGAAAGCCAAACACGTTAACTAAACAAATTTAACGGAGTCGCCACATTTGTTAACTTTTAACCCAACAAATGAAAATGGTTAGAGATTTAAGAGTTCGGAGGTCAGGTTACGACTTGGGAAGAGTTTTACGTCACCCAAGTCGCCTCGGACAAAGCCGAGTCTCCCTTATGTTTGTTAACGAAAAGTGCATATGTGTGTCTGTGTTTTTAACGGAAAACTGCAGTTTTAACTGGTTATTGATTTTAACAGAGGAAAAATGGTTTATTTGCATAAATATTTACAAAACAAGACAGAAAGGAAAAAAAGCCCCTCTGACCCAACTTAGCCGTATGGTTAGGAGGGGTCTTCTCTGGGATTTTACAGTTTGTCCAGAAACTGTCCAGTTTCAGGCAGAAACAGAGTATTCTGCTGAAACTGGACTGATCTGTTTACTTTCAGTTTGAATGTTAACCAACAAACTTTGATTAAAATCATTCCTATGCACATTAATCACCAAATGGCCATCAAATACATGGATTTGAGTGTGATTAAGGCAATCATTGGAGAAAATTGAAAAAGGTGATGAAAATGGCCTTTGAGCCAAGATAACCATTTTGATGAGTAAAGATGTAAACTTTATCATCAAAAATGGTATCCTTAACAATATTAAACCTTTAGGGACAACAAAATGACATAAAGATTGAATCTTTATGACCCAAATGTGGGATTTAAGGCTAAATCAAGGTTGGGATGATAAAGATTGGGACTTTATCACCCAACATGATCATCATGGCCAAACATGAACATTATTAGCATAAAGATACATGCTTTCATCATAAAAATGGATCATCAAGCTATTTAAAGACAATAAACTAACAAATCATGATCTCCCTTAGGTTTTAACCCTTGATCACATACAAGAATGTGAGGGCACCTTGGATCATCTCATTATTTGGTTCTAAGATATGAATAACAAGAATAAAGGTGCTTGAAGTACAAGACTTGCAATGTATGTAAATGCTTGACAATGACAAGGCTTTTAAATGCAAATAAGCAAGTAATATGAACAAGAACAAAGAGTTTTGAGATGGAGAGAAGATGGGGAGAAGGAGGCTTCACCTATGATGGTTATGGCCTATGTTCCTCTCTTTTTCACTAAAAGATTTAATGGTGTTTGTTTCAGATTGAAATCCTGCAGAGTTTCCCTCTGAATTTATATTTTTCCACCCTGAAATGATTAGCAAGGGTCTTAATTTATAGGGACTGAGGGTGCCTAAACCAGCCGTACGGCTAGGCCCTTCTAGTGCCCAAACCATCCGTACGGCTCAGCCTGGAGAGCTTCTGGATTTTTCCAATTTTAATCCCAGAGCAGTCCTGGGATTTTAGGTTTATCCTAGTGAGGTCCTAGTTCATCAGTTTATCCCTAGATGATCCTAAGATTACCTCTAAGGTTGGTTGGTTTCAGATTGGGGTACTTACAGAGCCCCTCGGCAACGTCGCTTTAGGAAAGCGGGTTGTCGATAAAGTAAGCATCCCAATCTGATGGGAGGACGGCTTGACCGATTTGGCTACATGGATGGGCCTAGTGGTATAGGATTCCTACGTATCCCATTTGCGGGGAATCAAGCCTAACGTAGTTCAGAGAGAGAGAGTGGGAAGTTTTTCGAAGTTACGTATACCTAGGGGAGAGGTGGATATAAATCATCCTTTCCCAAGGGGATAAATATGACTCTCGGTGAGTCATAGTCAACTAGGCTCTATGGATAGGATTGACTTTCATAAGGAAGCATGACTCTTAGCGAGGCAGAGGCGGGACATGGTCAACTTGGCTCTATGGAGAGGGTTGACTTTCATAAGGAAGCATGACTCTTAGCGAGGCAGAGGCGAGACATGGTCAACTTGGCTCTAGAGAAAGGGTTGACTTTCATAAGGAAGCATGACTCTTGGCGAGGCAGAGGCGGGACATGGTCAACTGGGATCTATGGAGAGAGTTGACTTTCATAAGGAAGCATGACACTTGGCGAGGCAGAGGCGGTACATGGTCAACTTGGCTCTATGGAGAGGGTTGACTTTCATAAGGAAGCACGACTCTTGGCGAGGCAGAGGCGGGGCATGGTCAACTTGGCTCATTGGAGAGGGTTGACTTTCATAAGGAAGAATGACACTTGGCGAGGCAGAGGCGGGACATGGTCAACTTGGCTCTATGGAGAAGGTTGACTTTCATAAGGAAGCATGACTCTTGGCGAGGCAGAGGCGGGACATGGTCTGCTTGGCTCTATGGAGAAGGTTGACTTTCATAAGGAAGAATGACTTTTGGCAAGGCAGAGGCGGGACATGGTCAACTTGGCTCCATGGAGAGGGTTAACATACATAAGGAAGCATGACTCTTGGCGAGGCAGAGGCGGGACATGGTCAACTTGGCTCTATGGAGAGGGTTGACTTTCAAAAGGAAGCATGACTCTTGGCGAGGCAGAGGCGGGACATGGTCAACTTGGCTCTATGGAGAGGGTTGACTTTCATAAGGAAGCATGACTTTTGGCGAGGCAGAGGCGGGACATGGTCAACTTGGCTCTATGGAGAGGGTTGACTTTCATAAGGAAGCGTGACTCTTGGCGAGTTAGAGGCGGGACATGGTCAACTTGGCTCTATGGAGAGGGTTGACTTTTATAAGGAAGCGTGACTCTTGGCGAGGCAGAGGCAGGACATGGTCAACTTGGCTCCATGGAGATGGTTGACTTACATAAGGAAGCATGACTCTTGGCGAGGCAGAGGCGGGACATAGTCAACTTGGCTCTTTAGAGAGGGTTGACTTTCATAAGGAAGCATGACTCTTGGCGAGGCAGAGGCGGGACATGGTCAACTTGGCTCTTTAGAGAGGGTTGACTTTCATAAGGAAGCATGACTCTTGGCGAGGCATAGGAGGGACATGGTCAACTTGGCTCTATGGAGAGGGTTGACTTTCATAAGGAAGCATGACTCTTAGCGAGGCAGAGGCGGGACATGGTCAACTTGGCTCTATGGAGAGGGTTAACTTTCATAAGATAGCATGACTCTTGGCAAGGCAGAGCCGGGAAATGGTCAACTTGGCTCTATAGAGAGGGTTGACTTTCATAAAGAAGCGTGACTCTCGGGGTCAGAGGCGGGACATGGTCAACTTGGCTCTATGGAGAGGGTTGACTTATACAAGGACTGTCTTACACCATTTTGGATTGCCGAGGACAAGGACCTCAACCTATAATGACTATTCTGAGCCAAGGCTTGGTCAACTCCATCTTTGGGGAGTTTGACGGGAAAACTGGTCTTACGTCCGACTAAGGACTGCCGGGAGCAACAAATTTTCACAATGGGACCACCTAAATATGTCCACTTAGGGGAAGGATTTTACTGGGCTTAAGTCATGGACGGCCGGGTCAATCATTGCTGGGATAGCAAATAAACAAGCAAATGGGCTTACGTCGCGTGGGGACCGCCGGGGTTAATTATTCACATTTGAGGGAACTTAATTATTTTCTAAGCCAAGAGTCATGTTTGGATGATCCAAGGAGAAGCAAATGTTTGGGGCATTTATGATATGGTTGGGGGTTTTGAATGAGGGGTCATAAAGCCAACCTTCCAACAAGAAATCATCAATTCTGTCAGGGCTAAAGTAGCCGTACGGCTAAGGAAGTGGGTGCCCTTTTTTATTGAATTTTGTCCCGGGTCTGGTCATCTTCTCAAGTTCCTTCTCCAGAATAAATTCATTTTCTTCATCCTTCAAAGCTTTTCTTTTCATGGAGTCTTTTCTCATGGAGAAACCACCAAAATTGTCCAAGATTGATCAAGAATGCTTTGAGGGCAACTTTAGGCTTTGGTTGCGGCATCATATGAGGGAGAACAAGGGTATTTTCCGAGCCAAATTTAGGCTTAGGTCTCTTTGGTCTCTCAAGGAATTCATCCCGGATCTTGAGCTTTTGAGGGCCGCTGCATCCTTTTGGGATATCCGGAGACATGTGTATTGTTTTTCCTACAACAAAATTACTCCGACATATGAGGATTTCAAGGCTTTGGTGGGAGGTATGGACACAGAGGACGTTGCTCTTCCCTCGATCGACGATATGATGTGCGTTGAAAGGTTGGTCATGCTTCTTGGCATTCCTTTGGAAGAAGCTCAATGCATGGTCCTTAATCATACCTTTATTGACATTTCGGATCTTCGCGAGAAATTCATGGATCGTACGGATGGGGCCTCTTGGAACACCTTTGGGTTGTGCGTCCTTGCCTTCTTCTACATGGTTGGATCCAAAGGTACTTGTCATAGGGTTTTGCTGAGCATCCTCGAGGAGTGTCTTGCAGGGAAGGACATTGTTCCTTTGATCTTGGGGGAGACCCTTCATGGCATGGACCGCTTAGCCTTGGGTGATGGTTTCATGCGCAGTGGCAGCCCCGCCCTTCTTACCATGTGGCTGCGGGAGAGACTGATGGCCATTCCCGAGGCTCCTCTTTCTCACAAACCATGGTCTTATTATTTGAGGGGCATACTTTTGGAATTTTCTCAGGGTGACTGGGAGGCTTATATGGCTTAACTTCGGACTTCACAGATCCGCTGGCGGGTCTCGCATTGGTGCATTGGCTCCGTGAGGGAGTATCAGGATGACTCCCCTATTGTTTAGGTAGTCCGCAGATAGTTTAGGTTACCACAGACTCCTTTGTTGGCGTGGTCGGGTATTAATCCAGAGCGTTTGAGACCTACATCGTTATCTATGTGGGATCCGTCCACTATTTCACTCCTTTCCTGGTCATGGACATGTTCCCTCTTTCCGGCTCGGGTACTTCTCAGGGGTGTGGCTAGCGCGGTTTTGACCACAGTTTACCTGGATTGGTATGAACAGACCATGGGTCAGACT
Source organism: Campanula takesimana (assembly GCA_026119855.1). NCBI lineage: Eukaryota > Viridiplantae > Streptophyta > Magnoliopsida > Asterales > Campanulaceae > Campanula > Campanula takesimana. Next base: position 561,434 of record JAOWBW010000002.1, read on the forward strand.
CAGAGATTCATTGAGGAGAGGCGTGAGGCTATTCTTGGGGGTGATTGTGATGCTAGTAGGGTTTTGAGGGAGGCTGAGGCCGTGTCGAGTGGCTACAACCGTACTGGGGACGTCGTTGAAGACTATCGAATCCTGGATGAGGGGAGGATGGCCATGGCGCCGAAGCTTGAGGCACGGATAGAGGATTTCCGGGCTAAGGCATCAGTTGACATGGCTTTGAGGGCGACTGGGCTTGCAGAGGAGAACAGGAGAGTAACCGAGCTTGGGAGAAAAAATATCGAGATCTTTGATGTGAAGAAGAAGAAAACTCGGGGGAGTCAAAAGAAGAAACGGAAAGACGAGGAGTAGTGATGATTCCCACTGGCCTAAGTATCCACCCATTGCCATTGCAGACACATTAGTTTGATTAGGTGTTTTATTTATATTTTTAACATGTCATTGAGACGAGAGTAGACCGTGCTTGAACTCATCAAAGAAGTGTTTGAACTGTAGTGACAATGGTTACTTATTATGAATCCTCCTTTTAAGAACTCAAATTGATTTTTATTTATTTTTGAGACGGGACCAATAATTGGCTGCCTATGTTCCCCTTTTACAGATAGGACTAAGGGGCTCAGGTCATCGTAGTTCATTTCTCATGACTTATGGCGTGGCCCTGTTTTTTTTTTAGGCAAAGTAACGACGGAGCTTGTCACCATTGACCGGGTTCATAAAGGGATTGCCATCCAGATCCGCGAGTCTCATTGCTCCTCCTGAGAATATCTCTTGTACCACGAAGGGACCGATCCATACGGGTTCCCATTTTCCATCGGGGTTAGACCTCCCCGGGGGTTTTTCTTTGAGAACCAAGTCTCCCACCTAAATTTCCCGAGGCTTTACTCTTTTGTTGAAAGCTCGTGCCATTCTCCCTTGGTAAGCACGAATGTGTTCCATTGCTTTTAGGCGGCGTTCATCCAGTAGGGCCAATTCATCGTGCCGGCTTCGGAGCCAATCTACCTCATAGATTTGATTCTCCAACAAAATCCTCAGAGATGGGACCTCAAACTCCGCTGGAAGCATGGCCTCCATCCCGTAAGTTAGAGTAAAAGGAGTTTCCCCGGTGGTGGTCCTAACCGAAGTCCGGTAGCCCCACAATGTTAGATGTAGCTTTTCGGTCCAATCCTTACCCCGTGTTGCCATCTTTTTTATGATCCTCTCAAGTGTTTTGTTAGCGGCTTCTACCGCACCATTGGTCTGGGGCCTATAAGGGGAGGACTTGTGACGCGTGACTCGGAATTCCCTCAACAGTTGGTCGCATTCGCCTTCAAAGTGAGAGCCATTTTCGGTGATGACCTCATTTGGAACTCCGTAACGGCACATGATGTTTTCTTTGATGAATCCCGCGACCTTCTTGGAAGTGAGGACTTTGTAGGACTTAGCCTCGACCCATTTTATGAAATAGTTTACCGCCACCAAGACGAATTCGTGCCCATTGCTCCCAGGTGTGGAAATTTTTCCGATGATGTCAATGCCCCAAGCTGAGAAAGGCCACGGTGTTGTCATGAAATACAGGTGATGGGGCGGTAAATGATTGAGGTTGGAGAATCGTTGACACTTGTTGCATTTTTTCACAAACTGCACGCAATCAGTCTTCATTGAGATCCAGAAATATCCCATTCGCAGGATAACTTGCATCAATCCCCGGGCATTCATGTGAGGGCCACAGATTCCGCCGTGGAATTCTTCTATGAGCTCTTTTGGCTTTTCCATGATAATGCACCTTAAGAGGAGGCCTTGGTGCCGTTTTTTGTACAAGGTGTCCCCTAGGATGATGTAGTGGGACGCTAACCGTTTGAGGGCTACCATGCCTTTGGCCTTGATTCCATCTTTGTACCCTCCTTCTTCGTTAATTAAAGAGCCTTCCCCTTCATTGAGGAATTGGTAGATTTGATTATACCATGGTTCCTCTACTTTCTCCAGTACTCCCTCGATTTCATAACAGTATGCCGGATTTTCCTTTCTTCCTACTCTGAAGGGTTTTATTGATTTTCCTTCGGGGATTTCCACCAACGAGGCCAAGGTGGCTAGGGTGTCCGCAAAACGGTTTCGATCTCTTGGCAAGTAGTGAAAGCTCACTTCTTTGAATTGTTCCATTAGTTCTTCCATGTGGGCGTGGTACTTTTGCAGCCCGGGGTCCAACGTCTTCCATTTGTTTGACACTTGGTTGATGATCAAGGCCGAATCCCCGTATACTTCCAATTCTTTCACGTTCCTTTCAAGGGCGGCCTCCAGACCGGCTGTGCATGCCTCATACTCGGCGGCGTTTTTGGTTACCTCGAAATTCAACTTAATGGCAATGAGGGTGTGGTCATCCCTTGGGTCAACTAGGAGCATCCCAATGCCATTTCCTCTTTTGTTCGCCGCCCCGTCAAAGAACAGCTGCCATTTATTTTCTCCTTCGCGGGTGAATATCTCTTCATCGGGAAGCTGGGGTTCAGGTTATTCACTCTCATCTGCAGGGAAGTCTGCCAAATGTTCTTCAATGGCTCTTCCCTTGACTGCCTTTCTTGCCACATAGCTAATGTCGTATTCTGCTAAGAAGAAGAACCATTTGGCGAGCCTTGTGGAAAGCGATGGTTTCTCCAATAAGCACCTTATGGGATCTATCTTGGAGATGAGTCTTATCGGGTGGGCGTGCATGTAATGCTTCAACTTCCTCACAACCCATACTAATCCCGCGCAAGTTCTTTCGATGGCGGAGTAATTGAGCTCGCTTCCTTGAAACTTTCGGCTAACAAAGTAGATGGCATTTTCCACTTTCGAATCTTTCTTTTCTTGGGCCAACATGGCTCCTACCGACGTTTCAGTCACTGTCAAGTAGAGCAAGAGCGGTTTTTATTTATGAGGGTGGCAAAGAGCTGGGGGGTGGGTAAGGTAGGCTTTGATCTTCTCGAAGGCCTTTTGACATTCCTCGTTCCATTTGACCTCCGCGTTCTTTCTCAATAGTTTGAAGATGGGTTCACATGTATGTGTGAGTTGGTTTATGAAACAGCTGATGTATTGCAGGCGTCCCATGAAGGACTTTACTTCTGTTTGAGTGCGGGGAGGTCTCATTTCCACAATCGCCTTCACCTTTTGAGGATCGATTTCGATGCCACACTCGGTGACCATGTTCCCTAAAACCTTTCCAAGGGAGACTCCAAAAGTGCACTTGGCCGGGTTGAGCCTCATGGAGTGCTTTCTCAACCTGTCGAAGAATTTTCTCAAGTCAATCAGATGCTGTCCATCGGTACCCTTGGAGTGGATAATCATGTCATCCACATACACCTCTATTTCCTTGTGGATCATGTCGTGGAATAGGACGGTTGCGGCCCTTTGGTAAGTAGCCCCGGCGTTTCTTAGCCCAAAAGGCATTACAGTGTAACAGAAGGTTCCCCATGGGGGGTGAAGGCAGTCTTTTCTTGGTCTTCCTCAGCCATTTTGATTTGATTGTAACCGGCGAAGCCATCCACAAAGGACTTGACCTCGAAACTGGAGGTCGTATCCACAAGCATGTCAATGTTTGGGAGCGGGAAATCGTCCTTTGGGCTTACTTTGTTGAGGTCCCGAAAGTCAACACAGCATCAGACCTTTCCAGGCCTTTGTTACTATCACTATATTGGAGAGCCATAAGGGATATTCTATTACCCTTATGAAGCCGACCCGGAGCAGTTTCTCAATCTCTTCTTTGACTTGTAAAGACCATTCCGGTTTGATTCGTCAAAGCTTCTGCTTAACCGGTTTCACTTCGGGATCCACGGGGATCTTGTGTTCCACAATCGAGGCATCCAACCCAGGCATGTCCTTGTAAGACCAAGCGAAAACATCCACATATTCCTTGAGCAGCTTAACTAAGTTTTTCCTTTTGGCTCCTTTGAAGTAGCTACCAATCTGTGTCTCCTTTGGCTCATTCGCAGTCCCCAAATTCACTTTGGTCAAAACCTCTTCGGCAGCTTGGGCACAGTTTTCCTCTCAGTCAATAACCTGTTTTGAGAGTTTTTTAATGTATTGTTCGTTTAGTGCGTCTGCATTATTAGGTGATTCATCATTAACTGTTTTCAGATTATTAGTTAATTTATCATCTAATAAGTTGGCAATGAGGGGATACTCGGAAAGGTCCATCATTTCATTCAATGCAAAAGGGATTACAATGTTGGCTACAAGATCAAAATCCTCGGACGTGAGGCCCTCGAAGGAAACAGACTCAAACTCAAAGACAAGAGACTGAGGGGACTCGGTTACACTAGACCTTACGACATGTGACTCTGGGGGGCGGGGTACCAATCCAAGTTCTGTGATCATCTTTTCCTTGCTAGCCACAGGTCCGGAGAAAGTTTCCCAATTCTTCAGAGGCACATCACTTTCCTCAACCAAGGTGTGGGGGGTAAAGACTTTGGGGAACCCACTGTCTATTGTAGCAACCATTTCTTCCCCTAAATCGATCAAGTCTGGCACAACTAACTCTTCCTCAAATAGCCCTTTCATCACCACGCTATCCCACTCGTCGTCCATTAATTTTTCTTCGGCTTCCTTGGGAGCCCATTCTTCAAACCCATCTTTACCATCCCGACCCCAGACGGGTTCTGCTTTCTTACCGTTCCCTTTCATGGACCAATCCTCAAATTGCTTTACCGTTTCAGACACCCCTTTGAAAGAGTACCCACACGTTCCCATGGCTTTGTTAGGATCGAGCATTGCGGGCGTGTCTAGGAATGCCCTCCTTACGGGATTGGCGGTCATGTCTTGGAATTTCACAAGGTCTTTTTGGAGCTTGTCCCAATTGGTCATCATTGACTCTTCTTTTGTCGGGGCTTCAGTCTGGATTCCCCCTTTTACAAAGTAGCGGCTCATATCAAAGGTATATGGGCGAAGGTTGGGAGTTTTGTAAGGGACTCCTTGAGCTCGAGCTCGGCTCTTCTTCCGGGCCATTTCCTTATCCATTTTGAGATCTTCGGGAGTAGGCTTATACCCCAAACCATGGAGTGTCTTTTGCTCCCTAATTTCAACAACTTTGTGAGTCCCCTGGAGCTTCTTCCCAAGGCCAAGTCCTGGGAGGTATTGCATCAAACGCATCATCTTCATTGCAAGAGGAATCTTATCCTTGGTGAGCGTGAGGTCCACATAACAGACGTGGGTCTCGGAAGGTATTCCCGTGAAGCCGATCAGAACCATATCATTCCCCTCGTGCTTAATTTCCAACACGGGAATTCCGTTGGTGTTAGTCCCTCCCATGGTAACGCTGTCCCCGTAAATGACCGTTACGTTGCCCTCTTGCACATACTTCACGCATTGGTGGAGGGTGGAAGCCACTCCATTGACCTTATGGAGCCACGGGCGTCCTAGCAAAGCTGTGAAGGAGATGGGGATATCGAGTACTTGGAAATCAGTTGGCATCCTTTGCTTCCCAAACCAGAGGTTCAAAGTGACCATCCCTAGGACTGATCGGGCTGTGGAGTCATAAGCCTTGATAGTGATCATGGAGGGCCTTAGGTCGTCAGCTTTGAGGTCGAGGAGGTCCATCATTTTAGCGGGTAGAACATTTATGGCGGAACCGTTGTCAACCAAGACCTGAGGGAGGCAACGTTCGTCCAACTGTACCGTAATGTAGAGGGCTTCATTGTGATTAGCCCCAGATTTAGGCAAATCTAGATCGGTGAAGGTGATGATGTTCCTATACTAAACACTTCCGATCATTTGTACAGCCTCTTTGGAGGTGGCCGTGGTAGGTACCATGGTATGGGCCAAGCATTCCTCCAATTTGAGCTTATGCGGGTAGGACGATGTGAGGAGGGACCAGAGGGATATGTTGGCTTGGAATCTTTTCAGTTGAGTAAGGAAGGGGTCTTCCTTTTCGAGGTCCGTATCACCTGTCTCTTTGGCTAAATGGGGAGGTGAGCGGTTTTTCGGTGATGGAGGTTTCTTGGGATTCTCAGTGTGCACTTGCCCGGAGCGGTTCAGTACACTTACTTCTGCAGGGTCATCCACTTCCCCCAATTCTTCCGCTGGCGCTGGTAAATTCTGGGTGGAGTAAGGCCATGCCGCCTTTCTTAACTCATTTACTGTGACCATTGCCCTTGAGGCAGGTGCAAATTCACGGACTCCTTTGAGGGAAGCAAGGCGAGTATCTTGTTCTTCCCAGACTCCCATGGTTTCTCGGAGTTTTTCCAAAGTCAACATACAACAGAAGTAATCTGGGAACATTAATTCATCACTGCCAAATTGAGGTGGTGGTGAGAGGGGCGGCAAGGAAAGGAGATCGTCCAAAGCTGGGAAGTCATCCACCTTCTTTGGGAGCAGGATGCGAGGCGGTACATAGGAGGATACCTCATCATCATCACTCTTGCAGAGATATCGGAGCTCTTCGCGAGGCAGGGACTGAATTGCACTGCTCATTTGGGTGAGGTGTTCTTCATAGTTGGTCATCTCCGGGCCTTCCGCCATTTCAGACATGCTTTCCTCATCGTGGTTGGACACCCTTTTGATCGATCTCTTGCCAGTCGATGAGCTACACGATTTGGTGAGATGGAAATGATTGTTTCGAGGGGGATCACACTCATTTGCACTGAGGTTTTGGCTTTCCAACTTGTTCTTGATAGCCTTTCCACTTCCTCTATACATTCTTCGTATGTTAGATCATGCTCGGAGAGCGTAATCACAATCAATTCATTAGAATCTTGGTGTAGGACACCATGCTGGCCATCATATAATCTCAGGGGCATTCCATATTTCCTTCTTGTACACATGTGTAAGTACCCCAATCTGAAATCGACCTACTTTAGAGGAATTCTTGGTACCATTTAGGGGTAAACCAGTGGGCCAGGACCTCACTAGGATTAACCTAATTTTCCAGGACTGAACTGGAATTAAACTTGGAAAAATCCAGAAGCTCGCTAAGTCGAGTCGTACGGATGGTTTGGGCACCCTCAGCCTCTATAAATTGAACCCCATGCTGATCATTTCAGGGGGGAGAAAACATTTTGTGAGTTGAAACTCTGCCAGTTTGAGAGCAGAAAGTGAGTAATATACACATTTGAGTGATTAGAGAGGAAGATAGGCCATAACCACAATAGGTGAAGCCTCCTTCTCCCCATCTTCTTCTTCATCTTCATATTATTTGTTTATCTTGTGATTATTTCTTCTTGTTATTGCAAAGTCTTGTCCATTTCATGTACTTTACATTTCTTGCAAGTCTTGTCCATTTTCAAGCACTATATCTATATATTATACAAGTCTTAGCCTTTCAAGCTATATATATTATGATTATATATGTATATGATCCAAATCATGAGGTGATTCAAGGTTCCCTTCACACCCAGTGTGTGATTATGGGGCAAAACCTAAAGATGATCATGGTTTGTTACATTTTCATGTTGATTTTGTTTCATTTGGCCATAAGAGTCATGATTGGGGGATAAAGTTCCAATCTTTATCACCCCAACCATGATCTAGCCATAAATCACCAAGTATGGAACATAAAGATTTGATCTTTATGATATATTTGTGTCCCTAAAGGTTTATCTTGTATAATAAGTCCATTTTGGTGGTAAAGTTTCAATCTTTATCCACCAAAATGATCATTTTGGTTTAAATGTCATGTTCATCAACTTTTCATAAATTTCCCCAATGATTGCCTTTGATCACACCCAAATCTTTGTTTTTGGGGTTCCTTTGATGATCAAAGTGCATAGGAATGAACTTCTCAAGGTTTTGTTGTTAATCATAAACTGGAAATCAACATTCTAGTCCAGTTTCAGTAAATATACTCTGTTTTGACTGAAACTGGACTGTTTTCTGATAAACTGTAAAAATGCCTTGGAGAGCCCTCCCCATCCGTACGGCTACTTTGGCCGGGGAGGGCATTTTCCAGTTTCTTCCTTTTCTGACCAGAAAGTTTGCAAAATAAACTTTTTCCGTTAAATAATTAACTGGTTTTGCCAAAACAGTCAGTTTCTCCCATTTTGAAAACACACACACACACATGCACTTTCGTTAACTAACATTAGGGAGACTCGGTCCTATCCGAGGCGACTTGGGTGACGTGAAACTCTTCCCAAGGCGTAACCTGACCTCCGAACTAATAGAATCTCTAACCTTTTCTTTTGTTGGGTTAAATAATTAACAAAAGTGGCGACTCCGTTATGTTTTATGAGATAACCGTGTTTGGCTTTTTCGCCCTTCGAAACGAAAACCCTTCGTTTCCTTCGTGACGGGGGTGGGATCCTTACAGTGGCGACTCTGCTGGGGAATAAAGTGTCCACAAACTTCTTTTTAGAAATTTTGGGGGTGCTTTTGTGTGGGTCAAACTCCCGTTCCCCATTTCCGTTAACTTTTGTGTTTGTTTTGTGTGTACTGTGTTTCTGTTTGAACTTTCTGGAGATGAAACTGTTCTGGAGATGCAATAAACTGGGGCTTGATGATCAGAAGTTGAAAAACAGCAAAAAATAATTGCCAGCATGATATAGCCGTACGGCTATGATTGGTAGGGAACAGAATGTTCCAAAATTTAACAATTTTGTGCAAGGCAGGAACATTCTGTGTCCCTTTGGCTTCTGCTTGTCCAGGTTCCAAATTTACTGTTTTGTTTGAGCAAATTACCTTCTTCTTTTCTAGCCAAAACTTGGTTTTTGAAGCTTGGTCATGCACAAACTTTTGGACATAAATTTGGGTTTTCAAAACCTCCTTGTGCATGACCCATTTTGTAAAATATTTTTGAATTCTTTGTTGTACACAACTTGTTTTGCAAATGATTTTCAAAAGAATTGTGGATTCTTTGGTTGTGCACAATTTGTTGTACATACAAGTTTTGGCTTTGTTTGTTCATATGATTCTTGCTTGATTGCTTTTGTAAATATCTTATTCATGCTTGCTCATTTTTGTTGATTATGCTTATTCATGCTTGCTCATATGTTGCTTGTGCATTGTTCATGATGTTAAAACGAATCGAAAATTTCTATTTTAACTCAAAAGAGAACATAGAATGGCTTCACACTACGCGCACTTGACCTTGCACGTTCCAAATACCCTTTAAACCCAGGATGGATGCTACGATGCAGCTTGATTGGTGCTCTTGTGCCCTTCTAGCGCGCACGGGTCCATTCCACCTCCCCTTCCGAGTCGAGTCAACCACACTCGTCCGTGACACACAAATACCAAGACCTTGTTGGTTTTTGGTCTAGCTCACGTTACCATGTCCCTAATACGTGTCTGAGATTAATTGTGGCCAAGTTAATGCCCGAGTCATGACTCTTTGTGAAAGCAAGTGTGACCACGGCCAACTTTGACCCGGTCCTTGACTTACGCGTTAATATTGACCATAATTAACCTAAGTCATGTATTGAGGATAGGGTGACACCGTGTTGTCAAGCCCTAATGAATGGTCCATACTAATCATCCTTAAACCCAAGAATAAGATTCGAGAGCCCTCATCAAAGATGAGGTTATGCCGGAAGTCCCTTGAGTTCCAAAGACGAATCTCGATCTTAACCGGGGCTTAATCATGATTGGAATGGCCCACGCATTGGGAATCTTGCAATGCACTAGACCCTAGGATCGTTCTTTCAGTCGATGGAAGCCACTTGCTCTATAGGACCCTCGCCCGGGACAGTCCATCCTTGGGAGTGTGCAAGGTAGGTGAAAAATGAGGGGTCTATAGGCGTAGTGATGGCCTCCACTGATCCAGGATTTAGAGTAATTGCGAAAAAGAATTGGAATCTTTTCCAATCATTTAGGAATAAAAATGCGTTTTAAGTAAAGTTGAATGAATAAATAATTGCACGTGGCATGAGCTTTCTCCGTTCTTTGTTTCTTGTCTTCGACACATTCTTGCATTAATTAATGTCACTTTGTTAAGTCTTTGGACAGACCCCCGTTGTCCTCCAAGACCTCCGTTATCGTATTTCGTTAAGTCTTTGGACAGACCCCGTTGTCCTCCAAGACCTCCGTTATGTGATTTTGTTAAGTCTTTGGACAGACCCCCTTTGTCCTCCAAGACCTCCGTTATGTGATTTCGTTAAATCTTTGGACAGACCCCCGTTGTCCTCCAAGACCTCCGTTATGTGATTTCGTTAAGTCTTTGGACAGACCCCCGTTGTCCTCCAAGACCCCCGTTATGTGATTTTGTTAAGTCTTTAGACAGACCCCCGTTGTCCACCAAGACCTCCGTTATGAGATTTCGTTGAGTCTTTGGACGGATCCCCGTTGTCCTCCAAGACCTCCGTTATCGTATTTCGTTAAGTCTTTGGACAGACCCCGTTGTCCTCCAAGACCTCCGTTATGTGATTTCGTTAAGTCTTTGGACAGACCCCCGTTGTCCTCCAAGACCTCCGTTATGTGATTTCGTTAAGTCTTTGGACAGACCCCCGTTGTCCTCCAAGACCTCCGTTATGTGATTTCGTTAAGTCTTTGGACAGACCCCCGTTGTCCTCCAAGACCTCCGTTATGTGATTTCGTTAAGTCTTTGGACAGACCCCCGTTGTCCTCCAAGACCTCCGTTATGTGATTTCGTTAAGTCTTTGGACAGACCCCCGTTGTCCTCCAAGACCTCCGTTATGAGATTTCGTTGAGTCTTTGGACGGATCCCCGTTGTCCTCCGAGACCTCCGTTATGTGATTTCGTTGAGTCTTTGGACGGACCCCCGTTGTCCTCCGAGACCTCCGTTATGTGATTTCGTTGAGTCTTTGGACGGACCCCCATTGTCCTCCGAGACCTCCGTTATGTGATTTCGTTGAGTCTTTGGACGGACCCCCGTTGTCCTCCGAGACCCCGTTAAGATTCCCGTTAAGACCTTAGACGTTGCCCCCTAGGTCCCCGCTAAACCCCTAGGAACAGTCCCCTAGGAAGTCAAGTCTTTGAATGGATCCCCCGTTGCCATCCAAGAAGTCTGTTACAACCTTGTAAGTAGACCCCCGTTTGAATCTCAGATGGATTTAAGATCCCATTTGATCCTGTCCACCTTTTTACCCCATAGGTCTAAGCCTAGCGGTCATTCCCCATCAGTAGCATGAGCATTCACTCAGTGTTTACCCAAGCCTAAAGCTACCTTTTGTCTTCCCCGTAGCTCAGATGAAGTGGAAGAGAGCATCATGTCGCCGCCTAGTGCGTGTGGAGTTAGAAAGTCCCCCTGTCACTACAACTTCTCCGATCCGGTACCTCAGAAAGACCGCTTTGATGGATGGTAGTTTGGGGAACGATGTTGCAGACAACCCGGATAGCCTGAAAAAAGGAGAGCCGCTCCAAACTCTAGAAGCCTCCGGGGCTACGGAGGAAGTCATCACGAAGAGCCACAAGGAAACACAGAACCCGTTCAATAAGTCAATGAGACAAAGAGATGTCACAACTGATGGGCCCTTCACCAAAGTGACCAACCACAATGAAAGGGTGGAAGCTACCCGACCTCCGGATTGTAACCGAAGATTGCCCCCTCCATCCCACCAAAATAACGAGGCCTCCATTTCTTCGCCCCAACACGCCGTCATCCACAACGAGCCTCTCACTCAAATCTTCCTCACTCCGCCTCATCCCAAATTCAACACCTCCCATGAGACAGTTCCTATAAAACCCCAAACACAATCCACTCAAAAGGCCCACAAACAACTGTTCACACCGGTTACGCCCCGAGCATCATACTCACAATACCATACCCTTCGGTTTAATGCCATCAACCAAGTCACCGGAGCTCAGTCAGTGTTTTTACCATATATGGATACCCAACCATGCATCACTAACCGACTTCCACCGGATTTCCCGATAAGATTCCATGGTGACCCGTATCATTTCTACAATCGGAGACCTCTTGGACCACAAGCTCATTGCATGCCTCCAATGTATATTCCTGCATGCAACCAAGGATATGGGTATGCCTACACCCATGCACTTCCACAGAATCCTCATGTTGCACCTCAGTCGGGTACGTTGTTAGGAAAGAGAAAGCAAATGGAGTCTGAGTTTGAAAGGACACTCGATGAGCACCCCTTTGCATTGAGTAGCGGTGATTCTCATCCCCACCACGCTCTGATCAACAATGAAAGAAAAGCCAAAGGACGAGCCAAGATCCATTTCACAAAGTTTGAGGATTTCGGAATGCCCATAAGTAAAGTGTTTGAAGGATTGGTCAAACAAGGCCTCATGTGGCCCCTCGAAGATTTCCGGACAAAGAATCTTGAAAAACGTCGTGACAAGACCAAAATGTGTGCCAATGATTGCACCGCCATAAAACGCATCATCTCGAAGCTAATTGAGAAGGGAAAGCTTGGACGCCCCCACGCCCCCGACACAGCCAATGACCCGAGCGTTAAAATGCTCGAATTTGTGACTTCCCCGATGGTCGATAAATGGAGTGATGTCCGCCCTAAGGAAAATGAGTCCCTGATTGATGAATTTGTAAATCCCGAAACGGGAGAGCCTGGTTTGGAAAAGTTGACAAAATCAGTGTCCAAGGTGGTGGTTCCTAAAATCAGTAAAGCCGAAATGGCAGAAGGTGTTTGGAAAGGATCAGTGGCACAGAAAATGTCTGAAGGGCTAAATGCCCGGGTTGGGAAATGAATGGTGCCGTGGTTACGATAATAGAGGATGAAGTTTCAAAACCCCTTTCATCAACCTCCCCTTAGGAAGAGTCAAAGTACATTGATAGGATGTGTGATAAGCCCTTAAGAAAAGAAAAGGTGTCTGTTAGGTTTAGTTGGAGTCTTGACTCCCCGGTTGATGCCATGTGGTGACCATTTTGAATCCATTGTCAGTTTTCTTAATAAGATTATTATTATCATTGCTTTGTCAAAAGTTTACATAAAATTTGTGTGAGTCTTTCACTCAAAACAAAAGTGTGTCTTAAAAAAAAAAGAGTTTTCTTGAAAGATCAAGTTTTTCCTAAAAGGCTAATCCTCTAATGAAGCATTGTTCCCAAATCATGGTTATAATTTCACCTTGAGGTTTAATATGATAAAGTCCTTTGCGGCCTTGTCCAATGGAAACATCGACCAAGGAGCCCACATCTGAATTGGCATCCGAGACAACCGTCCACGTGAACAACAAGGAGAAGCCCGTGCTTCGGAAGCCCAAAGGCGGCTACATCAAATGGAGGTCTGTACCCTTGTCGAGTGTCATGCACAAAGGTTGCGCGCCTCGGAAGGAAATAACCAAAAGGAGATGGCTAAAGCAAATCCCCAACGCATGAGTAGACGAATCCGACAATTACAACGCCAAGCCAAGTGGAGACCTCGCAACATCTTTCCCGATGACACGGAACCCGAGTTCCACATGGAAGATATGGAATATGCCGCCGACAACCCCTCCAACAATTGAGGAAGAAAACGGATCATCATGCCTCATGGGAATCCATCCCTAAAAAAAAAATATAGAGTCTTCCAACCTCGTAGGATCTAGACTTTCACCAAAGTCCGTCCCGGACTATGTCTTTTTATTTTTACAAAGGTCCATACTTGGACATGTATGTATAAAGTTATCTAAATAAAAGAGTCATTTTCCTTCTCTTCTCTCTAGACTTGAGACATTATTTGTAATATACATTTACTCTTGAAATTACCCTGCTTGTTATTATCAATTGATTGCTACGTCCCTAAAATGATGAATTGACTTCTAAGCATACTAGTCAATGACGACCCATTAAGGACGAATGGACCTAAACACAAATGAAAAACGCTAAATGCAAACAATTAATCTTGATGTGAATAAATGTTGTGATCAATTGGCATGAAGAAACCATTAATGGCAAGTCTTCCCTCATACACTCCCCCGATACACAACCCAATACACCTTTCCGATACAAAAACATCTCGAGACAATGAAAAGGCAAGGATGTTGTTGTTCAACCACCAAGATTCAACCGTGATCGCGCGTACGCGACCAAGCAAAGGACTTCCCGGATCTTCAAAGTCAAAGTGAGAAGTAACGAACATTCCACCAAGGGGCTACAGATGAGCCAATGTCCAAGATAGCAAGTTGGGGCTAATGTTTCTCCTCTCTCTCTCTCTCAAAAAAAAAGATGATAAGAGAGAAAAGAAATGAACAATGGAAAGAAGGAAAGGAAATGAATACATGCGAAGAGGAAGTCTGCCTCAAAAGCTCACCAAGTTCACTGCAAAAGTCCACCTCAAAAAATATCCCGAGGAGTTCACCACAAAGCGAAGCGATCTACATCAGCAAGGCACCAACATCCTTCAAAGGGACACCGACTTCAACAAAAGACAATCCATGGCCAAACTACGGCGACCTGAGCTCCTCGAACTGAAGGGAACATAGGCAACCTTCGGGTCCGGTCACAGCATGAAACAAAACCATCAAACCGTGGTCCTCTCAAAATGACCAAGTTCTCGTCCCTTGGTCCCTTCAATGACCAATTTCCCAGACAATGACCAATTCCACCTTGTAAACCAATTCTCCTCCCGATCTTTCCATTGATCGAATCTTAATCTTAATTGATCACAATATTTATACATGTTAAGGCTAATTGCTTGCTATAATCCTGACTTAATGACAAACATGGTCCATTCAAGCAATCATTTGATGATATTAACTAAGGCAAATTTCAAATGTCTCTACAAGTCTTCTTTTCTCCATCTTAGGAAAGAGCTAAACACTTGTATTCTGTCAAGAAAGGGCTTCCTCCCATTTCATGATATATTGCTTAAAGAGCTCACTAGCATAAAGGGACTCTCTCCCAAATAAAATGCCCTTGCATGTTTCCTTCAAGAAAAATACTTTAAAGTCCCCCGTTCTATCAAGTCGGCTGGATCACTCATAAAAAAAAGAGAAAAAGGCACCCAAAAAAAAGTAGCCCGCTAGGTTGAAAACCCGTAAGGGCGGCCTAGGGAAAAAATAGGGTGTGCCATAAAAGACGCGAAAGAGATGCCCGTTCGGTTGAAAACCCGAAAGGGCGGCCTAGGCAAAAGAAAGGGTGCGTCATGAAAAGGGATGGGTTCTTAACCTCACCTCAAAAGCCGAAAGACGACAACGGGTCCACGTCAACATCAAAAGTCGAAAGACGACATTGGGGCTACCTCCATGTCAACGACAACAAGGACAGGGGGTTACCCCGACATCGACGACAACGACGACAATGGGGCTACCTCCACGACAACGAGGACATTGGGGCTACCTCCACATCAATGGTCAGGATGACATTGGGGCTATCCCCACAACAGTGACGAGCAGATTCCCTACCATTAGTAACTTCTCAACGAATGGACAAAATCCAAAGGGCCTTATGCATAACAAACCTCACGGTTAAGTTAAAATAAAAAATTTGACTAAAATTCTTTGTTAAAAGATTTGCCTTTAGGAATAAGCATTTCCAAACTTTGCACATTTGGCGTCATTTGTCAAAAACGATGTTTCAAGCAAAATGCTTTTGAATGATTTTCCAAAATCGTGGACATTTTCGTCCACAATGAGTCTTGAAGGTTGCCCCTAGGCTCTCCCCCGGTGTCAAGAAAGAGTGTCAGTCATCCCGTAGAGTTGATTTGACCCAAGTCAAACCTTGACTCGGAATAGTCATTATAGGTTCAAGCCTTCGCCCTTGGCCGTCCGGCATGACGTAAGACCATTAGGTTTCATTAGACTTGTCCTTTGGCCGTCCGGTGTGACGTAAGACCATTAGGTTTTGTGAGATTGTGTCCTTTGGCCGTCCGATGTGACGTAAGACCATTAGGTTTTGTGAGATTTGCCCTTTAGCCGTCCGGCGTGACGTAAGACCATTAGGTTTTGTGAGATTGTGTCCTTTGGCCGTCCGGTGTGACGTAAGACCATTAGGTTTTGTGAGATTCGTCCTTTGGCTGTCCGGCGTGACGTAAGACCATTAGGATCTGTAAGATTTGTCCTTTGGCAGTCCGGAATGACATAAGTCCATTAGGCTCCGTGAGATTAGTCCTTGGCCATCCGGCGTGACGTAAGACCATTGGATTTTGTTAACCCGGCCTTACTTCGTAAGTCCAGGGTAGAAAGTGAAATCGTGAAAGTCCCGGCCGTACCTCGTAAGTCCAGGATGAAAGTTAAGATGTTATCACCTCGGCAGCCCTTGGTAGGGCGTAAGACCAGTATAGTCATGATTAGGTTAAGAAAACCTTTGTCCCCGAGAGTGGCTAGGTTAGAAAAAACCTATCGATGTGTCCCGGCAGTCTGTAATGACGTGAGACCATTTTGTGTAGTCGACCCTCCGCCATGAGATAAGCTGACCAGTTTGTGTGGTCGACCCTCTGCCATGAGATGAGTTGACCAGTTTGCGTAGTCGACCCTCCGTCATGAGATAAGTTGACCAGTTTGTGTAGTCGACCCTCCGCCATGAGAAAAGTTGACCAAATTGACCATGTGTCCCGGCAGTCCTTAGTCGGATGTAAGACCAGTTACCTTCAAGTCGACCCTTTGCCATGAGAAAAGTTGACCAAATTGACCATGTGTCCCGGCAGTCCTTAGTCGGATGTAAGACCAGTTACCCTCGAGTCGACCCTCCACCATGAGAAAAGTTGACCAAATTGACCTTGTGTCCCGGCAGTCCTTAGTCGGATGTAAGACCAGTTACCCTCGAGTTGACCCTCTCCGATTGAGCCAAATCGATCGAGTCCAGCCTTTGAGCCATGCTCATTATTTGAGCCTCTGAGACATGCCTATTCCTTGAGTCGACCCTCTCCGATAGAGCCAAGTCGATCGAGTCTAGCCTCTGAGCCATGCCCATTATTTGAGCCTCTGAGCCATGCCTATTCCTTGAGTCGACCCTCTCCGATAGAGCCAAGTCGATCAAGTCTAGCCTCTGAGCCATGCCCATCATTTGAGCCTCTGAGCCATGCCAGCCCCCTTTAGTCAACCCCCTCCGAATAGGGCCAAGTTGACCAAGCCCGGCCTTTGAGCCATGCCTGTTTAGGAAAGGATGAATGGATATCCACCTAAGGCCCATAGGTTTGAGTAGCCTTAGAATCTCTCACCCAAATCGGCTATTTCGTCCTCCCATCAAAATGGGATGCTTATAGGTTTGAGTAGCCTTAGAATCTCTCACCCAAATCGGCTATTCCGTCCTCCCATCAAAATGGGATGCTTATAGGTTTGAGTAGCCTTAGAATCTCTCACCCAAATGAGCTATGCCGTCCTCCCATCAAAATGGGATGCTTATAGGTTTGAGTAGCCTTAGAATCTCTCACCCAAATCGGCTAAGCCGTCCTCCCAAAATAGGATGCTTAAAGGTTTGAGTAGCTTTAGAATCTCTCACCCAAATCGGCTATGCTGTCCTCCCATCAAAATGGGATGCTTATAGGTTTGAGTAGCCTTGAAATCTCTCACCCAAATTGGCTAATCCGTCCTCCCATCAGATTGGGATGCTTATTTTATCGACAACCCCGCTTTCTTCAAAAGCGACGTTGCCGAGGGGCTCTGTAAGTACCCCAATCTGAAATCGACCTACTTTAGAGGAATTCTTGGTACCATTTAGGGATAAACCAATGGGCCAGGACCTCACTAGGATAAACCTAATATTCCAGGACTGAACTGGAATTAAACTTGGAAAAATCCAGAAGCTCGCCAAGTCGAGTCGTACGGATGGTTTGGGAACCCTTAGCCTCTATAAATTGAACCCCATGCTGATCATTTCAGGGGGGGGGAGAAAACGTTTTGTGAGTTGAAACTCTGCCAGTTTGAGAGCAGAAAGTGAGTAATATACACATTTGAGTGATTAGAGAGGAAGATAGGCCATAACCACAATAGGTGAAGACTCCATCTCCCCATCTTCTTTTTCATCTCAAACTCTCTTTTATCTTTGTTCATATTGCTTGTTTATATTGTGATTATTTCTTCTTGTTATTGCAAAGTCTTTTCCATTTCAAGCACTTTACATTTCTTGCAAGTCTTGTCCATTTTCAAGCACTATATCTATATATTATACAAGTCTTGGCCTTTCAAGCTATATATATTATGATTATATATGTATATGATCCAAATCATGAGGTGATTCAAGGTTCCCTTCAGACCTAGTGTGTGATTATGGGGCAAAACCTAAAGATGATCATGGTTTGTTACATTTTCATGTTGATTTTGTTTTATTTGGCCATAAGAGTCATGATTGGGGGATAAAGTTCCAATCTTTATCAACCCAACCATGATCTAGCCATAAATCACCAAGTATGGAACATAAAGATTTGATCTTTATGTTATATTTGTGTCCCTAAAGGTTTAATCTTGTATAATAAGTCCATTTTGGTGGTAAAGTTTCAATCTTTATCCATCAAAATGGTCATTTTGGTTTAAATGCCATGTTCATCAACTTTTCATAAATTTCTCCAATGATTACCTTTGATCACACCTAAATCTTTGTTTTTGGGGTTCCTTTGATGATCAAGTGCATAGGAATGAACTTCTCAAGTTTTTGTTGTTAATCATAAACTGGAAATCAACATTCCAGTCCAGTTTCAGCAAAGATACTATGTTTTGACTGAAACTGGACTGTTTTCTGATAAACTGTAAAAATGCCCTGGAGAGCCCTCCCCATCCGTACGGATACTTTGGCTGGGGAGGGCATTTTCCAGTTTCTTCCTTTTCTGACCAGAAAGTTTGCAAAATAAACCTTTTCCATTAAATAATTAACTGGTTTTGCCAAAACAGTCAGTTTCTCCCATTTTGAAAACACACACACACATGCGCTTTCGTTAACTAACATTAGGGAGACTCGGTCCTATCCGAGGCAACTTGGGTGACGTGAAACTCTTCCCAAGGCATAAACTGACCTCCGAACTAATAGAATCTCTAACCTTTTCTTTTGTTGGGTTAAATAATTAACAAAAGTGGCGACTCTGTTATGTTTTGTGAGATAACCGTGTTTGGATTTTTGCCCTTCAAAACGAAAACCCTTCGTTTCCTTCGTCACGGGGGTGGGATCCTTATAAAATGCCCATAGGAGATCCTTCCATTTTTCTCCTATTTCCATCAGCGGGGTGTTAAATTCCCAGAAGGTTACCGGTATCGGTTCTCCAAATCCGATCACGTTCACGTTTTCTTGCCCGAATTCAATCATGTTGATGGCATTGTTGTCGGGGAAGGGGTTGTTGACTAAATTTGGGCCGCAAGGGTGTTTAAGATTTCCCTTGTAAATTAGGTTAAGGATGATGCGTTTTATCACGGAGCAGTCATCAGTGTTGTGGCCATGGTAATTGTGAAAGGTGCACCTCCTATTTTTGTTAATGTTTTTATTAGGATTCCTGGGTTGGTAGTTGACCAAAGGATTCACAAGGCCCTCTTTGACTAGCCCCTCAAATACCTTGCTTATAGGCATCCCAAAATCCTCAAACCTCACATATGGACGTTTTTCTGAGTTCCCGACCTTTTGCGGAGCTTGCCTTGGGCTCTCCTCCTGGATGTTGTTGACTGTCCCCAAAGTTTGTTTTCCTTTACCAATTGTTGGAGGGCGGTATCTTTAGAAGCTATCACTACCTTGGGCAGAAGACTGTTCACTGAGAGCCTTCTCAAACTTGGAACCCGCGGTTACCATGGCTAGGAGATTAGGATAGAAGTGATGACTGATCAAAGTCCGCAACTGAGGTTTCAAACACGACTGAAAAATGTCTAGTTGCTCATCTTCAGTGGGTTGATTGGAAATTTCCCCAAGTTTGTAGTTCCACCTTTTGTAGAATTCCCAAATTGGTTCGTCATTTCTTTGCAAGGTGATTTGTAAGTCGGTACGATTGGTTTCCCACTCTAAGTTAGATCGGTACTTGGTGAGGAAAGCTTCCTTGATCCGGTCCCATGTGACCCGGGACTCATCTTTTAAGTTAAAGAACCATTTGAGTGAATTTCCCCTCAAAGACAATTGGAAGTGGTCGGCCATTTGTTGTACAGTGCAACCCTTCGCCCTCATTGCTAAGGTGTAAGCATTGAGGTGAGTCTGGGGGCAAGCGGTTCCATCAAACCTGTCAATATTCGGCATTTTGAATCGGTGAGGAAGATGGACAATTTTATTGGGGTCGATGATTCCCGAGGTGAACTTTTTCTCGTTCATTCCCTCGAACTTTTCCTCCATCTGTTTCAGCCTCTCTACCAACCATCCCATTTGAGGGTCCACGTGCGGTCTAGAGTTGATGGATCCCATGGTTTGGGTTATCACTGGCATTACTGTTGGAGGCACGGTGGTGGAAGGTATTACCGGAGGAAGATTTTGAGGTGGTGCATGGGTGTAGACATACCCATATCCCTGAGTACTGGTTAGGATGCATGGCGGAATGGCCTCGGAGGTTTGTGCCGCCGGATATTAAAATGGGTACAGTATCCCTTGGTAAGTAATTGGCAAAGCTGGGGGTGGTAACCCGGCGGTGGTTGGAGCCAGGGGTGTTCGGCTCGTTGGGATTAGACCGTAAGGGTTGAATCCGGGTGGATATGTGGGGAAAACGCCCAGAGGGATAAAAGGATCTTGGATGGTGGGCGTACCTTGGTGAATGGTGTTTTGGTATGCGGGACGTGAGGTCGCCACATCGGGGTAATTTTTGGGAGGAGGAACTTGGTTATATCATTGGGGTTGCACATTTTCAAACTCGTCTTCGTTAGTGATCTCTAGAAGGCCTCCATCATTCTCAAACATAACGGATACCCCTCTCTGTCTCATGACCTCCACAACCCTATTCTGCATATCTTCTTGATGCTTTCTGACGTTTTCTTCCCTGGCCTTGGCGGCCTCCAAAGCTTGTACCAGTTCTTCCCTGGTGAGGCCATTAGGATTAACCGTGTTATCACCCCCACTACTACTTCCTGCCGGACTAGTCATTCGGAGAAACCTAAGTAAAGCTGTTGATGAACTGTCGGACTCGGCACTAACCAAACGGCGACCCGAAACTCTGACCCACTTCTTGCGAGCTGTGGAGGAGAAGGAGGTACTTTTCAGACTTGGGTATCGGCTTAGGCTAGTGTTTGGGGGAGAGGCTTAGGCTCATGCAACATGAAAGATTAATGTCTTTATTTATCATTTTTGTTCCTGTTTACTTAAAACATCTTTTCTCCTCGATAGGTTGGAAAAGATTTCTCTTCTTTTTCGCGATTAATCTAAACCCTGGATCAGTGGAGGCCATCACTACGTCTCTAGACCCCTCGTATTTCACCTGTATTGCACACTCCCAAGGACGGACAATCCCGGGCGAGGGTCCTATAGGGCACGTGGCTTCCACCGACCAAAAGAACCAAACCTATGGTCTAGTGCATCGCAAAACGCCAAAGATTGGGCCATTCTTATCATAATTAATCCCCGGTTAAGGTCGAGATTAGCTCAATGCCTTAACGAAGATTTGGCATGACCTCGTTTTGCGTGGGGTCCTTTAAACCTCAACCTTTGGCTTAAAGATGATTAGTATGAGTCAAGCATTAGGGTTTAACAACACGGTGTCATCCTTTCTTTAATACATGACTTTTGGTTAATTATGGTTGGAATTAACGCTTAAGTCAAAGACCGGGTCAAGGATGACTTTGGTCACACTCGCCTTCATAAGGGGTCTCGACTTTGGGCGTTAACTTGGCCATAATCGACCTTTGGGCATGTATTAAGGGCGTGATGATGTGAGCTAGACCAAAAACCAACCATTGTCACAGTATTTGTGTGTCACGGACATGTGTGGTTGACTCGGCTCGGAAGGGGAGGTGGAATGGACCCGTGCGCGCGAGAAGGGCACAAGAGCACCAATCAAGCTGCATCGTGGCATCCATCCTGGGTTTAAAAGGTTTTTGGAATGTGCACAAGGTCAAGTGCGCGTTGTGTGAAGCCTTCTATGTTCCCTTTTGAGTCAAAATAGAGATTTTCGGTCCGTTTTAATACCATGAGCATTGCATGAGCAATTATATGAACAATTATGATGAACAAGCAAGTGAACAAGCATATTAACAAGCAAGAATCAAAATTTGTACATGAAAAGATTGTGCACAACCAAAGGTATTGAAACCAAAATCTTTACAACAAGGAAAAAACCTTTTGAAAATCATTTATGAAACAAGGTTGTGCACAACAAAAGATTTTGAAGACCAAAACTTTATGAAAAGGGATCATGCACAATAAGGCTTTGAAAACCCAATTTTATGTCCAAAAAAGTTGTGCATGAACAAGATTTTAAAAATCCAATTTTGGCTAAGGAAAAGAAGGTAAAAGTGCACAAGTAGAGGCTGTAAATTGGAATCTGGACCAGAAGAAGCAAGGGGACCATCAGAATGTTTTCTGCCCTGCACAAAATTGTTAATTTGAAACATTCTGTGGGCCCAGACAAACTAGCAGTACGGCTAGAGCAAGAGATCCATTATTTTTTGTAAACTTTCAGCTTCTGATCATCAAGCCCCAGTTTATTTGAATTTCCAGAACAGTCTTACTCACATAAATCAAAACAGAAACAAAATACACACAAAATAAGCACAAAGTCAACAAACGGGGACGGGAGTTTGACCCACACAAGAATGCCCCCAAATCTTCTAAAAAGAAGTTCGAGAACACCCTACTCCCCAGCGGAGTCGCCACTGTAAGGATCCTCCCCCTTCGGGAGGCGAAAACGGGGCTCACTCAAAGGAAGAAAAGCCAAACACGTGAACTAAACAAATTTAACGGAGTCACCACATTTGTTAACTTTTAACCCAACAAATGAAAATGGTTAGAGATTTAAGAGTTCGGAGGTCAGGTTACAACTTAGGAAGAGTTTTACGTCACCCAAGTCGCCTCGGACAAAGCCGAGTCTCCCTTATGTTTGTTAACGAAAAGTGCATGTGTGTGTGTGTGTTTTTAACGGAAAACTGCAGTTTTAACTGGTTATTGATTTTAACAGAGGAAAAAGAGTTTATTTGCATAAATATTGATAAAACAAGACAGAAAGGAAAAAAAGTCCCACTGACCCAACTTAGCCGTACGGCTAGGAGGGGTCTTCTCGGGGATTTTACAGTTTGTCCAGAAACTGTCCAGTTTAAGGCAGAAACAGAGTTTTCTGCTGAAACTGGACTGATCTATTTACTTTCAGTTTGAATTTTAACCAACAAACTTTGATTAAAATCATTTCTATGCACATTAATCACCAAATGGCCCTCAAATACATGGATTTGAGTGTGATTAAGGCAATCATTGGAGAAAATTGAAAAAGGTGATGAAAATGGCCTTTGAGCCAAGATAACCATTTTGATGAGTAAAGATGTAAACTTTATCATCAAAAATGGTATCCTTAACAAGATTAAACTTTTAAGAACAACAAAATGACATAAATATTGGATCTTTATGAACCAAATGTGGGATTTAAGGCTAAATCAAGGTTGGGATGATAAAGATTGGGACTTTATCACCCAACATGATCATCATGGCCAAACATGAACATTATTAGCATAACGATACATGCTTTCACCATAAAAATGGATCATCAAGCTATTTAAAGACAATAAACTAACAAATCATGATCTCCCTTAGGTTTTAACCCTTGATCACATACAAGAATGTGAGGGCACCTTGGATCATCTCATGATTTGGTTCCAAGATATGAATAACAAGAATAAAAGGTGCTTGAAGGACTAGACTTGCAATGTATGTAAATGCTTGACAAGGACAAGGCTTTTAAATGCAAATAAGCAAGTAATATGAACAAGAAAAAAGAGTTTTGAGATGGAGAGAAGATGGGGATAAGGAGGCTTCACCTATGATGGTTATGGCCTATCTTCCTCTCTTTTTCACTCAAAGATTTAATGGTGTTTGTTTCAGATTGAAATCCTGCAGAGTTTCCCTCTGAATTTGTATTCCCCCCCCCCCTGAAATTATCAGCAAGGGTCTTAATTTATAGGGACTGAGGGTGCCTAAACTAGCCGTACGTCTAGGCCCCTCTAGTGCCCAAACCATCCGTACGGCTCAGCCTGGCGATCTTCTGGATTTTTCTAATTTTAATCCCAGAGCAGTCCTGGGATTTTAGGTTTATCCTAGTGAGGTCCTAGTTCATCAGTTTATCCCTGGATGATCCTAAGATTACCTCTAAGGTTGGTTGGTTTCAGATTGGGGTACTTACAGCAGGCACTAAGGAATAGGAGGCTACTCAAAGATGGCGAAGTGGACCTACGAGTGGGGAATGGAGCAAGAGTTGTTGCATTAGCCGTAGGAACATATGATGTCATTTTACCTAGCGGATTGATTCTTGTTTTGAACAATTGTTATTACGTTCCGGATTTGAGTAGAAATATTATTTCAGTTTCTTGTTTGGATAATGAAGGTTATAATTTTCTTATTAAAAATAAGAAGTTTTCTATTTATTTAAATGATATGATTTATTGTACTGCATGTTCATTTAATGGCCTTTATGTTCTTGATGTTGAGAATGGAATGAGAATATTTATAATGTAAATAAGAAATCCAAACATAATGATATAAATCATACTTATTTGTGGCATTGCCGTCTTGGTCATATTAATGAGAAGCGTATCTCAAAACTCCATGGGGACGGAATTTTAGATTCACATGATTTTGAATTATATGAAACTTGTGAGTCTTGTTTAATTGGAAAAATGACTAAGGCACCTTTTACTAAGAGTAGTGAAAGGGCTAGTGACTTATTGGGACTCATACATACTGATGTGTGTGGACCAATGAGCAGCAGTGCTAGGGGAAGATATCAATACTTCATAACATTCACTGATGATTTTAGTAGATATGGCTATGTCTACTTGATGAAACATAAAAGTGAATCTTTTGAGATATTTAGAATATTTCAAAATGAAGTACAAAATCAACTTGGCAAAACTATTAAATCACTTCGATCTGATCGTGGTGGAGAATATTTAAGCCAAGAATTTGACAATCATCTTAAAGATTGTGGAATTATTTCACAATTAACTCCACCTGGAACACCACAATGGAATGGTGTGTCTGAGCGGAGAAATAAGACTTTATTAGATATGGTCCGCTCCATGATGAGTCAAGTTGATCTTCCTTTATCCTTTTGGGGACATGCACTAGAAACTTCTGCTCTTACACTAAATAATGTTCCAACAAAATCTGTTCCAAAGACCCCACATGAGATGTGGAATGGAAGAAAACCTAGTTTGTCTTTCCTAAAGATTTGGGGTTGTGAGGCTTATGTTAAGAGATTACTCTCTGACAAACTTGCACCAAGATCCGATAAATGTATTTTCATTGGTTACCCTAAGGAAACTAAGGGTTATTACTTTTACAACCGCATGGAAAACAAAGTGTTTGTTGCCCATCATGGTACCTTTCTAGAGAAAGAGTTTCTCTCCAAAGGAATTAGTGGGAGTAAAATTAATCTCGAAGATGTTCGAGAACCTGAAAATGACATGGAACAAAATGTTGGATCTAAATAAGTTTCACAAGGTGTTGTGGAACCTATTCAGAATACTCAAGTTCCTCGCAGAACTGGTAGAACCTGAGAGATATGGATTTCTCATGACGAATAGCAATGAAGTGGAAGTCATAGTTGATGACAAACCTACTTCCTATCAAGAAGCGATGTCCGCTCCTGATTCAGAAAAATGGCTTGGAGCCATAGAATCTGAAATTAAGTCCATGTATGATAATCAAGTTTGGAACTTGATTGATGCGCCCGAAGGTGTAAAAACCATAGGCGCATAGTTATAAAGCTAGACTTGTAGTGAAAGGCTATAGGCAGATTCATGGAATCGACTATGATGAAACTTTTTCGCCCGTAGCAATGATCAAGTCTATAAGAAGTTTACTTGCCATAGCCGCATATTTTGACTATGAGATATGGCAAATGGATGTCAAAACAGAGTTCCTTAACGGGAACTTACTTGAGGATGTTTATATGACACAACCTGAAGGTTTTGTAATTCCAGAAAATTCTAACAAAGTATGCAAGTTGCAAAGATCCATTTAAGGATTGAAGCAAGCATCTAGGAGTTGGAATCTTCGATTTGATGAATCGGTCAAAGAGTTTGGCTTCGTCAAGAACGAAGATGAACCTTGTGTATACAAGAAGATTAGTGGGAGCGTAGTACTATTTCTTGTGCTATATGTTGATGACATATTGCTCATTGGAAATGACATTCTTGCAGTGCAGTCTGTAAAGACTTGGTTAGGAAAATGTTTTTCAATGAAAGATATGGGAGAAGCCACTTATATCCTTGGAATTAGGATCTATCGTGATAGATATAAGAAATTGATTGGTTTAAGTCAAGATACATATATTGACAAAGTTCTTAAGAGATTCCGCATGGAAAACTCTAAGAGAGGAAATTTGCCAGTAGGCCATGGCATAACTCTAAGCAATAATCAGTGTCCTAAGACAACTGATGAGCGTGAGAGAATGATTGGGATTCCATATGCTTCCGCAATTGGATCAATCATGTATGCCATGATATGTACTAGACCCGATGTCTCGTATGCTTTGAGCATGACGAGCAGATACCAATCAGATCCTGGTGAGAGTCACTGGATTGCAGTCAAGACGATTCTTAAGTACTTGCGAAGGACTAAATATTCGTTCTTGGTATATGGAGGTATGGAAGATGATCTTGTTGTAAATGGTTACACAGATGCAAGCTTCCAAACCGACAAGGATGATTCTAGATCGCAATATGGATTTGTATTTATGCTTAATGGAGGTGCTATTAGCTGGAAGAGTTCTAAGCAAAGTACCGTAGCAGATTCTACAACTGAAGCCGAGTATATTGCTGCATCCGATGCTGCTAAAGAGGCTGTTTGGATTAAGAAGTTCATTGGTGAACTAGATGTGGTTCCTAGTATTGCTAATCCAATAGACCTTTATTGTGATAATAATGGTGCTATTGCTCAAGCAAAGGAACCTAGATCGCATCAGAAATCCAAACATATACTTAGGCGTTTTCATATCATTCGAGAGATCGTTGGTAGAGGAGACGTAAATATATGCAGAGTACCAACTGATGATAATATTGCAGACCCATTGACAAAGGGTCTTCCGCAAGCGAAGCATGATGGTCATGCTAGGTCTATGGGTATTCGATACATTAATTAGGCCTAGTGAAAGTGGGAGATTGTTGGTGTTATGCCCTAGGCATGTTGTATATAAAATTAATGTTATTATTTATAAAGATATTGAATGTTTGATTATTATATCTTTTGTATGTTTATTATAATAATCCCCGTTATAGACACCCCACTTTGGACCTCTCACCCCGATTGCATACATGGTATTTTTATTTAACTTGTTTTTGTTAATTTCTGTTACTTCTGTTAAGTTCCTAACTGATTCCGTTAGTTTTGGACTAAAGTGCATAACAGAGTTAACTTTTAGAGTCATTCTGTCATTCTGTCTTTTTCTCCCGCGGGCGCTTTCGGAAGTGTTATCGGGATGCGCGCGCGTCTCGCCCCTAAAGCGGGACCCGCGCGCCTCC
Source organism: Campanula takesimana (assembly GCA_026119855.1). NCBI lineage: Eukaryota > Viridiplantae > Streptophyta > Magnoliopsida > Asterales > Campanulaceae > Campanula > Campanula takesimana. The sequence goes on from JAOWBW010000002.1 coordinate 588,773, forward strand.
CATTATGGCAGTAACGGATTGCACCTTATTTCCCTCCCTTTTCTTATTTACAAACATCTTCTTGATCACAAAAACATCTTTTTTTACATCCAAGTTCATCCCCCTTTTTATTCATTAACTCCAAATCCCATATTCTAGCCTTTTCCCAAAAACTAATATTTCTTTCATTTATTATTTGATTTCTTTTATTTCTTTTATTTTTCTTTTATTCATTTATCTTATTTGTGATTGGTCAACTCCATCTCACATGGATTGACCAATTTCCCTCCAAGTTTTCCCTCCTCTTTTTACCTATTAAAACCACCATCTTCTACCTTCTTTTGGGACCTCAACATTTTCTCTCTAGCAAAGGGACCTCATTTTTAGACTTGAATTTTCTCTATACACACACTATACACAATTCTCTACACAAATTCTCCCAACAAGAGTTCTTCGTAACAAGACTCTACACAAATTGTTCTACAACAATTTCCCTACAACAACACCATTTTCAAGTCCAAGTTTGAAGTCCTCTTTCTTAAGGTACTTTATTCTTCTTCTCTCATTTATTCATGTCTAGTCAATGTATGCAACCTCCATAAAAAGGGATACAACCAAAAGACCACTTCACTATTGAAGTTTGGTCAAGGTTACATCCCAACATTTTAATTCCACTTTAATTTACATTCTCATTTCTTAATGTAATTATCTAGCAATAATTCGACATGTAATCTTTAATATAAATCAATAAATAAGCAATTCTCCTTTATTTTTCCTCTATAAATTTCACCTTTCTTTTCATTATAATTGTTAGCACATTTCTCTTATCATTAAATTGAAGGAGATTTAGCATTAGAACACCAAAAGTAGCAAGACCCGCGTAAGCGGGGCGGAGTGGGTGTTTAAGTACTTCCCACTCCGTCACCTAACCCCCGAACCCATCTTTTCCCGAATCTCTGGTTTTTTATATAAAATTGGCTCTTTTTAGGTTTTTCTTATGTTCCTCTAAAATATAGGTGGCGACTCTTAAAATCAAGTAGACATCCTAGGTTAATTCACGCGCTCTAGCCAAGCCGTGGTCCCCCGGGGTATCTACAGTGGCGACTCTGCTGGGGATATAGAGGGCTAAACTTGCATTTTTCATTTTTGGTGTTCTTTTATTCTGTTTTCTGGGCATTCTAGTAAAAAGGGTAGGAAGCGCGCGCCTTCGGCCATCTTGGCCTAACGCGCGCGCCTCCGACCCTTTGAACCAGAATCGTCCGCCTCCCATCTCGTCCTTCAATTCCATGTTTCTGTGCTAACGTTTACTGCAGGGGAAAAAGTTTTATAATATAGGGTCAAGGCAATCCCTTGAACCCACTGATTTGCAGGTACTGCCCAGAAGCGGGCGCCTCCACTTCTCTCAGTCTAACACGCGCGCCTCCCGAGTAGGCATCTGAATGCGCGCGCTTTTGGGCATTTCCCAGAAACAGAAACAGTGAACAGAATGGACAGTTTTGACAGTGTGTGGGCACCGGGCCTGCACATAACTTCTTTTACTTTCTGTTCATTTTTATCGGTCACACGGGTGATTCGAAAGTTGTAAATTACGTGCTTATTTTTTTCTTTTTTATTTTCTTTGAAAAAAAAAATATTTTGTCACTTGTTAGACCTCACACTACGCGCACACAATTCTTATCAACTGCTCACTATCGAGTCGCACAAGTCCAACCCCAAACCCGTCGAGGCCCGTCCTAGAAAGTTTCAAGCTCCACTCGACCTTGGCTCTTTCGAAGCGGTAAACCTCAGCCCGTGGCGTAGTTCATGACTACATGCCGGGGGTGACCTTTAAGCCTCTCTTTAGCCGAGCACAAACCACACAATTCTAGTTAGGGTCTAACACTCCGTTACCAAGTCGGTTTCCATGTACCGAGATTTTCCTAAACTAATGTTTTCAAATCATACATGCCAACTTGTTGATACGGACGCAATAAAAATCCGTCCCCAAAAGTGGTTATTTTGGACGAAAATAAAAAAATCCGTCCCCGCATGTATGCTTTACTACATTAATTTAGTTTAATCCCGACACATATAGGATTCACAAGCGTGGTGGAATCCGATGAGTATATGGGACCGCGAGATGGTCTATATACTAGTGTGACGATTCCACTATTTCCTAGAAACCCCAAAAAGGACCACGTTCTTCCGACTTTTGTAAATAAAAAAAAAAGAGTCATTTTTCTTATATGGTTAAGTCTTTTTCCTTTGATTGTGGGTTAATTATTTTACTCAAAATATGTTTGTGGGGCCAACCTAAGATCAACTGTGTCTATACCCCTCTCAATGGCATGACCATCACCGAAGCCTACGGAGCTCTCAAAATCAAGGGACCAATTTCTCCTCTCCAAGGGTACAAGCAACCGCAACCATTGCGTCGCAACCATGCCCACCACAAGTGGTGTGACTATCACCAATGCACCGGCCACCTCACCGAGGATTGCTTCTCCCTCCGCGACATCATCCAAGATTCGATTGACAATGGTGAATTTACCGTGGGTGAAGAACAACAGTTAGAGAATGGCAACATGCAAGAACTCATCAAGGAAGGGGTTCAGATTTGAAATAGGGTCTCAACAAGAGATCATGCTACAAGGCCGACAAAAACAATCTCCGTTTCTCTTTCTCTACCTAGAAATAGGATAAAAAAAAAAAAAAAAAGAGTCAAAAGTCATCTTAAGTGTGCATTAAAGTTTTCTTTCGTCCCACTTGTGTGAATGTTCGAGTCAATTATCAAATAAAAGTCGTTCTTGTCCTCATACACTCCTCCAAGTTGTTCAATTTAATTCTTGGCAAAATGATGAAAAATTGTCTAAACACGTTTTAGAATGAAGGTCATCACTTGAACGCCTAGGGGCTAAACATCGACGACGGCATCAACAACGAAGACATCAACAACGACGAAATGAAGACAAAGAAAGGTGGAGCAACGATCATGAAGCAAAATTTTCAAAAGGGGATTAAAAAAAAAAAAAAAAAAAAAAAAAGAGGCTCGCTAGGTTGAAATCCTCAAATCAACCTAGGCAAAAGTTAGAGCACAAAAAAAAAAAAAAAAAAAAAAAAAAAAAAATCCCCCTCAATCAAAGAAATACAACAACAATATCATTCCACCAAACGAAGGACGAAGCAACATCGACAACAATCACGAATGAAGCAACAATTCATCACGATGAATGGAGAATCCACAAGAACTACGGTGACCTGAGCCTCTACACTGGAGGAACGTAGGCAACCTTCGGGTCCGGTCTCATGAAAGAAAGAAGATATGTTTAGCCCTAGTGCGTTATGGTGATTGGCCTTCATCTCGAACTTGCCAAGACATCTTTGTACGATTCATTTGCCAATGAATTAATCACCTCAAGATTGAACAACTTTCCTAGATTTGGAATCAATTTCCGTTCCTTGTCGAGTCTAGGGATTCTATTCTTTTGTGCATACTCCCAATTTCTTGCAATCAAATTGGGGCTTTCCTTCTCTTCTCTCTTAATGACTTACTTATCTTCGTGAGTCATTCAACAAATATATACATGAAGTCAATACTAGGGACACTTCCCTAGTCGAGTCAATGTCACTCATCTTTAGTGACAAGAGGTCTTCACCGCAAAATCACATGTCTTATCTCCTCAGCCAGATTCAATGCACACTTCCTCATTAATCGAGTGAAAAAAAAAGACGCAAAAGAGGTGCCCGCTAGATTGAAAACCCGAAAGGGCGGTCTAGGCAAAAAACAGGGTGCGTCATAAAAAAAATGAGAGAGTGAGAGAGAGAAGGGAAAGAGAAATGGAGATCTCCGGCCTTTAAGGAAGACAACTTCACAAGTTCTACATTAGGTCTCCTCAGCAAATCAATTCCCCACCGAGTCAACTTTGGGATTGCAAAAGGCTCGACAAGATATGGCACCATCAAAGGTTGTTTTGGGTTATCGGCATCATTCTCCAGCAGTGTGCATTACCAAGACCCATCTGAGAACGAGCCCATCATAAAAGGGCACGAGGTTGCACAAATAATCCCTAGCTAGTCAATTGGTTTGGACAGCAAATAGCAACAACATGTGTCTCAGTTTTCAAAGCTTCTTCAAGTATGTGCTTCTAAAGTACGCCGAAAGGCTCCCGAGAAATGAAGTAGCTCTTGCCATGTCCTCTCATGTTTGTTCCCCCGCACGAGGATGAGTCACTCTTGCTTTGCTCAACAAATGGTGACGCCCTAGGGGCTATGTGACTCAAGAACAAGGGCTTCTTTTGCTTCATTTGACAATCAATAAGCCCTAGGGGCTATGCTCGAAAAAGATGTGTGAGACTATCCTCAAAGTCTCTCAAAAGGGATGTCAAAAAGCCCTCTTGTCATGTGTGCCCGTACTCGTTCCCCTAATCAAGGATGGACCTTTCTCGCAATCAATGATGGCACTCTAGAGGCTACGGTCTAGTCTTAAAGGCTCCCTCGGCAAGAAGCAATTCACTTCATGTCCCCAGCAATATTTGAAGCTCTATACCGAAAGGTCTCAAGGGGCTTCACAATCTACAATCTTTTGGGCCACGGCTTTATAGTAATTCAAGCAAAGGGCAATATTGGGGATTCGCAATTAACAAGCTATTGGGCAGTGGTACCCGAGCAATGCAATTTGGGAAAAGTCTTATGGCTCCATGAAAGGGATCAAACTTCAATGGTCCCTCAAAACTTCCAGTCAAAAGGCCTCTTGGTTTTAAATGAAGGCTCCGATGATATGAATGAATTTGATGATTCTTGTTAGAACTCACAGCGAGATTCTGAAGGAAGTCTTAGAGAAAAGGAAAAAGATTCAATATGCTAGACTTACCCGGCTGAGTTATGGCGGGCAATGCCAATATGTTAACTCTAGAGACAGAGTTACAGCCAATCCCAATGTTTCTGCAATACAACACCCCCTTCTCCAAGATCAAAAGCACAGGCTGCATCCGAAGATTCGCCGTCGGTTCAACTCAAGAAGACTTGACCAAACATACCGTTCGAGACTTTATCACACCAACACCTTATCATCTGCAACAACATCACCATCTCCCACGAGACATCTCCCGAAGACCATACTACACTTCCAACATGGGCCTTCCGCCATTTGGGTATCAACCACAAAAAGGGCCATCCATCTCCAAGAAAGAGAAAGAAGGAGATCACCTTCAAGATTCCTACCCGATGTGGCATCCGTTCTCAATACAAAGCTCAGCCGATTTGGGGCTTCACATCGAAAGGTCTTCACATCCCGCCATCTCGAAACCCACATGACATTTGGGGCTTAGCAATCTCTCAAAGCTTGGTATCAATGATATTCTCTTGGGGCTTGCCCACGTCGACAATAAAAGACAGTTTATTTGAATGGGCTAAGAGTTGATTCATCTTGGGGCTTCATAAGCCACTCAAAGTTCAGCATTCGAGGGGCTTTACAGTCAGCAACCCCTTATCTCGGCATCAAATGCCTTTTGAAGCCCCATAAACGACAAATCTCTTGGGGCTAGAAATCACTTTTCGTTGGACACAACGACAACGACGACAGAATTCAAGCAAGGCAATCCGGACTTCGATTGAACATGACTTGATCTTGGGTTGGCTTTGCAAACACACAATGGTTAAAATGGTTCACCCACGAACTAAAAAAAATAAAAAAATCTTTTTGTCACATGTGTGCATATTCTTTCCCTTCTAATCTAAATAAAAAAAAAATCTTTTTATTTTTTATTTTCTATGTGCAAAAGTTCGTGCTTTGCTTTGCCTTGCTCCTAGCATTCTCCCTCAGCATTCTCCATCATCCTTGAACTACGCTGGTCTGATTCCTTCCAAGGGATACGTAGGCAGCCTTTTGGCACGACCAACCCATCATCCGGAATACTGTCCCACCGACACTCCATCAAAGGCAAGAACAATTCATCATCACCAACATCATCACTCTCCATCCAAAGCATGGACGTTATTCATCAAAAGCTTCAACATCCTTCAGCAAATCCATCTCCGATCAAGCGACAATGGTAAGTGAAGGTATGAATACATCCGAGGCTTTCCTCAAATCACACCGCACACAAAATCACTTTCTCCATGCTTACAAAAACTCTCTCTCATGCAAAACTGCTTTCAAATCACATCGCACCACGAGCACTATTTCTCTCTTCATTTCACACTTCATGCATCTTCTTGCACAAACACATATACCTGCCAAGCACACATATAGCAGGTACCACCACGAAGTCAACAGCATCCGCTACTCAAAGCACTTCACCCCCAGCAGAAAATGGTCCACAGTCAACCATGCCCACATCCCCATGATAAAGTCAACAGCAGCTGCAACAGCAATTTGGTCCATGGTGATCTCGCAATTAGCAAACGGATCCCGCACTCAGCAAACGAATCCCGCCTCAGCAAACGAATCCCGCATTCAGCAAACGGATCCCGCCTCAGCAAACGGATCCCGCATTCAGCAAACGGATCCCGCACCAGCAAACGGATCCCGCCACCAACAAACGGATCCTGCTTCAGCAAACGGATCCCGCATTCAGCAAACGGATCCCGCAATCAGCAAACGGATCCCGCACCTGCAAACGGATCCCGCACTCAGCAAACGGATCCCGCATCAGCAAACGGATCCCACTTCAGCAAACTGATCCCGCTTCAGCAAACGGATCCCGCACCAGCAAACGGATCCCGCTTCAGCAAACGGATCCCGCTTCAGCAAACGGATCCCGCTCCAGCAAACGGATCCCGCATAAGCAAATGGATCCCGCCTTAGCAAACGGATCCCGCCTCCAGCAAACGGATCCCGCACCAGCAAACGGGTCCCGCCTTAATAAACGGATCCCGCCTTAGCAAACGGATCCCGCTTCAGCAAACGGATCCCGTTTCAGCAAACGGATCCCGCCTTCAGCAAACGGATCCCGCATCAGCAAACGGATCCCGCATTCAGCAAACGGATCCCGCTTCAGCAAACGGATCCCGCTTCAGCAAATGGATCCCGCTATATCCCTTCTTTATCAATTAAGCCGCTCACACAGGGAGCGCACTCCTATCATTCGTAATTTCAAATTCCTGCTTTATCGAGTCTTTGTTTTCTCTTGTCGATGTCCTCGGCGGTTGTCTTTCTTTCGTCGACGCGTTTTGCTTCGCAATCCACGTCGTCGAGGGGCTCTGTAGACACCCCGCTTTGGACCTCTCACCCCGATTGCATACATAGTATTTTTATTTAACTTGTTTTTGTTAATTTCTGTTACTTCCATTAAGTTCCTAACTGATTCCGTTAGTTTTGGACTAAAGTGCATAACAGAGTTAACTTTTAGAGTCATTCTGTCATTTTGTCTTTTTCTCCCGCGGGCCCTTCCGGAAGTGTTATCGGGATGCGCGCGCGTCTCGCCCCTAAAGCGGGACCCGTGCGCCTCCCATTATGGCAGTAACAGATTGCACCTTATTTCCCTCCCTTTTCTTATTTACAAACATCTTCTTGATCACAAAAACATCTCTTTTTACATCCAAGTTCATCCCCCTTTTTATTCATTAACTCCAAATATCATATTCTAGCCTTTTCCCAAAAACTAATATTTCTTTCATTTATTATTTGATTTCTTTTATTTTTCTTTTATTCATTTATCTTATTTGTGATTGGTCAACTCCATCTCACATGGATTGACCAATTTCCCTTCAAGTTTTCCCTCCTCTTTTTGCCTATAAAAACCACCATCTTCTACCTTCTTTTGGGACCTCAACATTTTCTCTCTAGCAAAGGGACCTCATTTTTAGACTTAAATTTTCTCTATACACACACTATACACAAATCTCTGCACAAATTCTCCCAACAAGAGTTCTTCATAACAAGACTCTACACAAATTGTTCTACAACAATTTCCCTACAACAACACCATTTTTAAGTCCAAGTTTGAAGTCCTCTTTCTTAAGGTACTTTACTCTTCTTCTCTCATTTATTCATGTCTAGTCAATGTATGCAACCTCCATAAAAAGGGATACAACCAAAAGACCACTTCACTATTGAAGTTTGGTCAAGGTTACATCCCAACATTTTAATTCCACTTTAATTTACATTCTCATTTCTTAATGTAATTATCTAGCAATAATTCGACATGTAATCTTTAGTATAAATCAATAAATAAGCAATTCTCCTTTATTTTTCCTCTATAAATTTCCCCTTTCTTTTCATTATAATTGTTAGCACATTTCTCTTATCATTAAATTGAAGAACATTTAGCATTAGAACACCAGAAGTAGGAAGACCCGCGTAAGCGGGGCGGAGTGGGTGTTTAAGTACTTCCCACTCCGTCACCTAACCCCCGAACCCATCTTTTCCCGAATCTCTGGTTTTGTATATAAAATTGGCTCTTTTTAGGTTTTTCTTATGTTCCTCTAAAACATAGGTGTCGACTCTTAAAATCAAGTAGACATCCTAGGTTAATTCGCGCGCTCTAGCCAAGCCGTGGTCCCCCGGGGTATCTACACCCGTCCCTGATAATTATGATTAATTATTAGTATAAGTTTAATAGATAATCATATGATGATTATGGTGTATGGGATACAATTAGACTTATGGGTATTTGTTGGAGAACAAATACTGGACTGACCCCTATGAGATTTAGGTCATGGTCACTATGTCATAATTAAGTCTCATATAAATATCACTAGAATCTCTAGACCTGAGGTTATTACAGTCTTCCACACGGTGAACATTACGTTTGACATATTCAAACGTTATCCCTAACCGGATAGCTATAAAGAATATGATTGGTGTAATCAGAATCATGTAGGGAAGAGTAATAAGTCAAGATGGGATTTGTTCCTCGTCAAGAGAGATGTCAAGCTTTGGTCACTCGATGAATGGTATTGATGAAATGCATGGCCGTGCTCAAATATGATTTGTAGTATCAATACATTCGGGATCGAGAAAGCATTGAACAAATGTAAGTCGACCATTGACCATGGCTTACGTTCAATAAGACATCGTGTAACAAAGAGATTGTGTTATGTTCTATTTTAGGAAACTTTGGATTCCAAAGTTATACTAATTGGGTAGTCATAGTGCCTGTTTGTTTTCACTTATTTGGGTTGGCTTATGGATTTTGACTTAAAATAAGCTATTTTAGTAGTGTTTGTTTTTACTTATAAGCTAAAAGCCAATAAGTCAAGTACAACTCCCTCAAAGCATAAATAAGTAAAAGCTAAAAAGCTAGAAAAATGATGCTTTTCTTGGCTTATTGAAAATATAGAAGTTTCATCACTTTTGGTAAGTCAATAATACCCTTCATTTTCTATGTATGATTTATATAAGTTATTTACATAATAATAATAATAATAATAATAATAATAATAATAATAATAATAATAATAATAATAATAATAATAATAATAATAATAATAGTAATAATTTTATTATTTTATAATTATATTATTATCATTATATAATCATAAATATATTATTATTACAATTGTGTTATTATAATTATAAAATTAATAATAATAAAAATTATTAAAAATTATTATTATACTATATTATTATTAGTATTATTATTATTACTATAATTATATTATTAATATTATATAATCATCATATTATTAAAACTATATTACTATAATTAATATTATTTTATCATTATTAATATATACTTAATAAAATTATATATAATATTAATTTTTATATAATTATGATTATTATGAATATATAATCATTAATAATTATAAAAATTAAATAATTTTAATTAGATATTAATAGTTATACAATTATATTATATTATAATTATTATGTGTTTATTTATATATGAGGGGCATTTTGGTATTTGTATTATATTCAGCCATTTTTTAGCTTTTTCAACAAACATTCACAATTAGCTTAAGACAGCTCATAAGCATTTTCAAATCAGCCAAAACAAACAGTATTCTGACAATAAGCCATAAGTCATTCAGCCATCAGCCAAAAGTCATCAGCCATCAGCTGCGACAAACGGGCCTATAATGGCTTGCTAGAGTCCGCTTATGACTTACGAGGTTTGACTGGTCCGGACTCGTTGCCAACTTATTATAATCCTATTGGGTCACACACGCAGAACAGATAATTAAAAGGAGCGAAAAACGAGGAAACTGACCAAGACGTCCGTACGGCTGGACAGGCGGCGTACGCCTATCTCCGAGCCGTACGGCGGCGTGCCCGTAAATCAATATATTTAAAGCAGTTCTTATTGGACAAGAATACCTAAGTCCTAAAGGTTTTTGGACATCCCTAGTATATGTAGACACCCCGCCTTGGACCTCTCATGTCCCGATTGCATACACATTCTTTGTCTTCCTCTTTTCTGTTAAGTTTTGTTACTTTTCGTTAACTTTCGTTACTTTCCGTTAAGTTCCTGACTTACTCCGTTAGTCTTGGATTTGACTAAGTGGCAAAGTCAACCTTGAGTCTTTGTTTCATTTATTTTTGTTGACTTTCGTGATGTTCGTTAAGTTTTTGGACTAATTCCGTTAGTTTTGGGGCTTCACTGCATAACGGGGTTAACTTTTGGGCTGAAATATGAATTTCCTGAAGCTGGGATGCGCACACCTTTGCCCTCCTTTGTGGGAGGCGTGCTCCTCCCATAGGGGGGGTGGGAAGCGCGCGCTTCCCGCTTCCAGAATCTCAGATTTTGCCAAATTTCCCTCCTTTTCTGATTTGTAACCCCCCAAGACCATTATGCCTTGGCTTGATCCGGGGAATGGCCATATTTGTGACCACAAACACTTCTCCAACACCTATATAAACCTCTTCATTCCATCATGAAAGAGGGGATGATTTCTTAACACAAAAATACTTCAAAACACACAAAAGTCTATTTTTCAAGAAGTGGTCAACACAAAGATTTGGTTCTTCTCCGTTCAAGCATAAGGTACAAGGTTTATTCTCTTCTTCTAAATTCTAAGTCTTATTTCATTTCTTCATATTCTCATCTCTTCTAAGTGAGTATGCAATCTCCATAAAAAGGGATACAATCAAAAGGCCACTTCACTATTGAAGTTTGACCAAGGTTACATCCCAACATTCCAAACTACATTTTAGTTCACCATTTTCATCTCTTCATGTAATTGTATAGAATAATTATTACATGTAATATTTAGCATTAAATCAATAAAATCATTCTTTTCCCCTTTTCTTTACATTATAATTGTTAGCATTGTTAATAAATTGAAGGACATTTAGCATTAGAACACCAATAGTAGCAAGACCCGCATAAGCGGGGCGGAGTGGGTGTTTAAGTACTTCCCACTCCGTCACCTAACCCCCGAACCCTTCTCTCCCGAATCTCTGGTTTTGTACATAAATTAGGCTATTTCTAGGTTTTTCTTATGTTCCTTTAAAAACATAGGTGGTGACTCTAAACAAATCTAAAACAAGTTAGACATCCTAGGATAATTCACCGCTCTAGCCAAGCCGTGGTTCCCCGGGGTATCTACAGTGGCGACTCCGCTGGGGACGATAGAGGGTTAAACTTGCGTTTTCATTTTTGGTGTTCTTTTATTCTGTTTTCTGGGCATTCTGGTAAAAAGGGTAGGAAGCGCGCGCCTCCGGCCTTCTTGGCCTAAAGCGCGCGCGTCCGACCCTTATTACCAGAATCGCCCGCCTCCTTTCTTGTCCTTCAATTCCATGTTTCTGTGCTAACAAGTTCTGCAGGGGAAAGTTTTCTTAATTAAGGGTCAAGGCAATCCCTTGAACCCACTGATTTGCAGGTTCTCACCCAGAAGCGGGCGCCTCTGCCCTTCTTCCTCTCACGCGCGCGCCTTCCGCATAGGCAACCCAATGCGCGCGCTTCTGGGCGCATTCCCGGAACAGAACAGTGCACAGAAACAGAACAGAATGACAGTGTGTGGGCACCGGGCCTGCATACAATTTCTTTTACTTTCTGTTTATTTTTATCGGTCACACGGGTGATTCGAAAGTTGTAAATTACGTGCTTATTTGTTTTTTTTATTTCCTTTGAAGAAAAAAAAATATTTTGTCACTTGTTAGACCTCACACTACATGCACATATTCCTATCAACTGCTCACAATCGAGTCGCACAAGTCCAACCCCAAACCCGTCGAGGCCCGTCCTAGGAAGTTTCAAGCTCCACCCGACCTTGACTCTTCCGAAGCGGTAAACCTCAGCCCGTGGCGTAGTTCACGACTACATGCCGGGGGTGACCTTTAAGCCTCATATTCAAGCCGAGCACAAGCCACACAATTCTAGTTTAGGGTCTAACACTCCGTGACTCAAGTCGGTTTTCATGTACCGAGATTTTCCTAAACTAATGTCTTCAAATCATACATGCCAACTTGTTGAAATGGACGAAATAAAAACTCCGTCCCCAAAAGTGGCTATCTTGGACGAAAATAAAAAATCCGTCCCGCATGTATGATTTACTACATTAATTTAGTTTAATCCCGTCACATGTAGGTCTCACAAGCGTGGTGGAATCCGATGAGTATATGGGACCGCGAGAAGGTCTATATACTAGTGTGACGATTCCACTATTTTTTCTAGAAACCCCAAAAAGGACTCCGTCCTTCCGACTTTGTAAATAAATAAATAAAAAAAAAGAGTCATTTTTCTTTATGTGGTTGAGTCTTTTCTTGTTTGTGGGTGAAATCATTTTACTCAAAAGGTGTTTGTGGGGCCATCCTAAGATCGACCTTGTTCTCTCAATAGGTCCAATGGCTTCAAACGGCAACGACAACGGCATTCCCGTGTCCAACGAAGGGTTATTCCGCATGGTGGAAGCATTGAAAGAGCAAGTTGATACACTAGCCGAGAATGTCCGCCGCAAGGATGATTTATGGCGAGCCCGTTACGAGAATGTGAAAATGGCCCACAAGAAAGAAGTTGCTAAACTCAAGAACCAATTGAAAGGGCTCACGGGTGAAAGAAAGGTCCAAAGCATTGATACCGGTTTGGTCAACACTCTCATGTCCTACATTGACCAAAGGTTTAGTGGGTTAAATTTGCACAAGAGCCCAAGCACCGATCTTCATCAAGCTTCTCTCCTCCTAAACACAATGGAGGCTCTTCCCGAAATTTCAAGATGCCCGATATTGGCAATTTCAAAGGCACCTCTTGTCCCGACGCTCATGTCGACTCCTACATTTGGGCCATGCTACCAAAGAAAGTGTCTCCTCAAATAATGGCGCAATGCTTCCCGCTTACTCTCGAGGGGGTCGCAAAAGATTGGTATAGGGGTCTTCCATTTTCCACCCGCCTCAATTGGGATGTCGCTATGCTTGCCTTCAAGTCACAATATCAAGGCAACTCCATATTCCGCCCCACCAAGAAGGAATTGGAGAGCACCGTGCAAATGGGTGATGAATCATTTGGGGACTTCTATCTCCGTTGGAATGAAAAGCTAGCCGAGATGGTTGATAGGCCTTCCAAGAAGGAACAAATGGACATCTTCTTGAAGTGTTTGAAAATGGACTACCGCACTCATCTTAGTGGGGCTTTTCACTCCGATTTTCAAGCATGTATGATGCGGGGGTTAGAATTGACAATTTGCTCCGAGAAGTGGCCGAGTCCTCCTATGACACAAGCTTCAACGACAAAGGGTTCCCAAGAAATGACATGGAAGAATGTAGTGACATGGAAGACTACAACGACAATGAGGACTACAACGACATGGGGGATGACGACAACAATCTCCGTTTCTCTTTCTCTACCTAGAAATAGGATATAAAAAAAAAAGAGTCAAAAGTCCTCTAATGTGTGCATTAATGTTTTCTCTCGTCCAATGATAAATTTTGAGTCAATCATTAAATAAAAGTCGTTCTTGTCCTCATACACTCTTCCAATTTGTTCAATTAATTCTTGGCAAAATGATGAAAAAATGTCTAAACAAGTTTTGGAATGAAGGCCATCGCTTGAACGCCTAGGGGCTAAACATCGACGACGGCATCAACAACGAAGACATCAACAACGATGAAATCAAGACAAAGAAAGGTGGAGCAACGATCATGAAGCAAAGTTTTCGAAAGGGGATTAAAAAAAAAAAAAAAAAAAAAAGCTCGCTAGGTTGAAATCATCAAAACAACCTAGGCAAAAGTTAGAGCACAAAAAAAAAAAAAATAATAATAAAAAAAACCCCCTCAATCAAAGAAGTACAAGATCAACATCATTCCACCGACGAAGGACGAAGCAACAATTCCATCCCGAAGAATGGAGAATTCACAAGAACTACGGTGACCTGAGCCTCTACACTGGAGGAACGTAGGCAACCTGTGGGTCCGGTCTCATGCAAGAAAGAAGATATGTTTAGCCCTAGCGCGTTATGGTGATTGGCCTTCATCTCGAACTTGTCAAGACATCTTTGTACGATTCATTTGCCAATGAATTAATCACCAAAAAGATTGAACAACTTTCTTAGATTTGGAATCATTTCGCGTTCCTTGTCGAGTCTAGGGACTTCTATTCTTTCTGCGTACTCCCAATTTCTTGCAATCAAATTGGGGCTTTCCTTCTCTTCTCTCTTAATGACTTACTTGCCTTCGCGAGTCATTCAATTCAATAAAAAATACATGTCAATACTAGGGACACTTCCCTAGTCGAGTCAATGTCACTCATCTTTAGTGACAAAAGGTCTCCACCGCAAAATCACATGTCTTATCTCCTCAGCTAGAGTCAATGCACACTTCCTCATAAATTGAGTAAAAAAAAAAATGATGAAGACGCAAAAGAGATGCCCGCTAGATTGAAAACCCGAAAGGGCGGTCTAGGCAAAAAACAGGGTGCGTGATAAAAAAAAAATGATGAGAGAGTGAGAGAGAGAAGGGAAAGAGAAATGGAGATCCCCAGCCTCTAAAGAAGACAAGTTCTACATTGAATCTCCTCAGCAAGTCAATTCCCCACCGAGTCAACTTTGGGATTGCAAAAGGCTCGACAAGATAAAGCACCATCAAAGGTTGTCTTGGGTTATCGGCATCATTCTCCAGCAGTGTGCATTTTTGGTTCATAAAAAGAAGGCCCGTGGTTACCAAGATCCATCCGAGAACAAGCCCATCATAAAAGGGCACGAGGTTGCACAAATAATCCCTAGCTAGTCAATTGGCTTGGGCAGCAAATAGCAACAACATGTGTCTCAGTTTTCAAGGCTTCTTCACGTATGTGCTTCTAAAGTACGCCGAAAGGTTCCCGAGAAATGGAGTAGCTCTTTCCATATCCTCTCATGTTTATTCCCTCACACGAGGACGAGGCACTCTTGCTTTGCTCAATATATGGTGACGCCCTAGGGGCTATGTGACTCAAGAACAAAGGATTCTTTTGCTTCATTTGGCAATCAATACGCCCTAGGGGCTATGCTCGAAAAAGATGTGTGAGACTATCCTCAAAGTCTCTCAAAAGGGATGTCAAAAAGCCCTCTTGTCACGTGTGCCCGTGCTCGTTCCCCCACTCAAGGATGGACCTTTCTCGCAATCAATGATGGCACTCTAGGGGCTACGGTCAAGTCTTAAAGGCTCCCTCGGCAAAGAGCAATTAACTCCCCAGCAGTATCCCCAGCCAAGTCATGTGCAACATTGGAAGCTTCCTCAATTCGGCACCGAAGGTCTCAACGGGCTTCGCAATCTACAATCTTTTGGGTTACGGCATTACAGTAATTCAAGCAAAGGGCAGTATTAGGGATTCGCGACCGACAGTCTTTTGGGCAACAATACTCGAGCAAGTGCAATGTGGAGTAGTCTTATGGATCCATGAGAACAATCAAACTTCAAAGGGTCTCTCAACACTTCAAGTCAAAGGCCTCTTAGTTTTAAATGAAGACTCCGATGTTATGAATGAAGTTGATGATTTTTGTTAGAACTTTCAAGCGAGATTTTGAAGGAAGTCTTAGAGAAAAGGAAAAAGATTCAATATGCTAAACTCTAATCAAAACAGGGTTATAGCGGGAAATGCCACGGCCAATCCCAATGTTTCTGCAATTCAGCCCCCCCTTCTCCAAGATCAAAAGCACAAGGTGCAGCTCAGATAAAGTTGGGCCACAGCACCAGTTGCATCCGAAGATCCGTCATTAGTTCAACTCAAGAAGAGTCAAGCAAGCATACTTATTTGGGACTTTATCACACCAAGACCTTATCCTCTGCGAACTCGACGGCACCGCAAGACATTACTGCATCCTTTTGACATAAGCCCTCAGCCATTTGGGTATCGACCACAATGAGGCCATTCATCTCCCCAGTAAGAGCAAGAAGGAGATCTCTATCAAGAATTCTACCAAACGGTACACCCGCTCTCAATGCCGAGCCAATCGCGAGGTAATTTGGGGCTTTACAATGAAAGGTCTTCACATCTCACCATCTACAAGCCCACGACACTTGGGGCTTTGCAATCTCTCGAAGCTTGGCATCAACGATCTCCTCTTGGGGCTTGCTCACTACAACAACAAAGGGCGATTTACTCGAATGGGCTAAGAGCTGATTTATCTTGGAGCTATGCAAGTCCCTCAAGATTTGGCATCAAAGGCATTCTAGGGGCTTTACAATCAGCAACCCCTCATCTCAGCGTCAAAAGCCTTTTGAAGCCCCATAATCAACAAATCTCTTGGGGCTAGACATTAATCTTCGTTGGGCACACCAGACACAACAGAATTCAAGCGAGGCAATCCGGACTTCGACTGAACATGACTTGATCTTGGGTTGGCTTCATAAGCACACAATGGTTAAAATGGTTCACCCACGAACTAAAAAAAAAAAAAAAATCTTTTCCTCACATGTGTGCATATTCTTTCCTTTCTAATCTAAAAAAAAAAAAAAAAAGGATTTTTCTTTTTCTTTCTCCTTCTATGTGCAAAAGTATGTGCTTTACTTTGCTTTGCTCCGAGCTTCTCCTCCAGCATTCTCCATCATCCTTGAACTACGCTGGTCTGATTCCCTTCAAGGGATACGTAGGCAGCCTTTGGCACGACCAACCCATCATCCAGAGTACCATCTCGCCAACCCAACATCAAGGGCATTCTCTCATCAACATCTAAAGAATGGACATTCTCCATCAAAGCATCCTCCGCGGACATCAAGAATCCATCTCCACTCAAGCGGCAATGGTAAGTGAAGGTATGAATACATCCAATGCTTTTCTCAAAATCACACCGCACACAAGATCACTCTCTACATTCTTACTTCTCTCTCATTGCAAGGGTGTTCCAAAATCCCATCACACCACGAGCACAATTTCTCCCTCTTCATTTCACACTTCATGCATCTTCTTGCAAGAACACATATACCTGTCAAGCACACACATAACAGGTACCACCACGAAGTCAACAACATCCGCTACTCAAGGCACTTCATCCCCACCAGAAAGTGGTCAACCGTGCCCACACCCCACAAGGTCAACAACATAAGCAGAGGCGGCTCCAAGTCGGCAACTCGGTCCATATCGAGACAAGCTCCCATGAGCGCCAAGTCAGAAACTCGGTCCATATCGAGACAAGCTCCCATGAGCTCCAAGTCGGAAACTCGGTCCATATCGAGACAAGCTCCCATGAGCTCCAAGTCGGCAACTCGGTCCATATCGAGACAAGCTCCCATGAGCCCCAAGTCGGCAACTCGGTCCATATCGAGACAAGCTCCCATGAGCGCCAAGTCGGCAACTCGTTCCATATCGAGACAAGCTCCCATGAGCCCCAAGTCGGCAACTCGTTCCATATCGAGACAAGCTCCCATGAGCCCCAAGTTGGCAACTCGGTCCATATCGAAACAAGCTCCCATGAGCCCCAAGTCGGCAACTCGGTCCATATCGAGACAAGCTCCCATGAGCCCCAAGTCAGCAACTCGGTCCATATCGGTCCATATCGAGACAAGCTCCCATGAGCTCCAAGTCGGCAACTCGGTCCATATCGAGACAAGCTCCCATGAGCTCCAAGTCAGCAACTTGGTCCATATCGAGACAAGCTCCCATGAGCCCCAACTCAACAACTCGGTCCATATCGAGACAAGCTCCCATGAGCTCCAATTCAACACTCCAGCAAAAGTCGCTCACACAGGGAGCGCATTTCTATCCTTTGTAATTTCAAATTCCTGCTTTATCGAGTCTTTGATTCCTCTTGTCGATGTCCTCGGCGGTTGTCTTTCTTTCGTCGACGCGTTTTGCTTCGCAATCCACGTCGCCGAGGGGCTCTGTAGACACCCCGCCTTGGACCTCTCATGTCCCGATTGCATACACATTCTTTGTCTTCCTCTTTTCTGTTAAGTTTTGTTACTTTTCGTTAACTTTCGTTACTTTCCGTTAAGTTCATGACTTACTCCGTTAGTCTTGGATTTGACTAAGTGGCAAAGTCAACCTTGAGTCTTTGTTTCATTTATTTTTGTTGACTTTCGTGATGTTCGTTAAGTTTTTGGACTAATTCCGTTAGTTTTGGGGCTTCACTGCATAACGGGGTTAACTTTTGGGCTGAAATATGAATTTCCTGAAGCTGGGATGCGCACACCTTTGCCCTCCTTTGTGGGAGGCGTGCTCCTCCCATAGGGGGGGTGGGAAGCGCGCGCTTCCCGCTTCCAGAATCTCAGATTTTGCCAAATTTCCCTCCTTTTCTGATTTGTAACCCCCCAAGACCATTATACCTTGGCTTGATCCGGGGAATGGCCATCTTTGTGACCACAAACACTTCTCCAACACCTATATAAACCTCTTCATTCCATCATGAAAGGGGGGATGATTTCTTAACACAAAAATACTTCAAAACACACAAAAGTCTATTTTTCAAGAAGTGGTCAACACAAAGATTTGGTTCTTCTCCGTTCAAGCATAAGGTACAAGGTTTATTCTCTTCTTCTAAATTCTAAGTCTTATTTCATTTCTTCATATTCTCATCTCTTCTAAGTGAGTATGCAATCTCCATAAAAAGGGATACAATCAAAAGGCCACTTCACTATTGAAGTTTGACCAAGGTTACATCCCAACATTCCAAACTACATTTTAATTCACCATTTTCATCTCTTCATGTAATTGTCTAGCATAATTATTACATGTAATATTTAGCATTAAATCAATAAAATAATTCTTTTCCCCTTTTCTTTACATTATAATTGTTAGCATTGTTAATAAATTGAAGGACATTTAGCATTAGAACACCAATAGTAGCAAGACCCGCATAAGCGGGGCGGAGTGGGTGTTTAAGTACTTCCCACTCCGTCACCTAACCCCCGAACCCTTCTCTCCCGAATCTCTGGTTTTGTACATAAATTAGGCTATTTCTAGGTTTTTCTTATGTTCCTTTAAAAACATAGGTGGCGACTCTAAACAAATCTAAAACAAGTTAGACATCCTAGGATAATTCACCGCTCTAGCCAAGCCATGGTTCCCCGGGGTATCTACAGTATATAATGTAAACTGACGAGAATTGTTCCCTAGTTGTTTATTTGATCAATTCCAAAGTCTTTCTTAGAGATAGAAATCACACATTATATTCTTGGGTTATTGTGATTGATTAATCCCAATTATCAAGTCATAATAATAATTAGGAGCTTTGAAGAATCGTTCTTCAACATCGTTGATCAATCCGAAGACCTAGCAAATGCTTAATCCAAGTTTTACATAACGATCTACAAGGGTTAGTTTCTTTCATCTTGTTATTATGAATTATTGTTCATAGCGGATTTAGGCTATTGGGTTTTATTCATGTCTATCTTCCGCTGCGCATGATTGCACGAAACCCAAAAGTCGGATCTTCTTCTTGTGCCAAAAGCCAATTTCTGACGTCAACCTGGTCCGGCCGGGTCCTTCCTTAGGTCCGGTCGGACCCCTTCTGTTCTCGTCTCGGAATTACGAAATTCTTCTGTTGTTTAATCCTTTAACTCGACATCCCAAATTCAAAGGCATTAACCCAACAATCTCCACCTTGACTTTGAATCTCCATGACAACAAACCTTTTCTCCCCCCTCGCCTCTTCTGCTATCTAATAGCTGCGAACATTCAGCACGTCCAAACAATGTTGGAACTTGCTCCCCGTCACAGGTTTTGTGATCATATCTGCAGGGTTGTCCGTCGTCCCTAACTTCTTCACCTTTACCCATTTCTCATCACTTAGGAAATGATATCTGACATCAATGTGCTTGGTCATCTCATGATGAACTTGATCCTTGGCTAAAAAAATCGCGCTCAAACTATTGCAATAAATAATAGCCTGATCCTGATGTATCCCAAAATTGCTGATCAATCCCTTCAACCATATTCCTTCCTTAGCGGACTCTGTCAATACCATGTATTCTTCTTCTGTTGTAGACAACATCACTGTCGCCTGAAATGTAGCCTTCCAACTAACAACTGACCCACCAAGCATGAATACATATCCGGTCATCGATCTTCTTGTATCAACATCACCTGAATAGTCCGAATCTGAGAAACCCTCGACTGCACATTTTGTTCCACTTCCATAGACGAGACCAACGTCACTAGTGCGCACTGTAGCATACATCAAACTACCAACTGCTCTAGCATAGGGTACTCGAGCCATATACTCTTTCTCCTCAGTCGATTTGGGCCTAAACGCGACTGTCAACTGTGCATTCACTGCACCCGGAGTATCAATAACCTTAGCTGTTGACCTACCAAACCTCTCTAAAAATTTATTGATGTATATTTTCTGGGATAAGAATAGTTTTCGTTTGGCTCTGTCTCTATAGATCTCCATACCCAGAATTTTCTTCGCGTTACCCAAATCCTTCATCTCAAACTTTGCGGCCAATAAGCCTTTCAGCTTCTGAATAACTGACTTCTTGACTGCTGCTATCACATCTGTCAAATCTCTTGTACCACTGCCTAAGCGATTTCTTAAGTCCATACAAAGATTAATTCAACCTACAAACTTGAGCTTCCTTACCAAGATCTTGGAATCCTTCCAGCTGTGTCATGTATATCTCTTCCTCCAACTCTCCATGCAAGAAAGTTGTCTTGACGTCTAGTTGCTCAAGTTCCAAATCCCTCTCTGCTACTATTGCTAGTAGCACTCTGATTGAAGTGTGTCTGACCACTGGTGAGAAGATCCCATTATAGTCCACCCATTCTCTCTTTGTGAATTCCCTTGCAACAACGCGAGCTTTATACTTGATCCCTTCTGCCAGTGACATCCCTTCCTTTTTCTTGAAGATCCACTTGCAAGTCACAATCTTTCTGCCTTCTGGCCTTATGGTCAACTCCCAAGTCTGATTCCTGTGAAGAGACTCCATCTCATCACCCATATCCGCATACCACTGAGATGACTCTGAATATGTAACTGCTTCCTTGAAAGTAGAAGGTTCCGTAAGAGCGGGCTCCACTTCCTCAGGAACCTGCAATGCATAAGACACCAAGTCTTCAAATCCATACCTCTTCGGAGGCTTCCCAAAATTAGATCTTCTATACCTTCCTTGTGCTAACCCATATTCCTCGGGAACTGAACTTGAACTATCTGGTGCTTCAGTCTCTGTCTCTGTTGGTGGATCCAGATTAACATCTAACTGTGGGACAACTAACTTTTCAGTATCTTGTTGCTCCACCTGTTTATCAACACTGCCAACACTTGATACAATTGTGGTTTTACCTAGGGCTATGCAGAAAAAATCAGAACCGGACCAGACCAATAGAACCGGACCGGACCAATGAAAACCAGACCGGTTTAATAGTGTTGGTCTGGTTCTGGTTCCAAATTTCCATAAAACCGGTTTATTGGTTCGGTTCTGGTTTTGATAAATATTTTTACGGTTCTGGACCGGACCGGACCGGACCAATCATAATCATAACATATATAAATATTATATTATTACAGTATTACTAATACTTACATAGTCCTACGGATTACTGATTATGGAGTACGGACTACTGAGAAAACCCTATTTCCCAAAATCCGCTAACCCTATCTCTCTCTCTCAACTTCGTTCTATCTTAAAGAATCAGCCCGCTCGATCACCATGGCTCCATATGTATCCCCTTCACCGCCGTGACTTCGACACCAGACATCCCAGCCCCACCACGAAAATTCTAAATTTATTGTGTCAACTATTTTTCCCCATTAAGTTTTTTTGTCTTAGTTCTTCTATCTTTGAAGTGAAAGATCCATAACTTTGTATTGAATACGTGTAAAACTCCATGCAGTTTACTTTGCCTTGTTGAGAGTTTGGGACCAATGTTTAATTATTTTAGTTTTTGGTGTGTATAGATGTATTTCTTGAGGGAAAAAATTGTATACAAGTAGAACCGGAGAACCGGACCGGAACCGAACCAATAGGACCGGACCAATGACATCGGTTTTGTAATTTATTGGTTTGGTTCTGGTTCTAAATTTTTACAGAATCGTATAATTGGTCCGATTCCGGTTTTGTAAAATTTTAACAAAAACCGGACCGGACCGGACCGTGAACACCCCTAGTTTTACCAGTCCATACCTCATAGGGAACTTTGAGGCTAAAACCGGCGTGGGATCTATGATTAATCAAGTAACATGCTGTACTAACCGCTTCTGCCCAGAAACATTTAGACAACCCTGCTTTGGAGAGCATGCACCACGCTCTAGCAAGCAATGTTTGATTCATCTGTTCTGCTACACCATTCTGCTGTGGCGTTCCTCTGATGATGATATGTCTAGAAATATCCACCTCTCTGCAAAACGAATCGAACTCAGAACTGAAGAACACCAGACCATTATCTGTCTAGAGCTTCTTGATCTTCTTCTCTGTCTGGTTCTCCACTAACGTCTTCCAGTCCTTGAAATTCCTTAGAGCCTCATTCTTATGCTTCATAATAACCATCCAAGTCTTCCTCGAATAATCATCAACCATAGACAAGAAATATCTGTGCCTGTAAGGATCCTCCCCCTTAAGGCGAAACGGGTTCGCTCGAGGAAAAAAAGCCAAACACGGGAACTAAACATATTTAACGGAGTCACCACATTTGTTAACTTTTAACCCAACAAATGAAAATGGTTAGAGATTAATGAGTTCGGAGGTAGCGTTACGACTTGGGAAGAGTTTGACGTCACCCAAGTCACCTCGGACAAAGCCGAGTCTCCCTTATGTTTGTTAACGAAAACTGCATGTATGTGTGTGTGTTTTTAACGGAAAACTGTAGTTTTAACTAGTTATTGATTTTAACAGAGGAAAAAGGGTTTATTTGCATAAATATTGACAAAAACAAGACAGAAAAGAAAAAATTCCCTCTGACCCACCTTAGCCGTACGACTAGGAGGGGTCTTCCCGGGGATTTTGACAGTTTATCAAGAAACAGTCCAGTTCCAGGCAGAAACAGAGCATTCTGCAGGAACTGGACCAAACTGTTCTGATTCCAGTTTATGTTTGAACCAAAATACATAAATAAACTCATTCCTATGCTCTTTGATCATCAAATGAACCTCAAAACATGGATTTAAGGGTGATCAAGGCAATCATTGGAGAAATATCAAGAAGGATGGCAAACATGCCCTTTTGGACCAAAGTGACCATTTGATGGGTAAAGATTGGAACTTTACCATCAAAATGGCCCTTTCATGCAAGATTAATCCTTTAGGGACAAAAATATAACATAAAGATTAAATCTTTATGACCCAAACTTGGGGATTTTGGGCTAAATCAAAAATGGGGATGATAAAGATTCAAACTTTATCCCCAAACATGATCATCATGGCCAAGATTATTTAATATAAACATAAATATATGTATATGCTTTCACCATATAAATGGATCCTTAAGCTTTTTATAACTAGGAACTAACAAATCATGATCATCCTAGGTTTTAACCACTTCTCGTACCAAGATGGAGGGCACCTTGAGTCATTTCATGATTTGGATCACAATATGTATATATATGTAGCAATATATGTGCTTGAATGGACAAGTCTTACAAGAATGTAAAAGTGCTTGAATGGACAAGGCTTGCAAGGTAAAATAAAGAGCAATACAAGAACATAAACAAGATAATCAAGAAATAAAAGAATTTTGAGATGGAGAGAAGATGGGGAGAATGAGGCTTCACCTATGGTGGGGTTCTTGCCTATCTTCCTCTCTTTTCACTCAATTTATATGGTGGTTTTCTCTTAGTTTTCGATTCTGCAGAGTTTCCACTCTTTAATCACAATTTCTCCCACCTGAAATGATCAGCAAAGGTCTCAATTTATAGGGACTGAGGGTGCCTAAACAAGCCGTACGGCTCAGCCTGGCGAGCTTCTAGATTTTTCCAAGTTTAATTCCAGAGCAGTCCTGGAATTTTCAGTTTATCCTAGTGAGGTCCTAGCCTATCAGTTTATCCCTGAATGGTGCTAAGAATTCCTCTAAGTTGGTCAATTTTAGATTAGGGTACTTACAGAGCCCCTCGGCAACATCGCTTTGGAAAAGCGGGGTTGTCGATAAAAATAAGCATCCCAATCTGTTGGGAGGACGGCTTGGCCGATTTTGGTTCGCATGGCTGGACCTAAAGGTATAGGATTCCTACGTATCCCGTTTGTGGGGAATCAAGCCTAACATAGTTCGGGATGAGAGAGAAGTTTTAAGGCTATCCAAACCTAAATGGCTAGGCGGAAACCAGTCATCATTTCCTAAGGGGATGAGAATGACTCTTGGCGAGTTCAGAGGCGGGACATGGACAACTTGGATCTATGGAAAGGGTTGACTTACACAAGAAGCGTGACTCTCGGGGTCAGAGGCGGGACTTGGTCAACTTGGCTCTATGGAGAGGGTTGACTTACACAAAAAAGCGTGACTCTCGGGGTCAGAGGCGGGACATGGTCAACTTGGCTCTATGGAGAGGGTTGACTTATACAAGGAATCGTGAATCTCGGGGTCAGAGGCGGGACATGGTCAACTTGGCTCTATGGAGAGGGTTGACTTACAAAAGGAAGCGTGACTCCGGGGTCAGAGGCAGGACATGTCAACTTGGATCTATGGAGAGGGTTGAATTTCATAAGGAAGCATGACTCTTGGCGAGGCAGAGGCGGGACATGGTCAACTTGGCTCTATGGAGAGGGTTGACTTACACAAGGAAGCGTGACTCTTGGGGTCAGAGGCGGGACATGGTCAACTTGGCTCTATGGAGAGGGTTGACTTACATAAGGAAGCGTGACTCTTGGGGTCAGAGGCGGGACATGGTCAACTTGGCTCTATGGAGAGGGCTGACTTTCATAAGG
Organism: Campanula takesimana; assembly: GCA_026119855.1. Lineage (NCBI taxonomy): Eukaryota > Viridiplantae > Streptophyta > Magnoliopsida > Asterales > Campanulaceae > Campanula > Campanula takesimana. The sequence goes on from JAOWBW010000002.1 coordinate 613,874, forward strand.
AAGCATGACTCTTGGCGAGGCAGAGGCGGTACATGGCCAACTTGGCTCTATGGAGAGGGTTGACTTTCATAAGGAAGCATGACTCTTGGTGAGGCAGAGGTGGGACATGGTCAACTTGGCTCTATGGAGAGGGTTGACTTACACAAGGAAACGTGACTGACTCTTGGGGTCAGAGGCGGGACATGGTCAACTTGGCTCTATGGAGAGGGTTGACTTACATAAGGAAGCGTGACTCTTGGGGTCAGAGGCGGGACATGGTCAACTTGGCTCTATGGAGAGGGTTGACTTATATAAGGAAGCGTGACTCTCGGGGTCAGAGGTGGGACATGGTCAACTTGGCTCTATTGGAGAGGGTTGACTTACACGGAACATGGTCAACTTGACTCTATGGATAGGGTTGACTTACAAGGACATGGTCAACTTGGCTCTATTGGAGAGGGTTGACTTACACGGAACATGGTCAACTTAGCTCTATTGGAGAGGGTTGACTTACAAGGATGGCCTTACGTCATTTTGGACTGCCGGGGACAAGGGTCTCAACCTATAATGACTATTCTGAGTCAAGGTTTGGTCAACTCCATCTTTGGGGAGTTTGACGGGAAAAACTGGTCTTACGTCCGACTAAGGATGGTCGGGACAAAGGCTTCAACCTATAATGACTATTCTGAATCAAGGTTTAGTCAACTCCATCTTTGGGGAGTTTGACGGGAAAGCTGGTCTTACGTCCGACTAAGGACGGCCGGGGACAAGGGTCTCAACCTATAATGACTATTCTGAGTCAAGGTTCGGTCAACTCCATCTTTGGGGAGTTTGACGGGAAAACTGGTCTTACGTCCGACTAAGGACTGCCGGGGACAAGGGTCTCAACCTATAATGACTATTCTGAGTTAAGGTTTGGTCAACTCCATCTTTAGGGAGTTTGACGGGAAAACTGGTCTTACGTCCGACTAAGGACTGCCGGGGACAAGGGTCTCAACCTATAATGACTATTCTGAGTCAAGGTTTGGTCAACTCCATCTTTGGGGAGTTTGACGGGAAAACTGGTCTTACGTTCGACTAAGGACGGCCAGGACAAAGGCTGAACCTAAAGAGACCATTCTGGGTCAAGGCTTGGTCAACTCCATCTTTGGGGAGTTTGACAGGAAAACTGGTCTTACGTCCGACTAAGGACTGCCAGGGACAAGGGTCTCAACCTATAATGACTATTCTGAGTCAAGGTTTGACTTGGGTCAACTCCATCTTTGGGGAGTTTGAAGGGAAACTTGTCTTACGTCCAACTAAGGACTTCCGGGACAAAGGCTTGACCTAAAATGACCACTCTGGGTCAAAGCTTGGGTTGGGTCAACACTATTCTATGGGCCGGTTGACACATTTTCTTGACACTGGGGAAGAGCCTAGGGGAAACCGTTAAGACACATTGTGGACGAAAGAGTCCAAAACTTTGCGAAAATCATTCTTTGATCAAAAGCATTTTTGCTTGAAACATTGTTTTTGACAAATGGCACCAAATGGACAAGTTGGAAAATCTTATTTTTAAAGGCAAATCTTTTAACAAAGCATTTTAGTCAAATTTTTTATTTTAACTTAACCGCGAGGTTTGTTAAGCATAAAGTCCTTTGGATTCAGTCCATTCATTGAGGAGTAACCGATGGTAGAAAATCTGCTCGTCACCGTTGCGGGGCAGCCCCAATGTCGTCTTTGTCGTTGATGTCGGGATAGCCCCATATCCTTGTTGTTGTTGATGTCGGGGTAGCCTCATGTCTTTGTCGGTGTCGGGGTAGCCCCATGTCCTCGTTGTCGTTGATGTGGAGGTAGCCCTAACCTCCTTGTTGTCGTCAATGTGGAGGTAGCCCCAATATCGTCCTTCGACTTTTGATGTTGACGTGGACCCGTTGTCGTCTTCCGGCCTTTGACGTGAGGTTAGGAACCCATCCCTTTTCATGACGCACCCTTTATTTTTCCTAGGCCACCCTTTCGGGTTTTCAACCTAGCGGGCATCTCTTTTGCGTCTTTTATGGCACACCCTGTTTTTTGCCTAGGCCGCCCTTACGGGTTTTCAACCTAGCAGGCTACTTTTTTTTTTTTTTTTTTATGAGTGATCCAGCCGACTCGATAGAACGGGGACTTTAAAGTATTTTTCTTGGAGGAAACATGCAAGGGCATTTTATTTGGGAGAGAGTCCCTTTATGTTGGTGAGCTATTTGAGCAATGTATGGGAGGAAGCCCTTGCTCGACAGAATACAAGTGTTTAGCTCTTTCCTAAGATGTAGAGGCGAAGACTTGTTGAGACATTTGAAATTTGCCTTAGTTAATATCATCAAATGATTTCTTGAATGGACCATGTTTGTCATTAAGTCAAGATTATAGCAAGCAATTATCCTTAACATGTATAAATGTTGTGATCATTTAAGATTAAGATTCGATCAATGGAAAGATCGGGAGAAGAAGGTGTGTGTGGGACATCGGTCATTGATGGGACCGAGGGGAGAAAACTTGGTCATTTTGAGAGGACCATGGTTTGATGGTTTTGTTTCATGTTGTGACCGAACCCGAAGGTTGCCTACGTTCCCCTCATTTTGAGGAGCTCAGGTCGCCGTAGTTCGGCCTTGGATCGTCTTTTATTAAAGTTGGTGTCCTTTTAAAGGATGTTGTTGCTCTGCTGATGTAGATTGCTTTGCCTTGTGGTGAACTCCTCGTGATGGACCTTTTAGGGTGAACCCTCTTTGGTGAGCTTTTGAGGCAAACTTCCTCTTCGTGTATATTCATTCTTTTTCCTTCTTTCCATACATTCATTTCTTTTCTCTCCTTTCATTTTTTTTCTTTTTTTTTTTAAGAGAGAGAGAGGGGAAACACTAACCCCAACTTGGACATTGGCTCATCTGTAGCCCCTTGGTGGAATGTCTGTCACTTCTTTGAAGTTCCGGGAAGTCCTTTGCGCACGTGCGATCACGGTCGAATCTTGGTGGTTGAGCAACAACATCCTTGCCTTTTCATTGTCTCAGGATGCCTTTGATGTGCATCCAGAATTTGTATCAGAAAGGGTTATCAGGTTGTGTATCGGGGAATGTGTATCGGGGATGTGTATCGGGGAAGGCTTGCCATTAACGGTTTCTTCATGCCAATTGATCACAACATTTATTCATACCAAGATTAATTGTTTGCATTTAGCAATTTTCATTTGTGTTAGGTCCATTCGTCCTTAATGAGTCGTCATTGACTAGTATGCCTAGAAGTCAATTCATCATTTTAGGGACGTAGCAATCAATTGATAATAACAAGCAAGGCAATTTCAAGAGTAAATATATATTGCAAATAATGTCTCAAGTCTAGAGAGAAGAGAAGGAAAATGACTCTTTTATTTAGATAACTTTACACATACATGTCCCAAGTGTGGACCTTTGTAAAAGTAAAAAGACACAGTCCAAGACGGACTTTGATGAAAATCTAGATCCTACGAGGCTGGAAGAGTCATCATTTTTTTTTTGTTTTTTTTTTAGGGATGGGTTCCCATGAAGCATGATGATCCATTTTCTTCCTCAATTGTTGGAGGGGTTGTCAGCGGCATATTCCATGTCTTCCATGGGGAACTCGGGTTTCGTGTCATCGGAAAAGATGTCGCAAGGTCTCCATTTGGCTTGGCGTTGTAATTGCCGGATTAGTCTTCTCGTGAGTTGGAGTTTTCTTTGGGCTATCTCCTTTTGGTGATTTCCTTTCAAGGTGCGTAATCTCCGTGCATTGCATTCGAATTTCCCTTTGATGTAACCGCCTTTGGCCTTCCGAAGCTCGGGCTTCTTCTTGTAGACGGTGTCCCAATTGTTTGATCTCATTGCTCATGTGGACGGTTGTCTCGGATGCCAATTCAGATGTGGGCTACTTGGTCAATGTTTCCAATGGACAGAACCGCGAAGGACTTTTAGCATATTAAACCTCAAGGTGAAATTATGACCATAATTTGAGAAAAATGCTTCATTATTGGATTAGCCTTTTCGGAAAAACTTGATCTTTTATTTTAAGAAAACTCGTTTTTTTTAAGACACACTTTTGTTTTGAGTGAAAGACTCACACACATTGTATGCAAACTTTTGACAAAGCAATAATAATCTTATTAAGAAAACTGACAATGGATTCAAATTGGTCACCACATGGCATCAACCAGGGAGTCAAGACTCCAACTAAACCTAACAGACAACTTTTCTTTTCTTAAGGGCTTATCACACATCCTAACAATGGACTTTGACTCTTCCTAAGGGGAGGTTGATGGAAGGGGTTTTGAAACTTCATCCTCTGTTATGGAAACCACGGCACCATTCATTTCCCAACCTGGGGCATTTAGCCCTTCAGACATTTTCTGTGCCACTGATCCTTTCCAAACATCTTCCGCCATTTCGGCTTTACTGATTTTAGGAACCACCACCTTGGACACTGATTTTGTCAACTTTTCCAAAACAGGCTTTCCCGTTTCGGGATTAACAACTTCATCAATCAGGGACTCATTTTCATTGGGGCAGACACCACTCCATTTATTGACCATCGGGGAGGCCATGGGATTAGATTCTACGAACTCAAGCATGTTGATACTCGTGTCATTGGTTGTATCGGGGGCATGGGGGCGTTCAAGCTTTCCCTCCTTAATCAAATCCAGAATGATGCGTTTTACAACAGATCACTCATCGGTGTTGTGTCCGTGATAATTGTGAAAGGCACATCTCTTACTCTTCTCAAGGTATTTCTCGGGGTTCCTGGGTTGGTAGTTAACAAGAGGATTTGCGAGGCCTTGCTTAACCAAACCCTTAAATACCTTACTTATGGGCATTCCGAAATCCTCGAACCTTATGAAATGGAGCTTGGGTTGGCGTTTGGATTTTCATTTACCTTTGACCGAAGTGTGGTGGTGATGAGAATTACTGCTGCTCGAGACAAGGGGTTCCTTATATTGCATTTGCTTTCTCTTTCCCAACAACCTACCTGACTGAGGTGCAACATGAGGATTCTGTGGAGGCGCGTGGGTGTAGGCATACTCATAACCTCAGTTGATTACAGGAATATACATCGGAGGCATGCAAAGAGCTTGTGGTCCAAAAGGTCTTGGATTGTAGAGCTGATACGGGTCATTATGGAATCCGATGGTTGATCGGGTACCTACTTATGGTGACTGAGTTCTTGGGATTCGATTGGCGATCTCGAACCGGAAAGGGGTGTAATTAGGGAGATATCGTAGGAGTGATGGTTGAGGCATGATCGATGTGAATGGTAAGACATGGGTGTTTTGAGTGTATTGTATTCGGGGATTTATGGGAAGTAACCAATAGGGAATGTTTGATCCGGGGTGAGGCGGAGTGCAGGGAGCTTGAGTAGGAGGTAAGCTTGGAGTGGGAGGTAAGCTTTGAGTGGGAGGTAAGCTTTGAGTGATGGTATGTTGAGATAGAGAATGGGGGGATTTGGTGTTTTCACAAGGTTGAGGGGGCGGGGTTTGGTTACGATTTGGAGGTTAGGTGATTTCGACCTCTTCCTCATGGTCAGCAACCTCAATTAAGGATCCATCGGTTTGAAACAAAATCTTAACACCTTTCTGTCCCATTGACTCGATAAACTGATCTCGTGCCTTTTCGTGGCGTTTCCTGGTAATCTCTTCCCGAGCCCTGGAGGCTTCTAACGCTTGGAGAAACTCTTCTTTGGTTGGACTGTCCTGGTTATCTGCGGAATCACTCTCCCAACTACTTTCCTCTGAACTGGTCATTCCAAGGTACCGGAGTGGAGAAGTTGTAGCGACTGAGGAACTATCAGACTCCATGCTGAACAGGCGGTGACACGGTGCTCTTTTCCACTTAATTCTTGCTGTGGCGGAAAAAAAGGGTAGTTTAGACTCGGGTAAAAATTGCTTGGGCCGAAGACACACGTGTCTCTATTTGGGATATTTGACCGGGCTGAAGTTTCCTACGTTCCCCTCACTACGAGGGAGGGGGTCCCACGCGATGAGAGGCTCAGGTCACCGTAGTTCGAACGGGTTTGGAATTCTAAGAGGAAAAGATGAACATGACTGACTTCTTGGAGGATAACGGGGATCCATCCAAGGACTTGACTGACTTCCTAGGGGACTATTCCTAGGGATTTAACGGGGATCTTAATGGGGACCTAGGGAACAACGCCTAGGGTTTCTAACGGGAATCATAACGGGGACCTAGGGGACAACGCCTAGGGTTTCTAACGGGAATCATAACGGGGACCTAGGGGATAACGCCTAGGGTTTCTAACGGGAATCATAACGGGGACCTAGGGGACACTGCCTAGGGTTTCTAACGGAATTCATAACGGGGACCTAGGGGACAATGCCTAGGGTTTCTAACGGGAATCATAACGAGGACCTAGGGGACAACGCCTAGGGATTTAACGGGAGTCCTGGAGGATAACGGGGATCCATCCAAAAATTGACGGGACGACGCTTGTTAACGCAAGAAAGCAATGTGTCAAAGACAAGAAGCAAAATGGAGAAAATTCATGCAAGGTGCAGTTAGTTATCGGTTCAAGTTTACTTAAAATGCATTTTTATTCCTAAATGGTTGGAAAATATTTCTCTTCTTTTTCGCAACTACTCTAAATCCTGGATTAGTGGAGGCCAACACTATGTCTATAGACCCCTCGTTTTTCACCTGTATTGCACACTCCCAAGAACGGACTATCCCGGGCGAGGGTCCTATAGGGCACGCGGCTTCCACCAACCAAAAGAAACAAACCTAAGGTCTAGTGCGTCACAAAGTTCCGACACGTGGGCCATTCTTATCATAATTAAGCCCCGGTCAAGGTTAAGATTGACTTAACGCTTCAACAAAATTTTGGCATGACCTCATTTTAATGAGGTATCTCGGACCTTAACCTTGGGCTTAAGGATGATTAGGATGGGCCAAGCATGAGGGCTTAATGACACGGTGTCATCCTATCCTTAATACACGACATAGGTTAATTATGGTTAACAATACGCACAAGTCAAAGACCGGGTCAAAGATGACCTTGGTCACGCTTGCTTTCACAAGGAGTCGTAACTCGGGCGTTAACTTGGCTATAATTAACTTTTGGCACGTATTTGGGACGTGATGACGTGAGCTAGACCAAAAACAAACCATGGTCACGATATTTGTGTGTCACGGACATGCGTGGTTGAATCGGCTCGGAAGGGGAGGTAGAATGGACCCGTGCGCGCGAGAAGGGCACAAGAGCACCAATCAAGCTGCATCGTGGCATCCATCCCGGGTTTTGAGGGTTTTTGGAACGTGCACAAGGTCAAGTGCGCGTTGTGTGAAGCCTTCTATGTTCCCTTTTTTAGTCAAAATAGAAATTTTCGGTCCGTTTTAATGTCATGAGCAATGTATGAACAATTGTATGAACAAGTATGATGAACAAGTAAGATGGACAAGTATTTTGCACAAGTAAGTAAACAGACATATTAACAAGCAAGAATCAAAATTTGTACATGAAAGGTTGTGCACAACCAAAGGTTTTTGAAATCAAAATTTTGCAAAAAGAACAACCTTTTGAAAGTCATTTGTAGAAAAAGATTGTGCACAAACAAGAAGAATTTGAAGACCAAATTTTTTATAAAAAAGGGTAATGCACAATGAGGCTTTGAAAACCTAATTTTATGTCCAAAAGATTTGTGCATTACCAAGCTTTGAAAATCCATTTTTGGCTAAGAAAAGTAAGGCCAAAATATGTTTAGCCCCCCTAAGTATCCACCCATTCCCACTTTGCACCCTCGCGCGGATTTTGTCCCAAAGCGGCACCTTAAGTAACCCCCCCGTCCCACTTTTGGCCCCTCTCCCCAACGGCGTTAGAAATCTAACGAAAAAGGGTCATGTGCATGTTATGTGGGGGTTATTCCGGCCATTCTCACTTTAACTTTTAATATATGTTTAATTTATTTTTCTTATTTAAATATACAAACATTATTAATTAAAGTAAATTATTATCTATTATCTAAAATAATTAATAAATTATTTATACTATCAAATAAAAAAAATGGCATAGATGTCAATTTGTATTTTGGATGTGGCAATCATCTTTCCAGGCAACTCACATCAGCCGTCAATAAGCATCACCCCCATTTCCCAGATTCCGGCCACCAACACCCAGATTCCGGCCACCACCACCCAGATTCCGGCCGACACCACCTCTCTCCTGAAATTCGGCCACCACCGTTGGTGGGAGGAGGATTTGATATTAGGTTTTGAGGAAGATGAAGTGGATGAATATTGGGGGGATGTATCTAGACATGATACACTTTTTCCTTTTTTTTTGTTACTAAGATATAGGAGTATTCTTTTATTAATAAAAAAATAAATAATTTTATTCTACAATTTTTCTTATTTGCTAGTATAAAAAATTTATTAATTATTTTAGATAATAGATAATAATTTACTTTAATTAATAATGTTTGTATATTTAAATAGAAAAATAAATTAAACATATATTAAAAGTTAAAGTGAGAATGACCGGAATAGCCCCCATATGACATGCACATGACCCTTTTTCGTTAGATTTTTAACGCCGTTGGGATGGGGGGATACTTAAGGTGCCACTTTGGGACAAAATCCGAGCGAGGGTGCAAAGTGGGAATGGGTGGATACTTAGGGGGGCTAAACATATTTTGGCCGAAAAGGAAGGTAAATGTGCATAAGTAGAGGCTGTAAATTGGAACTTGGACCAGAAGAAGCAAGGGGACCATCAGAATGTTTCTGCCCTGCACAAAATTGTTAATTTGAAACATTCTGTGGGCCCAAACAAACTAGCCGTACGGCTAGAGCAGGAGATCCATCATTTTTTGTAAACTTTCAGCTTCTGATCATTAAGCCCCAGTTTATTTGAATTTCCAGAACAGTCTTACTCACAGAAATCAAAACAGAAACATAAAACACACACAAAACAAGCACAAAGTCAACAAACGGGGACGGGAGTTTGACCCACACAAAAACATTCCTAAAGATTCTAAAAAGAAGTTTGGAAACACTTTATTCTCCAGCGGAGTCGCCACTGTAAGGATCCTCCCCCTCGGGGCGAAACGGGTTCGCTCGAGGAAGAAAAGCCAAACACGGGAACTAAACATATTTAACGGAGTCGCCACATTTGTTAACTTTTAACTCAACAAATGAAAATGGTTAGAGATTAATGAGTTAGGAGGTCACGTTACGACTTGGGAAGAGTTTGACGTCACCCAAGTTGCCTCGGAAAAAGCCGAGTCTCCCTTATGTTTGTTAACGAAAAGTGCATGTATGTGTGTGTGTTTTTAACGGAAAACTGTAGTTTTAACTGGTTATTGATTTTAACAGAGGAAAAAGGGTTTATTTTCATAAACATTGACAAAACAAGACAGAAAAGAAAAAAGTCCCTCTGACCCAACTTAGCCATACGGCTACGAGGGGTCTTCCCGGGGATTTTGACAGTTTATCAAGAAACAGTCCAGTTCCAGGCAGAAACAGAGTATTCTGCAGGAACTGGACCAAACTGTTCTGATTTCACTTTATGTTTGAACCAAAATACATAAATAAACTCATTCCTATGCTCTTTGATCATCAAATGAACCTCAAAACATGGATTTAAGGGTGATCAAGGCAATCATTGGAGAAATATCAAGATGGCAAACATGCCCTTTTGGACCAAAGTGACCATTTGATGAGTAAAGATTGGAACTTTACCATCAAAATGGTCCTTTCATGCAAGATTAATCCTTTAGGGACAAAAATATAAAATAAAGATTAAATCTTTATGACCCAAACTTGGGGATTTGGGGCTAAATCAAAAATGGGGATGATAAAGATTCAGACTTTATCCCCAAACATGATCATCATGGCCAAGATTATTTAATATAAACATAAATATATGTATATGCTTTCACCATATAAATGGATCCTTAAGCTTTTTATAACTAGGAACTAACAAATCATGATCATCCTAGGTTTTAACCACTTCTCGTACCAAGATGGAGGGCACCTTGAGTCATTTCATGATTTGGATCACAATATGTATATATATTTTTTTAATTTTTTTTTTACTTAAATCATAATTGAACTCAATACATAATTATTAATAGAAGCGCCTAGGAGACAAATCCTAAGGAGAGAAAATCTTCTCTCTAACTTCTAGGGGATGGGGGATCGAACCCAGGCCAAGGCCTGATGGTTCACAATATGTATATATATGTAGCAATATATGTGCTTGAATGGACAAGTCTTACAAGAATGTAAAAGTGCTTGAATGGACAAGGCTTGCAAGGTAAAATAAAGAGCAATACAAGAACATAAACAAGATAATCAAGAAATAAAAGAATTTTGAGATGGAGAAAAGATGGGGAGAAGGAGGCTTCACCTATGGTGGGGTTCTTGCCTATCTTCCTCTCTTTTCACTCAATTTATATGGTGGTTTTCTCTCAGTTTTCGATTCTACAGAGTTTCCACTCTTTAATTACAATTTCTCCCCCCCTCCCACCTGAAATGATCAGCAAGGGTCTCAATTTATAGGGACTGAGGGTGCCTAAACCAGCCGTACGGCTAGGACCCTCTCTAGTACCCAAACCATCCGTACGGCTCAGCCTGACGAGCTTCTGGATTTTTCCAAGTTTAATTCCAGAGCAGTCCTGGAATTTTCAGTTTATCCTAGTGAGGTCCTAGCCTATCAGTTTATCCCTGAATGGTGCTAAGAATTCCTCTAAGTTGGTCAATTTCAGAATGGGGTACTTACAGTACCCCCTTAGAAATTTTTGACGTGAAGGTCCCCAACTCACTGAGTAGATGTAATCCAGAACGCCTTTTGTGTTATGTATTCCCTTGGGAAAACTATTACGCTTTATCTTCCCTAGCACGCAATACTCACAAATTTAAGATTCTTGATCTTATGGCCACATAGAAAATCTCTTTTAGTCAACTCATGCATCTCTCGAGTGGTCATGTGCCCGAGCCTGATGTGCCACAGCTTAGACATATCTCCCTTGTTCACCTCTGATGATGCGCCATAGTCGACTCTTCAAGCATCTTTCCTTGGAAAAAATACAAGGAGCCCCGCTTAAGCCTCTCAGCATCACTTCTGAACCGTTACAGATACTATATGCTCCACCTTTACCTTTAAAACTGAACCCTTTGTTGTCTAACTGACTAAGAGAAATCAGATTCTTCGTCATAAGCGGAACGTGTCGAACCTCGTTCAAAGTAACAAACCTACCATCATGAGTCCTAACCTTGATCGAACCAATACCGACAACCTTGCAGACTGCACTGTTGGCCATGCTTATATCACCGCCATCTATCTGCATGTAATCAGTAAACCATTCTCTCCTAGGACCGATATGGTAAGAAGCTTTTGAATCAAGAATCCACGCATCGGATGCACGTGCTGATTCTGATGTAACTAGAGCATAATCCTCTTCTGAACTGCTATCTTTGGCCATCATGGCTTCTGTTCTGACTGGTGCCTTGCCTTGCTTCTTTATGGGACAATCGAATTTCTAATGCCCCTTCTCCTTGAAAAAATTACAGATATCCCCAGGTTTCGGACCCTTCTTGTGTGAAGAATTACCTTTATTGTTCTTCTTCCCACTAGAACCCTGTTACTACTACTAGCAACCAAACCTGATGATTGGGTACCTGCCTCATTCCCACTCGCCTTTCGGCGTAACTCCCTAGTCTTGAGAGAAGTTTTCACTTTCTTTAGAGAGATACCATCTTCACGGTTTATGCACGAATTGACATAATGTTCATAAGACATAGGTAAAGATACTAAAAGTTATACGGCTGCATCGTCATCCACAATAACTCCTATATTACGCAGTTCAAGTAATGCAGAAGTAAATCTATCAAGATGATCATTTATGGGCGTACCTTCTGTCATGCGACAATTATACAGCTTCTTCTTCTTCAGGTATAACTTGTTGGTCAATGAACGTGTCATGTACATATCTTCCAACTTTAACCAAAGATCGCTTTCGGAGTCGGTTCCTGCAACATTGGTTAGAATCTCATCATCCAACTGTCTGATGATCTTGGCGTGAGCCTTCTGATCTAACTTCTTCAACGCTGCTTCCTCCTTGGCGGCTGCTTGTTTGTCCTTCTCTGATCCTTCTGTGGTAATTGCCTTACCCTTGGGATCCTTACGATCCCTGATTGCAATCTCCAACAGTTCCCACAAATCTTTGTCTACCAACAAAGCCTTCATCTTGATCTGCTAGAGAGAAAAACTATTCTTCCCATTGAACTTGTCGATCGAATCTGCTCCTTGCCCATCTTCTCGTTCTCTGCAGCGGAATCTCTGAACCTCTAACCACGAACCAAAACTCTGGTACTACCAGAGCTCTGATACCACTTGTTACAGCAATAAGCAAGACTTGATAAGAAAAACAAGCAATCACAAGAACACAGATTTACGTGAAATTCATTTTGTTATCTCAATTAGTTACAAGTTGATATTTTCAATACGTCTGGAGTGGTATATATTGAAGTAGTGGCGGACCCAAGATTTTTCCACAAGGGGGGAAAAACTGCATAACATATTTAAGGGAGGTAAAAATAAATGTTAGTGCACTTATTTTTTTTTACATAAAAGGAGGCAAAGTCTAATATATTACACTAATACCTCAAATTTTTTAAAAATTGCACTAGTAAATTATTATTTTGTTCAACAAAGGGGGGCAATTGCCCCCTATCCACTACATGTTGGTCCGCCTCTGGATTGAAGTCTAGTAATACTGTAATCGTTAATAATAAACATTTTAGATTGATGATTATAGTAACAAAAACTTAATCTACGTTTTAATTTGTTAATGGGCATCTATTAGGATAAATTTTATCTATTGGCCACCATTGAGTAAATTTTCCATAAAAGAAAACACCATTTTCATCTTATATGTAAAGTTTTACAATTGAATTGAGTTATTATATTTTTACATATTTCTTTTGTTGAGAATGTACCTTTGAATAATACGATGTTGGTTAAAGATATGTCCGCAACAAATTGAAAAAATTCCTGATATTTAATGGCAAAAGGGAGGAAGGCAACTAGATTTAGCCCAGCAGCAGCTGCACGCCCGTGCATGGGTGGTGCCATGACGGTGCAGCGGAAAGGTCACGTTATGAAGACATTTAGTGGCACGACCATGCCAAATTGGTTGGTGAACCACACAAATTCTTTGTTTTTGTTTGATTATTTCCATTTCGCCATCGTTTTTATTTATTGCTCTAACAAGTGGCACCAGATCCTGGTTGGTTAGAGATCTAGGGTTCCGCTGCAGAAAACAAGAAGATGGTAAAAGATCAGAATCATCGATCAACAAGTTAAACGGGAGGAATAGTATTTTATTATTTCGCAGATCAAGATGAAGGCCCTGCAGTTCTTGTGCAGTGCATGTACAAGTCGCGTGCTGCAATCGTGTAATGCACATGCAACGTCCGTAAAGCAATTAGGGTGTCTAGGTTGGACACATCAAGACAGAAGACAACTTTAAGAGACAAGGCTTATTGGCACCATCAGTCATGGACAAGGATAAAAGGATAATGTGGAAGTGATGGATTCCCTAGAGGAGAAGGCGTATTTACAAATCATCATACGTCTTGATGATGATGTTCATGTGGAGGTTTCTATGAGATATAGCGATGGTGGTGGTAATTTTGCTCTAATTGTGGAAGAAGGCCTATGGTGCAGGGATGTGTGGATTTTAGATCCAAGGGTGGAGAAAAACGAGATGGTTGAGAAACAGGTGGAGCCGGTTTTTACAAAGGGGAGTAGATGGACAGAAGATCTTGAGTTACAAGAAGACTATCCGCAGAAAGAGTTGATACAGTTCATCTCGGTGGGCAAGGTACAATGCCGACTAAACTTTCCAAGCATGAAAAGACTGTTAGTTGCCTGGAAGGGGCAGTGCTCTAGATAGGCGGTCTAGAGACACTAAGAATGCTCGCCGTAGCATACCGTCTGTTTTCTTGGGAGAGTAAGGTTATCATACATGACAAAGGGTGCTTATAGTAAGCACAAGATTGCATGTTATTCGCTTTTTAATGAGTGGGTTTGAAGCCTTATAGACTAGTTAGAAGCTCATCATTTCATTAGGGTTGAGAAGCAATCGGGATAAGGTACAATCTAGGATTTAAGGTGTAGTCTGTTCTAAGGTACTGGAAGTAGATACACAAATCTAGTTGGCAAATGGGTTCTTAAATTCTAGAGGTGCACAGTCCTGAGTGTTTGGCGTAACACATGTTGATGGTCTAGAAGGATTTTTGAGACATCAATGCTGAGTTTCTTGGCTCTCGCCAGCGTTATAAAGAGGTCAAAGAGATAAAATAAGTAAGAGCACATTTTGTGTGTTAAAAAGTACTCCACCCGTCCCAAATTAATGTTCTTACTTTGACTTTACACGGAGATTAAGAAAAAGTAAATATTGTGAGTATGAAAAGTAAAGTATGAGAGAGAAAGTGGGTAGGGAGTTTTTGTTGTGAGAATGACAAATGGGTCCCATTTTTCATTTTAGGTAATAAAGTAAAGTAAGAACCTTAAATTGAGACATACCAAAAAGGAAAGTAAGAACCTTAAAGCGGGACAAAGGTAGTGTGTTTTTTTAAAAAATAAATAAATCCATACCATGACCTATCTAGTTTTATTCGTCTCGTCGAGGCGAACGCAACAGTATTTTTAGATTTTTTTTCGACTTCAAAATCTCAAGATATAGTATTTTTAAGGTTATTGAGTTTTTTTTTTTACCCGCGACACGTGTCGTGATTTGGGAGGAGGAAGGCGCCAGAGCGGACAGGTTGACCTGGCGGGCATGGGTAAGATCCATGGGCGGATCCGTCTCACCCAAGTTTTTACCCTCACTTAGCATTTATAGTAGTCATTCATCTTTGAAAGATACAAGTAGAGATATAGATTTAGATTGACGGTATTATTGGGCTCAATAAATCGTGCAACTAGATTAGTGAGATCGTCTTTTGTAATCACCATTGAAAATAATATATTCTCCCTCTACCAGTGGACGTAGCCAAGTTGGTTGGTGAACCGCATAAATTCTTGTGTTCGTATTTGATTATTTACGTTTTCGCTATCGTTTTTATTTATTGCTCTAACATTTTTTTATATATATAAATAAACTATTAAAGTGAACGGAAGGGTTTTAAAAGAGAATAAATACCCAAGCCTTCATTGGCCGAGTGGTATAAGGCTTGGGAATTCCTTCGGGAGGTCTCAAGTTTGATTCCCCTACCCCCCCCCCCCTTCCCCAACAAGTGGCCTCTACTCTGTTCGAGGTCCCAGGTTCGACTCCCTCCAGGGAGATTGTGGAGAACTTGTGTTACTATACCCTATAGGGTAAAGTTATGCGGCTGGTGATGACTCAGATGACGAAGGACGTCTATGGCAAGCGGACTAGCAAATGCGCAAGAAGACTACCAGATGGCGCAGGTTCCAATAGGGGAGGAGCTTGTAATAGACTAGGCTATAGATCTGTAATAGACTTCATAGGAGTTTGTAACACGATGACAATTGCCTAGGAATGAAATGATATGTTAACTTGTCAAAAAAAAAAGAAGAGAAAACTCCGTTTTGGTCCATTGTACTTTAGGGCGTGTTTCACTTTTACCATCGAACTTTCTTTTTTTTTTCATTTTTACCATCGTACTACAAACAATGGTGTCATTTCATACCAAATTTTGGTGTAAAATGACACCATTGTTTGTAGTACAATAGTAAAATTGAAACAATTTTGGGTATAAAATATCGAGTTTGGCATACAATGACACCATTGTTTGTTGTACGATGGTAAAAATGAAAAAAATAAAGTTTGATGGTAAAAGTGAAACACGACCCAAAGTACGATGGACAAAAATGGAGTTCTCCCCAAAAAAAAAAAAAAAAAAAAAAAAAGAAAAAGACTATTAACATGAAAGGTAAGGAATATTTCCGTTTGGCGTTTCATGCATCATTTTTGGGTATGAAAACAGAATTCTTTAAATTAACATGTCATTGATGCCCTCTCTCACTCATTTTATTATTTCTAATTTTCTCATTAACAAGTTTCACTTTTTTAAAATGAAATTTTATAGTATTATTTATTTATTTATTATAAAACCCATTTACCATATTTTATAATAATTTTCACTTACTATTACGTACTTCACTTTCCTTTTTCTCCATAATCATAACATTTATTATGCAAACAATCTTTATTAATTTTTATTCTTAAAATAAAATAAATCGTTTACTAAGAGACTAGAGGTTATTAAATTATAGTGTCAACTTTATATTATTTTTAATTATCACCAACCAACAAAAGAATTAAGAATGTGATGCTGACAACAAAGATCTTGAGATTTAGCACACCAACATGGAGTAGAATGTAATCCTATCACATCACTATTTAGTTTCCCCCCACGCCACCCAACCACCCATACAAGAATTTAATTATCATTTGATTTCTCCCAAAAGTATACTCCCCCGTTCCATTTCAAATTGCAAATACTAGGTTGGCACGGGGATTAAAGAAAAAAGTGAAAAAGGTGATGTGTTGTGAGCGTTGATAGTTGAGTGGGGGAGAGAAAGTGGGGTAGAGAATAGTTAGTGGGTTAGTGGATGTGAGTGTGCAAGTGTGTTAAAACTTGCCATTTTTAAATTTTGCAATTTTAGTTGGGACACCCTTTTTGGCAACTTTTGCAATTTGAAATGGGACGGAGGGAGTATTTCAATATTAAATATAAATAATTACTCCCTCCGTCCCGAGTAAGAGTCTCACCCCTCATTTGCACGCTTATTAATAAATATTGGATGCGATGTAAATGTTGTGAGTGTAAAAGTAAGGAGTTTATTGCAAAAGTGACATGCGTACTTTGTGCAATATATCAATTTGACTCGTGTACTTTGGAAACATCAAATGTGGGTTGCGTACTTAACATTTCAAAAATTTTGATACAATTTTTTTAACACCTGTTAAAAACATAACGAGACACTCCAAAATATAATCCATCCGTGAATCTAATGTAACATACGTTATTTTTTTTAACACCCATGACAAAATCATAAGAGATACCCCATCTTTTATTAAAAGCCTATGATACCAATAATCAACCCAACCCTCTTCCCCAGATCCACCATGCCACAACCCTCCGAGCAGTCAACCTATCAAACTACAGCTTCCATGGAAATGTCCAGCTCCAAATCTTCATCCTTTGAGATTCAATTCTTCTCATATTGAACCAAACGGGGTTCTTGGCAGAAACGCACAACAAATCACCACTCTCCATTTCACATCTTCAGACCTTCTATAAACCTTAATTTCGCCATTACTGCTGCTATAAACCCATATGGGGTTCCTTCCCGTCACGACGAAGCCAACCTTGGATGCGATTTGATTTGTGAAGTTGGAAGGCGATGTGGCGATGAGAAACTGTTCGGTCGTCGTAGCCAAACCCTAAACCCCTATCGAAATCTACATTTACGTCTTCTTTCAGTAGGATTTTGGAGCCATTTTTACCTTGGATTTCCATTTTCGAATCCTTGATTTGCCCACAAACGGATTAAACAGCTCAAAAGGAAACATGGGTTTCGGATTCAAATGTGGTCCGGCCAAAATTGCACCCACCACCTCTGACTTTTGTACATAATTTCACCGTTGCACCCACTGAAGTGGGTTTGTTTCCAATTTGGGCATAAATTGAATCTGATGCTTATTCAATTTGTGCTTTCACAGTTTAGCGTTGGAAATTTAGGTTTGTATGAAGAAATAGATGATGGATGGGGATGGTGGGTTAGTGATGGAAATTAGTTTGATTGAGGAATGAGTGCTTCAATGGGGGATTTTTGCCCGGAGTTGTGAGGTGGTGGTGGTCGGAAAGATATGGTTGGTGGCAAAGGAGTGATGAGTGGTGGTTGTCGGGTTTGGAAGGGACGGTGGATGCCATGGTTGTCAAGTCTGATTGTGATGATTAGGAAACATCTGTTAGTTTTTTTTTGGATGATGAATGAAACCTTTGTTTTAAAAAAATAAAATGTGTTAAAAACTTAACGGGTCAATAGTTCTTTGGAGTGTCTCGTTATGTTTTTAACGGGTGTTAAAAAGGTTGTATCAATTTTTTTGAAATGTTAAGTACGCAACCCACATTTGATGTTTCCAAAGTACGCGAGTAAAATTGATATATTGCACAAAGTACGCATGTCATTTTTGCAAAAAACTCTAAAAGTAAGTATGAGAGAGAATTAGTGGGAGAGAATAGTGAATTGATTGGTGTTGTGAGTATAAAAGTAAAATAAGAGAGAGAATGAGTGGGGTGAATAGTAAAGATTCTTTGCCATTTTAAGAATGAGACTCTTACTCTGGGACGGACCCAAAAGGAAAATGAGACTCTTACCCTGGAACGGAGGGAGTATAATGCTCACCGCACATTTCAAGTTCCCATTACCTATTGGAAAATCTTAATTTTTAAAATAGAAATTTAAAATTACAGTTTTATTTGTTACGATTCACTTGTCATATTTACACCTATCTACTGACTATATTCTCATTTTCACTCTCAACCTCATTCCCAATACTTAAACAACGTAATCTACTACAAATATTGTAAAATCGAGTTTGATCTTGAAAAAAAAATAAAAATCGTCATTGTACTTTCATTCTCATCGGGAACCGTCTAATATTTAGCGACCTTGATTTTCCTGAATTTAACATCATAAACATAAGTGATAATAGAGGCACAAAATTTTCACAAATTACACTCTCAAAACTTTAGTTGGCATTGATTGATTAAATGTTTAAACCGTGAACCCAAATACACATTCCGTCTCAAAATGATCGTTACGTAACTATTCCAACTTTTTAAAGATATGAACACTTGCTTCACTAGTCATGTTGTGTTTAAACACATTTAATTCTAAATTGTAGAAATAAAAAAAAAAACTTTTTAGTACAATGAATAGTAAATGAGAAAATCATTTTGGTGCAGAGAATATATTAAATAATATAATCATAGCTAACTAAATTATATGAATATTTTGTGCTTACTGGCATTACTCTGTAAATATTTCTAAGCCTTCTTCTCGCGTGCTCTTTTTCGAAAGGGTTTTTTCATGGCAACTTAATCTCTTGGAACAATCCAAGAGAGTGGTGCAATTTATGTGACCCACTTGAATTTTCGATCTTTATCATAAACGATAAATTTTTTGTAATAGACAAATTTGACAAACTAAAATTTCAATAATCTTTCAAAAAGATCGGCTGTTTTTATTTATAATCTTTCAAGATTACCAAACGTCATGGTAAGAATTTTCCAGTTTTTGGACTTATTTGTTACTTTTTAGCTAGTAGCTTTGATGCTTCAATTAAAATTCCCCAAGTTTTGGACTTATTTGCTTTACTTTTCGCGCCATTTAAATTGACATAATGAAAAACATTGTCACCATATTCTTTTGCCAAATTACTAATCATTATCATTGAATAAATTTCCAGTATTTCAACAAAAGCCTCTGATTATTTCGGCAAAAAAAAGTGTATCGGTGGTAGAAACCAAGCCTCACAATCGTCTAAAATTCATTTTGTCTCCTTCCTAGTTAGGCATTGTATAAAACAATGTATTATTTCCATCACATACTCCCTCTGTCCCAGAATAAATGTCCTACTTTTCATTTTCGTTTGTCACAAAATAAATGTCGCCTTATTAAAAATAGAGTATGAAGTTTGGTGATCTTCCTATACAATGCACAATCATTGCAATGCCGTAGGAGGCGTCACTCTACTCATATAAATAAATTGGGGTTACGAAGGAAACACAAATAAAATTTTAAAAACATTGACTTCTCAACTAGAAAGAGTGAAAGAGCTAAAGATCAAGTGCGGATGGCGTGTGTGAGGACGGCTGGAGGCCAGAAGAAACGCAGCTGCAACACCTGTTTCCCCCCTTTTCATTTTAATTTTTTTTACTGATTTCACAGTTGTGTGATTTCACAGTTGTATCTTTTTTTATTTTTCACTTGTAAAAATATTTTTCAATTGATTTCACAGTTGTATTATTTTTTCATTTTTCATTTGTAAAATCATTTATCAATTGATTTCACAATTGTATGATTATACATTTGTGTGATTTCATAGTTGTGTCATTTTCACTTGTAAAATCATTTATCAAATGATTACACAGTTGTGTGATTTCACACTTTTGTGATTTTTTATTTTTTATTTGTAAAATCATTTCTCAATTGATTTCACAGTTGTATGGTTCCACAATTGTGTGATTTCACAGTTGTGTGATTTCACAATTGTGTGATGGTATATACCTTTTAATTAAATTAAGACATTCATTTCTCATTTGTTAATAATTGACCATTAAAACTGATAAAATAATGACAAAAACTTGTGTGAGAACACTCCAACCCGTCTCATGGGTGAGATGGGTCATTTTTTTACCCATTACCCGACCCACAACCCTGCTCCAAGACCCATGGGGGAACCCTGCCACGTGGCAGCCCCTCATTGACCCAAAATTTTTTTTTTTTTTTTTTTTAAATTTTTTTTTTATATTTTTTTTTTCGGTTTGTGAAAAATAATAGTTACCATCTCTTAAAGTAATAGTTACCATCTCTTAAAGTAATAGTGTTATTCCTATGTTTTCTTCGTTTGCCAAAAGTAATACTTATTATAACTAAAATGTAACAAACGTGTTATTTATATGTAATAGTATTTGTACATAATTGTAATACATATGTATAGATATGTAACAACCGCCTATTTTATTTTATTTTTATTTGTGTTGGGCTATTATAAATTAAGTTATGGAATGGGTTTAATGTTGGCCCAAATAAATTAAAAACCCAATAAGGTTAGTTAACCTTTTTATAATAGGAGATTGAAACCCTAAGTATATATATATGCCCATAATAAACCCTACCTCTCTTTATTAATCACAAAAGAAAAGAAAAAAAGTAAAGAACGGGAATAGAGAAGGGAGAGGCGGCGGCAGTGAGAGGATCGCAGAGAGAGAGAGAGGTCGGGCAAGAAGGAAAAGGAAGAAGAGGAAAAAATCAACCAAGGTAAACCCTAAACCTTCCTAACCTTTTATTATTCATCTTTGATTAATGAAACCATTAGAAAATCATGGTTGGTGTGTGTGTTGTGCGTGAAGTGTGTGTGTCCAGTGGGTGTGCACGTTATGTATATAATGGGTGTGTGCGTTAGGTATGTGTTCTGTGTGTGTGTGTTTTGTGTTATGCGTGTATGTGTGTGTGTTTCAAATGGTGAAAACAGTGTGTGTGACGTACTGTGAACAGTGATTTTACGTGCGTGAACAGTAACATGAATAGTGATTAATCTGTGAATAGTGATTAAATGTGTGAATAGTGATTTTATAAGCTGAGAATAGTGTTTTAAATAGGATGAATGAAACCCTAAAACCGATTATTTGGGAACGGAATTAATGTAACCCTAAGGGTATTTAGTAATCCGAAAGGGGTATTTTGGGAACACCAATAACGGGTAGAACGAACCCTAACAAAGAGTTTAAGATGATGAACTCGTGAAGTTAAGAAAGTAAAATAAAGTCTAATGGGGACGGAGAATTAAAGTAATTCATGTTCCTAAGAAAGCCGTGTTTGCGTGTTTGTAGATTTTGCACGTGAATTTGCTAAGTGAAGACTGCAAGGCTAAGGTAATGGATTACAATCCTTAGTTCTTGATGTCTCTATCCTTTAATGTAGGATTCCTATATATTCTTTCATGAGTAGTTACCTAGTGGCGGTAACATTTGAATTCTTAAAAGTTGTGAACGCCTTTTGAATGTTCCTACCCCTTGACATGTTTTAAATCAATGGGTACCAAAAACATATCTTTGAAATTGTAGTGTTCTCGTACCTTGAACACTAAGTTGAAACCTTACTATATCTTAATGTGGTATAGACATTCGCTAACTTTGCTATATCTTAATGTGGTATAGACATTCGCTACTTTGCTATATCTTAATGTGGTATAGACATTCGCGTACTTTGCTATATCTCAATGTGGTATAGACATTCGCTTACTTCGCTATATCTCAATGTGGTATAGACGTTCGCTTAGTCTGATATGAAAAGGACTAAGTAGGTTAATCTAGTTTGAAATGAAAAAGAACTAGATTTTTGTACTGCTTAAATGAAGTAGTTGATTATCATGATAAATCTTATATAAATGCCCTGATCAGGCATTGCACCTGAAATGGTGACGTTATATTGGAATTGACGGATTCGGAAATTAATGCCACATTTCTTTTGAAAGTCTACTTTGTTAACTGTTTTGAATATCTGCGGTTAACTTATCTTGCTATGAAAAGCTTATCTTTAAAAATGTTATTGTCGTTCTGTTCTTCCGGTCATCTCTCCTTAGTACCCGGAGAGATCCCGTATGAACTTACTGAGCATTGTTCGCTCACCCCTTCCATAATATTTGTTCTCCAGGATATAAATAGGAGACGGTCTCGAAGGACAAAAGAAGAGTTGTTGAGGTGATAATGAAGACCCTTAATGACGAAGTTTAAGGAGTTTTAGTAGTAGTCAGAATGTTTATTTTGAATGATGGTTATGTCTAGCCGTTGGAGTTTTTGAAAGACAGTTAAATTCGCTTCCGTTATTTATTTGAATAGTGGTTAGAGATACTAGCCGTTGATGTTTGAATTATGGTTTAAGACCGTTGTTTTCCCGCGTTTGGGGACGGATTTTATTTATTTAAAGGATATTATTTTACTCTGAAAATTTGGGATGTTACAGTTGGTATCAGAGCTCCGGTTTAGGTTTACATGGGAGACTATAGAAAGAAGTTAAGACAATGAGGATAAATAGTACTTAACGTAGATTGGGCTTTAGAACTCTGATAAGGAAGATAGTACTTTTGGGAAATTACCATTTTAGGAAAACTTACCTTTTGAGGAAACTTTCTAAATTAGGAAACTTTCTAAGTTGGGGAATTTTCAAATAAGGAAACTTACTATTTTGGGAAAGAACCTAAGGTGGGATTTGTAGAGGAGTATAAGTGTATACTTGAGAATAATCTTGAATGATTGTGAATGAATGTTATTCCTTCATTAAGAACGAACACATTATGAGGTTTATGTGATTCTAATAGTGGTTTGTTTTCATTGTAAATCATGGACGGACCTAGCAAATCAAAGATGTTTTGGAGACATGTAGTTCTAAGAAGAAAGTTGATCCAACGTTAGGTTTTAGGGATCAAAGGACTAAAGGAGGGAAAGAAAAGTTACGCGAGAAAGCGGAAGTTGAAAGGGAGAGATTGGGCTTCACATATGATAAATTGGTGCAAAATTGGAAAGAATTTAAAAGCACTAAGAAGAATTGGAAGAGACAAAGACAAAATTGCAAAGGTATAAAGAAGATCTTAGTGACACTGAGAGATACATTGATCAGACCAGAGAACAAGTCTATATATGGTTTGATGAAGTGGAACATTTAAAGGCAACTATAGTCGTAGAGTAAGAACCAATAGCACTATAGGCAATGAGGCGCCAAATGAAGAAGAATTGGTAGCCGAAATTGAAATCGAGGAAGTAGATGTTATCATAGAGGGGAATGAAGCTACCCCAATCATAATTGATGATGATGAGACACATGAAGTACCAACCAAAAAGGTCTAGAGGAAGACCAAAGGGATCCAAGAACAAAGTGAAGAAGGCTCCAAAAGTGGCAAGTGGGAGACCTAGAGGAAGGCCTAGGAAAGTTGGAAAGTGGGACAACGAATACTTTTAAATTTTCATCTGCTAGTAGAAGTAACTAGTAGTAGTAGTTTGAAGACTCATTTGAGTATCTTTTCTTTACTTTGAATTCGTTTTAATTGTGAATCTATTTCACTTATTAATAAAAGCGATTTGCTATCATATGATTTCCTAAAAGTTTTGTGATTTCATTTATGTCCGTAGTGTTAAAAGTGTGCGTTAACCAAGAACAAGAAAGTATAGTCTGTTGAAACGACTAATGAATGAAATTATGGTCTAGTGAAATGGCCAAATGAAAGTGATAAGGGTATATTGAAACGACCTTTGAAAGTAAATGTGGTCTAATGAAATGACTAACCAAAAGTGAAAAAGGTCTAGTGAAATGACTGTGATATGTGATTAAGTCTAGTGAAACGACTTACCAAGGAAGTAATGGTCTATTGAAATGACCAAAATGGATAGTTATGGTTTAATGAAACCCCAAAGAGTCCAGTAAAGTCGACAAATGAAACTAAGTTTTGGTCTATTGAATGACCTATGGGAAATGTTAAGGTCGAAAGAGGCGACCAAGGAATTTAATAAGTTGACTAATGAAGGTAGTATTGGTCCATTGAAACGACCATAGGTCTAGTGTTTGACCTCATTTGAATGATTAGTCTATTGAGACGACTTATATGTGTAAATAATGAGTGTTGTTAGCATGTGAGCTAACCTAGAGCAAGAAAGTATGGTTTGAGTGAAAGACCATGAGTATTAATTGGCTTAGTGGGATAGCCAAGTGTGAACAATAGTGGTCAAGTGAAACGACCAACGAAAGTGAAAGTGGTCTATTGGAATGACCGGTGAAAATAGTAAGGGTCTAGTGGATCGACCTACGATTAGTAATTAAGTCTAGGGAAATGACTACTAAGGTAAGAATGGCCAACTAAACTGACCAAGGAAGTGATAATGGTTTATGGAGGTAACCAATGAGATAGAAATGGTCTAATGAATCGACCAATAAGACTAGTAAAATTGACTAATGGAAAGGAAGTCGGTATTTTAAAACGACCAGTGGTCTAGTACACGACCTATAATTTGAATGATAATCTATTGAGATGATCTACACGCATAGATGATAAGCATTTATGGTATGAGAGTGCGTGAAAAATGTCTCGTATTCTGGATAGCACGAAAAGTATCATATTATTCGGCGAGTATCCGTAATGCCAAAATGGCTGAGTTCTCGATGTTAACTCAAGGAAATAACTATGTCTAAAGGGAGTTCCGGAGGATGGAACCAAGATGGGAATTGGAAGTCGATTTGATCGAATTGGAGATTGGTGAATTCGATGTAATCTTGGGAATGGATTGGTTAGCTGCATACCATGCCCATGTGGATTGTTTTAAAAAGGAAGTTCACTTCAGATTACCATCTGGAGAAGAGTTTAGGTTCCAAGGCATGAATCCTAGGACTAGATTAGATTTTACTTCGGTGATGAAAGCTTGCAAATTGTCAAGGAAGGGAAATGATGGATTTTGGCCTACATTAACAAGAATGACAAAAAGGAAGTTAGTATTGAATCTATGTATGTAATTAGAGATTTTGAGGACGTGATTTGCCTGGAATACCACCAGAGAGAGAGGTGGGGTTTACTATAGACTTGGTACCAGAAACCGCACCTATATCAAAGGCGCCGTATAGAATGGCTCTGACGAAACTTAAGGATTAAAAGAACAACTTCAAGAGTTGCTAGACAAGGGTTTGATAAGACCAAGTGTATCACAGTGGGGTGCACCGGTGTTGTTCATAAAGAAGAAGGATGGATCGATGAGAATGTGTATCGATTATAGAGAACTGAATCGTGTGACGGTAAGGAATCAATACCCGTTACCAAGGATAGATAATTTGTTTGACCAACTTCGAGGTGCATGTTATTTCTCGAAAATAGATTTGAGATCTGGTTATCATCAGTTAAGTGTGAAGAAAGAAGATGTTGCGAAGACTGCCTTTAAGACAAGGTATGGTCACTATGAGTTTTTGGTGATGCCATTCGGATTGACTAATGCGCCTGCTGCATTTATGAAATTGATGAATAGGGTATTTCAAGAACTTCTAGACAAGTGTGTTATAGTGTTCATTGATGATATCTTAATATATTCAAAGACTAAGGAGGAACATGAAGAGCATTTGAGGTTAGTGCTGCAAATTTTAAGAGAACAACAATTATATGCCAAGTTCAAGAAGTGCGAATTTTGGTTGGAGAAAGTAGCGTTCTTAGGTCATGTGGTATCAAAGGATGGGGTGGCAGTGGACCCAACAAAAATAGAAGCTGTCGTGAATTGGGAAAGACCGACTACTGTTAGTGAAATAAGGAGTTTCTTGGGATTGGCCGGTTATTATAGGAGATTCGTTGGAGGTTTCTCTAAGTTATCTATACCATTAACAAGGCTGACCCAAAAAGGGGCAAAATTCGTTTGGTCGGAGGAGTGCGAGAAGAATTTCCAAGAGCTAAAGCTACGATGGGTGTCTGCACCAGCTCTTACGTTACCTTCTGGATAGGACGGATTTGTGATATATAGTGATTCGTCAATTAAAGGATTAGGCTGCGTGTTAATGCAAAATGACAAGGTTATAGCCTACGCATCGAGACAATTGAAAGTCCATGAAAATAATTATCTGGCTCATGATTTGGAGCTAGCAGCAGTAGTGTCCGCGTTAAAGATTTAGAGACATTACTTATATGGGGCAACGTGTCAGATTTACACGGATCATAAGAGTCTTAAGTATATCTTTACACAAAAGGAGCTCAATGTGAGGTAAAAGAAATGACTCGAATCACTAAAGGATTACGATTGTTAAATTTTATACCATCCTGGGAAAAGCCAATAAAGTGGAGGATGTGTTAAGTAGGAAGAATCATGGAACCCTAGTGACGTTAAAGCCTAAGGAGGTAAGTGCGTGGAACCGCATTGAAGTGTTAGGTATGAAAGTACTAGTTCAAGGGTATATAGCATATTTGAGTGTACAACCTACTCTTTTGGATAGGATTAAGATAGCACAAGAATTTGATGAGGAAGTAATCAAGATACGTGCAAATATCACGGAAGGTAAAGGGAAAGACTTTCGTGTAGGAGAAGACGGAATTGTGAGGTACCAATCAAGGATTTGGGTGCCAAGCAATGAGGATATCAAAAGAGAGACTTTGAATGAAGCTTATTGTTTGAGGTTTTCTTTACACTCGGGTACACTCGGGAAGTACAAAGATGTATAGAGATTTGAGGGAATCATATTGGTGGGCTAGTGTATGGTACCTATGTGGCGGGTCGGGTCTGCGGACTCGAGTCGTTACAAGGTGACAGATTCGCTAGAAAAGATGGCTAAGTTTTATATTGATGAGAGTGTAAGGTTGCATGGAATACCGGTGTCAATAGTGTCTGATAGAGATGCGCGATTCACGTGAAAATTTTGGAAAAGTCTGCAACAAGCCTTGGGGACAGAGTTGACAATGAGTACAGCTTTTCACCCGCAGACCGATGGGAAATCAGAGAGAACTATTCAGACATTGGAATATATGTTAAGGGCTACATCGTTGGATTGGCAAGGGACTTGGGATGAACATTTGCCATTAGTAGAGTTCGCGTATAATAACAATTTTCATGCTAGTATTGGAATGGCACCGTACGAGGCACTGTATGGGAGAAAGTGTAGATCACCGACTTGTTGGGACGAAGTAGGTGAAAAGAAGTTGACTGGACCTGAAATCGTCCAAGTGACGGCGGACAAAGTACAACAAATAAGGAATTGGCTGTTGACCGCTCAGAGTTGACAGAAATCTTATGCCGATCGTAGGAGGCGTGATTTAGAATTTTAAATAGGGGATAGAGTGTTTTTGAAAATCTCGCCAACTAAAGGAGTTATGAGATTCGGTATTCGCGGGAAGTTAAGCCCGAGGTACGTGGGACCGTTCGAAATTTTGGAAAGAGTTGGAGATTGTTGACCGCAAGGACCAGACTTTAAGGAAAAGAGTGATTCCTTATGTAAAAGTGCAATAGAGCAACCATACTGAAAGAGAAGCTACATGGGAGCTCGAGAGCGAGATGCGAGAAACGTATCCCGACCTATTTTCAGAATGACGAGTTCGGTTTGGAGGACCAAACCCTTTTAAGGAGGTAAGAATGTAACAACCGGCTATTTTTTTTTTTTTTTTATTTGTGTTGGGCTATTATAAATTAAGTTATGGAATGGGTTTAATGTTGGCCCAAATAAATTAAAAACCCAATAAGGTTAGTTAACCTTTTTATAATAGGAAATTGAAACCCTAAGTATATATATATGCCCATAATAAACCCTACCTCTCTTTATTAATCACAAAAGAAAAGAAAAAAAGTAAAGAACGGGAATAGAGAAGGGAGAGGCGGCGGCAGTGAGAGGATCGCAGAGAGAGAGAGAGAGGTCGGGCAAGAAGGAAAAGGAAGAAGAGGAAAAAATCAACCAAGGTAAACCCTAAACCTTCCTAACCTTTTATTATTCATCTTTGATTAATGAAACCATTAGAAAATCATGGTTGGTGTGTGTGTTGTGCGTGAAGTGTGTGTGTCCAGTGGGTGTGCACGTTATGTATATACTGGGTGTGTGCGTTAGGTATGTGTTCTGTGTGTGTGTGTTTTGTGTTATGCGTGTATGTGTGTGTGTTTCAAATGGTGAAAACAGTGTGTGTGACGTACTGTGAACAGTGATTTTACGTGCGTGAACAGTAACGTGAATAGTGATTAATCTGTGAATAGTGATTAAATGTGTGAATAGTGATTTTATAAGCTGAGAATAGTGTTTTAAATAGGATGAATGAAACCCTAAAACTGATTATTTGGGAACGGAATTAATGTAACCCTAAGGGTATTTAGTAATCCGAAAGGGGTATTTTGGGAACACCAATAACGGGTAGAACGAACCCTAACAAAGAGTTTAAGATGATGAACTCGTGAAGTTAAGAAAGTAAAATAAAGTCTAATGGGGACGGAGAATTAAAGTAATTCATGTTCCTAAGAAAGCCGTGTTTGCGTGTTTGTAGATTTTGCACGTGAATTTGCTAAGTGAAGACTGCAAGGCTAAGGTAAGGGATTACGATCCTTAGTTCTTGATGTCTCTATCCTTTAATGTAGGATTCCTATATATTCTTTCATGAGTAGTTACCTAGTGGCGGTAACATTTGAATTCTTAAAAGTTGTGAACGCCTTTTGAATGTTCCTACCCCTTGACATGTTTTAAATCAATGGGTACCAAAAACATATCTTTGAAATTGTAGTGTTCTCGTACCTTGAACACTAAGTTGAAACCTTACTATATCTTAATGTGGTATAGACATTCGCTAACTTTGCTATATCTTAATGTGGTATAGACATTCGCTACTTTGCTATATCTTAATGTGGTATAGACATTCGCGTACTTTGCTATATCTCAATGTGGTATAGACATTCGCTTACTTCGCTATATCTCAATGTGGTATAGACGTTCGCTTAGTCTGATATGAAAAGGACTAAGTAGGTTAATCTAGTTTGAAATGAAAAAGAACTAGATTTTTGTACTGCTTAAATGAAGTAGTTGATTATCATGATAAATCTTATATAAATGCCCTGATCAGGCATTGCACCTGAAATGGTGACGTTATATTGGAATTGACGGATTCGGAAATTAATGCCACATTTCTTTTGAAAGTCTACTTTGTTAACTGTTTTGAATATCTGCGGTTAACTTATCTTGCTATGAAAAGCTTATCTTTAAAAATGTTATTGTCGTTCTGTTCTTCCGGTCATCTCTCCTTAGTACCCGGAGAGATCCCGTATGAACTTACTGAGCATTGTTCGCTCACCCCTTCCATAATATTTGTTCTCCAGGATATAAATAGGAGACGGTCTCGAAGGACAAAAGAAGAGTTGTTGAGGTGATAATGAAGACCCTTAATGACGAAGTTTAAGGAGTTTTAGTAGTAGTCAGAATGTTTATTTTGAATGATGGTTATGTATAGCCGTTGGAGTTTCTGAAAGACAGTTAAATTCGCTTTCGTTATTTATTTGAATAGTGGTTAGAGATACTAGCCGTTGATGTTTGAATTATGGTTTAAGACCTTTGTTTTCCCGCGTTTGGGGACGGATTTTATTTATTTAAAGGATATTATTTTACTCTGAAAATTTGGGATGTTACAAGATATCTATATGTTTTTAAACAATAAGTTACAATGGGGTCAAATTTATCATGATACATGTAAAAGTATTACATTATCTATAGAAATCTGTTACAATTTCGTCAATCAAAGTGTTACATTTACTTGTATAAACTTACTATTACATTCATATACATAAGTTATTACTTTTCAAATGGGTAAAAACGAACTTTTGTTTTTTTAAAACAAGTATTACGTTTACTTATGAACAATGTTACTTTAAGAGATGGTAACTATTATTTTTTGCTAAACCACTGAAAAGCCGAAAAAAAATATAAAAACTCAAAAAACTCAATTTTTTTTTTTCGGCCAATGGTGGGTTGCCACATGGCGGGTTCGGCCCATGGGTCATGGGGCGACCCGTCTCATGCATGAGACGGATCCCCTTGTTCTCATGGGAGACCACCTCTAAAATAATATCTCAAATTTTCATCATTTTTCACATTTAAAATCGATGAATTGATCTCTCCGTTATTCTTTTTTTTTTTCACCTGCATTTTTTCAAAATTAACAAAAAACTGATAAATCTCCTAAACTAAACAAACAACTGATAAATCTATCCGCAGTTTGGATTTATCTATATCCACATCAAATTAGCATTAATTGTTGAATTATCCCGCAAATAAATTAAAACAAATAAGAGGGGTGCCAATTTCTTTTACTCAAAATGAGCAAAAATTAAAGATTCGATGTGGATTGAGCCCCATCTATAAAATTAAATATGCCCATCTACGGACCCAAAAATGTATCAAACCAGAAAATAAAGCGATAATGATTACGAATGATTGAGCTGCAAACTTGAAATACCCACATACCTTGCTTGATAGATCTACGGATTCGCGGCCATTAACAAACTTCGGGTGATTGAGAAAGATTATTTCGTCGGAGTGAGGGAGTGCGAAATACGCATAGAGAGAGAAAGAGGGAATATAGCGTGGATTTGGGTATAGGGGCAGTTTGGCCATTTAGAATTATTGTAATGAGGGTCAAGGACTCTACGGTCGTTTTGATTTTACCCGAGGACCCTAAGGCAAAATTTGAAATGTTGTGTTTTTATTAGCAAATACCACCTTCTCTAAGGACTTATTGGTAAAAATCTCTTACTCTTTTATATTCCAGTATTTTCTATACTAGTAAAGGCCGTACTCCACACGGTAGTATTTTATTGATATTTTTATACTTTTTTATAACAAAAATTGATAACCACTATATTTTAAAAAAAAAATTGTTAAAGGAAAGTCCAATTATATTTTAAAGTTATTACTATTATTACTATACGCTAGAGCCATTTCATTGTATATTGATAAATTTGTAATGATAATTTGAATTATTTAGAAATATGATAGCTGTTATTGAAAGTAGACAATAAGATTACTCTTTTGTCGATATATGTAGTACAAAAATAAACTATTAAGATATTACTCAAATACTCTATATTTCATGATAGTCATTTGAATAAAATTCAATTAATATTTATTAAAGATGCAAATCAATTCAGTGGTTGAGAGGGAATTAACATTGTCTACAAAATAAGTCATTTGATTTCATATTTATGATTCATTTTACTTTGCAAAGAAAATACAGTTAATCATAAATCATGATACTAACTTTTTATTCAAGTGCTCATACTTTATATTAATACCAACACTACTAGTTTTAAAATTATTATTTTATGCAATTTAATATTAAAAATAAATATAATTTATATATATTTACCTATCAAAATTATGTGAAAATTACAGCAAATTATACAATAACATATTATAATTTCTCCTATAGATTCTTTACAAGTGTCAAGAGCATATATTCATTAACTTGCACTTTATTTGATTATTTTGGCCAATTGTGATAACTAGTATTGAAAAAAATATATATATAATTCTTCAATCCCAGCGCAATTGAGACCATTTTTTTAAAGCACATTAATTAAGAAAAAAATGTGTAATTGTACAAAAGTAGTAGAGCTAGAGTTGTATTAGATTGAAAAGTATAATATATGAGGGGAAAAAAGTTAATGGATGAATAATGAAGTAAAAAGTTAGTTGATGAGAATTAAAACATTGCTATTTGGGAAGTTTTGATTGAGCTAGGATGGACTAAAAAGAAAATATGTCTCGATTGAGCGGGGACAGAGGGAGGATAATACAGATAAGAAACACAAATTGAACAATCCATAGTCGGGATTACATAATACTAATATACATTTACAATATTACAAAAATAAATACTTTATTATTTTGTTAGATAATAATTTGTTAATTATAATTAACTATTATAGTTCATTTTTATATTAGCTATTTTTATATAATAGTAATAGTTACTATATATAGTAATAGTTAACATATACAGTAATTTATTTTGAAGTAAACAAAATACTAATTGCATTGATAAAGGTTAAGAAGATGGTTCTCCACAACGGTCGGAGACTCATCCCAAAAATAAAGATTTTACAAAGACGAGCAGTCGTCAATAATATATCTGCCACAATAAAAGTGCCTAATACATCTTGATTAGGAACGCCTATTCCTAAACCAAATCTCCAAGAAAAACCCTTATGAACAATGATTTGTGACGCGCAAATGCTTCTCCAAGTTACACTTGGTCATGGCCTAACAGTAAACACCCAAACGGAAAGAATTTGGCGTTAAAGACATGACAAAGTAATGCATTTAGGTAGGCAAGAAATGCCCAACTAAACATCGCAAGTATTGCAACAATTAATCGAAATAAAATACAAAGACTCTCAACAAGGAGAGATGACAAAGACTCTCAATAAAGGGGACAAGACAATAGCTCTCGACAAAGGAGAAAAAAGCATACAATATAACAAGATGGAAGGCAAAGACCTTAAGATATGAAAAATGCTCGATACTGAATTATTATTGTAGCGAGTTGATTGACTGATGTTGGAATGTCGCTTGAAATTGGGAATGCACGGAACAAATCTCCTCTCCATGAAATCCATGAAAATTATGAATACCACCAATTTGTTTATTGATAAAAGCAAGAAATTTCTCTTAATCTAAACACTAATTATTGATGATAATAAATGATTAATGTTTATATTAAGAGATAAAGAACAATCAAAGTGAAATCAAATGAAAAATCAGAGAATTGGTAAGGAAGCCGGAAGAGAGAGAAAACAATTGTGCTTGTTATGTAGGATTTTTGGATCAATTGATTTTTTTTAATTGAGTACCATATATAGTAATTATTATGATTAACTATTAGTAGAATAATAACAGTTACCTTATATTATTAACTATAATTACAAAAATTATAGTGACTACATATAATTAACTATTATAGTTAAATAATAATAATTACTATATATAATTAGAGACTTTGATCAATAAGTCCCTCAGTCAAATAAAAATGACAATAAGGACAGACATTTTCAAAACTCACCAATAAGTCTCTGGCTTTTATGCAAGACCAAAATGCCCTCAAATTTATAAATGTAATATCTCAATATCTACAAATCGAAAAAATAATCCGAATCCATCGCTTTAATCGTATTATTAAGACGAATCAAACAAGTACACTTAACATATAATTATATTTTAGAAAGAAAAAAAATTATTTTTCACTTGTAAAATAATTTCTCAACTGATTTCACAGTTGTATGATTTCTCAGTTGTGTGATTTCACAATTGTGCCATTTTTCATTTGTCACTTGTGAAATTATTTCTTAACCGATTTCACACTTATATGATTTCACAGTTGTAATAACTGAAACATGCAATTCTCAATTGTTAATATAACAATAAATGAGACATTCATTTCTCAGTTATTCACACATGAGTTTGATATAAGAACTAGTAAATTCATTTCTCAGTTTTTCACACATGAGTTTGATATAAGAACTGGTAAATTCATTTATCAGTTGTTCACACATGACTTTAAGTATAATAATGGAAACTTCATTTCTCAGTTGTTCACACATGAGTTGAGTGTTGTTGGGTTTCGTGCAATCATGCGCAGCGAAAGACATCACATGAAAAACCCAAAAGCCTAGATCTGTTATGTTCAATAGTTCATAATATGAAGATGAAAGAAACTAACCCTTGCAGATCGAAATATGAAGCTTTGGATTTAGATGCTAAGAAAAGCACCCTCTACCGGTGATCCACACTTCGAACGGATTCAAGAACGATTCTTTTACTTGACTGCTAGGTCCTTTAGGCTTGAAAACTTTTGTTTTGAAGAACCCTTTTTCAATCTCCCTTGAATGAATATTATCGTTTGATAATTCAGAATAATCAAACCCTAATAACCTTTGAATAATGTGTATTTTTCTTTCACCAAAAACCTCTCTTTGATTTCTCAAATCAATGTAGAAGCATGTGTTTTCGGCTGCTGAAAATCGTCCATTATATCCAATGAATAAGCCTAGTCTCATTAGGAAAATATGTTTTCTTGATCAGCAAGAAGTTACCTAAAACTGTTCCTGCCGGACAAACCATCCGTACGGATCAGTTTGGTGCCTCCTAAGCCATCCGTACGGATCCTCTAGTAGGATCAGTTTTTCTCATTTTCTGTGCCTTTTCAATCCGTTCTATTGTGTGTGACCCAATAGGATTGTACTATGTTGGCAACGAGTCCGAACCATTCAGAACCCGTAAGTCATAAGCGGACTCTAGCAAGCCATTATGACTACCCAATTAGTATAACTTTGAAAGTCCAAAGTTACCTCATAAAACATATCACAATCCCTTTGTCACGAGATATCATATTGGATATAAGTCATGGTCCACGTCAACTTATGTTGTCCAATACTTTCTCGATTCCGAGTAGATTGATAGAGCAAATGACATTGAACAAATCAATTCATTTGGGTACGGCCGTACACTATCATCAACCTTACTCATCGAGTGGCCAAGCAGATATCTCTCTTGAGAGAGAGACAAATCCCATCTTTACTTATCATTCTTCCCTACAAGAATTCGATTATGCCAATCGTAGCCTTTATAACCACCCGATTAAGGGTAGCATTTGAGTACGTCAAACATAATGTTCATCATGTGGAAGACCATGATAATATCAGGTCTAAGGATTCAAATGGTATGACTATTATGAGATTTAATTATGACATTTGACCATGACATAAATCTTTTAACGGGTCTATCCTGTACCTTGTTCTCCAACAAGTACCCATAAGTTTAATCCGCATCCTATGCACCATAATCATCATATGATTATCCATTAAACTCATGCTAGCTCTTCATAAGTTCTAGGAACAATTATTATTATAATAAACATGCAAAAAATACAATAATCGGGTTTGTTATCTCGATAACAATGAAGCTATGATATAACGAATATGCCTTTCTCAAAGGCCTAGGGCAATAATATCCTACAATCTCCCACTTTCACTAGGCCCAGTTAATGTGTATCCAATACCCATTGAGCTTAGTTATGATCTCCATCATTATTGCAAGCAATCTTATGTAAGATGATTATCCTTGTTATCATCATAAGGTATTTTGCATATTTTGACATCTCCTATCTTAGACGATTCCTCGAATAAGATATAAACGTCCGAGTATATGTTTAGATAAGACATTAGCCCCTTGGATTATGCAATAACAATTATTGACACAATGAAGGTCCATTAAATTAGTGACACTAGAAACGATTTCTAGTTTACTAATTAGTATCTTAATCCAAACAATTTTCTAGTTGCATCCATGCCACTAGATACTCAACCTTTTGTAGAATAGTAATGTTGTATTTAGAACTCTTCTAACACCATTATTAAATGTAAACATGTATTTGTACTGCGACAATTATCTTTGTTAGTTTATAAGAGTGCATCTATGTAACTATTACAAGATCATCTTATATTCTATCAAAGATTAAGAATGCATCCGTTAGTTCCTTTTCAAGAACATAGGGATGTTTCTTATCTAGTGACTGTCACTAGGATCCGATTGGTATCATCTCATCATACTCTAAGTATATGAGATATCCGGTCTCAGTACATCAATATAGCTTACATGATAGATCCAATTTCTAAAGCAAGTGGAATCCTAATCATGTATTCTTACTCATTAATCTTTCAATAAGACTAAATCTTGTCAAGAGTGATGCCATTAGACATTAGTAAGTAACATCTCCAAGAGTCATGCATAGTGAACTTTTCACTATCTTGTCTATATTAGTACTTTGACTTTAACCAATCAACCTTTTAGATTTATCTCCATAAATCTAAATTCCAAGGATATAAGCGGCTTTAACCAAGTCTTTCATTATGAAACCCTTTCAAAATGAATTATATGTCAACCACATATATAAGACTAGGAATAATGCTATGCTCCCACTAAATTTATTGTAATCACAAGTCTCATCTTTGATGAATTCAAACTCTTTGAATACTACATCAAAATGATAATTTCACTCCAATTTGTTTGCTTCAATCCATCTCAAGGATTTCTGCAACTTGCATATTTTATTAGAATTTTATGGATCAATCAAAACTTTTAGGTTGTATCAAACACATCCTAAAGTAAGTTCCTGTTAAGGAATATAGTTTTGACATCCATCTGTCATATTTCATATTCAAAATATGAGGTCATGACAATTAGAATTTTAATAACATTAAGCACGACTACGGGTGATAAGGTTTCATCATAATCGATATTATGAATTAACTTTTCTCAATTAGTCTTGGTTAATAAGCATGCACCTTGTGATCCATGTCCGTTTTCTCAAAGAAAACTCATTTTTCTATCATATGGGTTTCAAGCCTTAGGGTAGAACAATCAAGTTCGAAACTTGATTATAATACATGGATTGTACTTTTAGATTTTATGACTCCAAGTCATTGATCTAAATCTGGAACGGACTTTGCATCTTGATAGGCGATAGGTCAATCATTCTTAATGATATCTTCCTTATTACTTTCTATTACGAGAAATCAATATTTCTTGTTATGGATAGTATCCTATCATATATGCAAATCACTTGTGTATACTTGAATGAATTTCCACAACTCCTTGTGAAACTTTGTTCAACTTCCATCTTAGGTTCTATGTCATTTTCTGGGTCTCGAACTATTCGAGATACATTTTACTCCCACTAGTTCTTTAGAGATAAACGATTTATCTAGAAAGTGCTATTTAGAATAACAAACGATTTGTACTCTAAAGGTCGTAAAATTAATATCATTAAGATATCCCATGAAAATACATAAACTAGATTTAGGTATGATTTTGTTCAAGAAAATACTTTTCGCAAAAGTGTCACATCAAAATCTTTATGAAAGACAAACCAAGTTTTCTTTCATTCCATATCTCATATGGTATAACGAACCTTTTTAGATGAAACTCAAATTAGTGTAAGCGCAGCTGATTTCAGCATATAATCCAGAAGGTTAATTAAAGATCAATTTGACTTATTATGAGGCGAAAAATAGCAGTTTACAGACAATCTGCAGATTTCTGTAAACAGGAGCCGTACGGCTCATCCTTAGGCATACGCCTAATTTGCAGCCGTACGGTTGTTGTTTTCAGATTCTGTTTTTCTTTTTCTATAGACTTTCTGCAGAATTCTCGTAAAGTCTATGGTTCAAATATTCATTACTTTGATCCAGGGCCGTCTCAAGCATTTTTAAGGCCCGGGGCGAAGTTAAACAAAAGGCCCCTAATAAAAAAAATTGTTTCGTAAAAAATCAATTTTTTATTACCCTTACATGTGTATGTGTATTGAAAAACTCAAATCTCACAAATAACCTATAACGAGAATTTCAATTTTTATAAGATCCCATAAATTACAACTAGGTCCAAAACTACCAAAACAAAAATAGAAACATCGCAAGAACAAAAATAAAGGAAATGTCTGAAAAAAAATCAAGGAGCAAACATTATTAAACAATATAAGGAATTGAATAGCACAAATTACAACTAGGTCTCAATTTTCTCAAGCATTTTTTTTTTCTTTTTCACATCCATATGGCTGTTTTTTTTGGCACCATTGTTAAACAATATAATTTAACTATATAAAAAAACATTAACACCTGAATTCTTGATGCAGATGAGTGCGGGCAGTGACTAGAACTCAAAATTAACTTCTCCCGTTTCTGCATCGAAATAGACACACAAAAAATCAATTACAAACAAATTTCAAACACATGAATTTAAGGAATTGAATAGCACAAATTGACAAAATAATTAACAAAGCTCTTATATCGATAATGAACCCACAGTGACACATGACTATGTAATTAAAATAAAAACCAAATACTATTTATTTTGAGACGGAGAGAGTGAAAATTAAATTTCTTTTTCACAATCAAACACGATCATCTAATGAAATTGATAATGGGGATATGGGATAAAAACAAAAACTTACATCAAATTGTGGTTTGCAAGTTTCTGGGCAGATTGAGACCTGCAATTTTTGTAGCAATTTCAGATTTTTTAT
This sequence comes from Campanula takesimana, assembly GCA_026119855.1. Classification (NCBI taxonomy): domain Eukaryota; kingdom Viridiplantae; phylum Streptophyta; class Magnoliopsida; order Asterales; family Campanulaceae; genus Campanula; species Campanula takesimana. The sequence continues at coordinate 652,191 of JAOWBW010000002.1, forward strand.
TTTTTTAACGAAGTGACCGATCAATTTGAAAATAGTGTATTTTGGGATTACACAGAGTGAAGCTATTTATCAGTTGAAATCGCTTCTTTTTCTGCAAAGGATTCGGGATGATTCTGAATCTTTTATAAAAAAAAGGATTATATCATATTTTTCTTTGGAAGGTTAATGTGTGTGTATGAGTCGAGGGAAAATTATATTGTACACAAAATTACAAAGTTAATGGGCCCTATAGCATAACATGAATGATGAATCCATTATTTATTGTAAAACAAGTAGACATTTTTTTTTTGTTCTTTTAGTAGTCATGTTTTTTAAAAGCACCATACTCAATGTTCTAGATTTTTTTTTTAAAAAAACTATTGTCGCAAAAAAAAAAAAATTATAAATGAACATATAATATATACGTAGCTGTAAAAAAAATAGGCCCCCCTTCCGCCGTGGGCCCTGGGCAGGTGCCTACCCTGCCCCCTTGAGCCGGCCATGCTTTGATCAGATCAGAGTACACTAATACTTTTTCCACGAGTTATCGAAATCCTTTTTAGCATTGTTACTTTAATGAACTACATACATCAATATGTATTAATCCAAAAGAGTACTTCCTTTCACTACTATTAGTAAGAGGTGTCTCAATCAATTTATAAGATTCACATATATCACATGATTCGAAATCATGTGAATTTAAAAGTCCGTCCCATGGAATTTTAGATATGTGTTTCTTATCATTTGATATGGGCATCAATGTTTTAAGAATGTAATGCTTACATCCCTAAATTCAGATTTCCATTATTTATGTTATACTTATTATTTTGTTCTTCCAAGATAAGGATATAAGGTCCTATTATATGATTAACAATACAATAAAGTGAATCATATTTAATGGTGCACCTTCTTATTCAAAATTAGAAATTTCTATAATCTTCTAATGAAGAAACCAAAATAATATTTCTACTTAAAGTAGGAACATCACATCATTTGTTCAAAACAAATATGAACCTACTAGGTAAAGACACTTCGCAAGTTCCTATGATTAATGTTGCAACCTTTGCATCATTATTTCCACATAGGTTAATCTTTACCTTCTTAAGTCGTCTTTCTATTTTTCAAGTCTTATACATTTATACAAATGTGGGATCCATATCCGGTATCCAATACCCAAGAACTTAAAAGTAGAATATTAACATAAATACTTTAAGTGGTAGTCCTACTACCCTTCCTTTTGATATTTTAATTCAAATTGTAATTTCTCCTATGGTCAATCACATTTCCATGGTAGCAATTACATGCTCAAGAATTTTTGGTTTACCCATAAATATTTCCTTTTAGGCTTGACAACTCTTGTCTTGCCTTTATCATAAATCCTTGTCCTTATTAACCTTTAGAGTTTGAGAAGGTTTCCATTTGATATTAAGACTTAGCATTTTAAACAATAAATTTCGCTTATGAATTAATATCAAATCCGTTTGTTAGTTCCAAATTAACTTGATTATCAAGCCTTTTAAGGTGATCAATATGTCTCTCCATGTTCAAAACATGAGAACTTATTGATATACCTTTCAGTCATCTTATGAATGTTAAGCTCTAATCAATCTCAAACTTTTCTTGCCTTTCTTGCTTGTAGGAACACTTCCTACGTGATTGCTTATTACATAAGCATCCATATGTTTCAGATACTTCTAAAGTTTTAAATATGGTAGCAAGTCATAAGACAATTGACATCTATAGAATCATCCATATATTTCTAATCAATGTCTTTGTCCATCCTTAAGGCATTAGGTTTCTTAGGAATATGATTTATTAAGAATTTATAACTTCCGTTCTTGCTTTAGAACAATTCTTATGCTCATGACTAGGTCAAGAAAGTTAATCTTATTCTTTTAAGTGGGGTCCATCGCAGTAATTATACATGATAAAAGTTTCAAAACATTCTACACAAATATGCAAATAAATATACACCTATATTTCATACCATTATCATTTAGAGATATATAATGTATTTCATAAATACTCCCACTAAATTATACACCTTCAAATACAACTCTTGTATAATATAATTTAAATGGGCTAAGATCCATATTTTACTTGATTTGTGAGTCTGCTTTGGCATGAACCTCAAAACCAAGCTATTTAGGTAGATAACTCCTTATTAATCATATCACATGTGACTCTTAGATCCTTTATGGGATTTGTGACATCTTATGTCTTACATGTTTTAATCTCATCTTATGCCTTAGGCCCATAACCGTTATGATAGCTTAATTACGTTTGACCACTTTAAATGTATAGACAACCTTTGCCTTATCTTGCTTCTCAATGATAGAATGATGTGCCCTTCTTTGGCAGATAAACCACACCAAAACGATCAAGGTACTTCACAAGTGTTTAAATTTTGGATGGAATAAAACTTAAATTTTCAAGAAGGTTCAAATAACACTTAAATTCAAGCAATTAGCCTAAGTTTCTTTATGTGATTTAATTCCGCTAGTTATAGGACTAATTCTGAAAAACTTTGAGATTACGCCAAACTTAAACTCCTTTAAGATTCTAATCTTATTACCTGTCTGGACTTCTGAACTGAAATATGTTTCAGGAAACACGGTTTCCAAAACCTGCCGTCTGAAACAGATCAGAATCAGTACTGCCCAAACCATCCATACGGATGTTTCTCGCAGCTTCCAGATTCATCCGTACGGCTCTCTCAAGCATAAAACAGAAACTCTAAACTCTTCAGAATTCTGGAACTGTATCCGCAGAGCATCTTGAAATTGAGAGCCCAAAACGCACGACTGAAACTAAGCCAAAAGACATCCACATTTCCGTACTAAGATCAAGAAACCAAGTAACTTTTCTATACGGCCGAAACTAATCCAAAAGACATCCACATTTCCATATAGATTGGTCACATGTTTCAAGACCCTTTCATTGTCTATTAATCTCACAGATTACAGCAATTTTAAACTCTTTAGAACTCTGATTTCTGCAACTTTTCTGAATTCCTCAATTGAAATCTGTTTCAGGAACTCTAAACACTTCAGAATTCTGGAACTGTTTATTTCTAGATTTCAAGATTGAGATATTTTAGGAAACATGGTTTCAGAAACCAGCCGTCTGAAACAAACTCAATCTTCAGATTCAAATTCTGCAACCAGTTTACAGAACAATCTGTTTTACCAGGAAACATAGTCAAATATGGATTTAGCAAGCCATCCGTACGGATCAGTTTGGCAGCTTCCAAACTATCCGTACGGATCCTTCAGTAGGATCCCAGATTTCCAGATTTTTCAGAAAACATCAAATTCGACTAATCCCAGATTCATGTTCAAGCATAATCAGATTACAGAAATACGAAAATACGGATTACGAATTCTAACCCATCTAATTCATATAATCATTAACCAATTTATTCCACATAAAAATTAGATCAAGATCATCAAAAAATATAATCCAATTACAACATGATAATCTCAGCAAGTGATCATACATATGAATTTAATTAATATTACAATCACATAATCCCATCATTAACTATCATGCAAATTTTATATCTCATATAAAATCTCATCACATAAATTCATCTTACCATGATCATACCAATTAAATAATCACATTAAATAATTATATCATGATAATATTAGAATTATTGATCATCAACAGGGCTATGATACCACTGTTGGGTTTCGTGCAATCATGCGTAGCGGAAGACATCATATGAAAAACCCAAAAGCCTAGATCCGTTATGTTCAATAGTTCATAATATGAAGATGAAAGAAACTAACCCTTGTAGATCGAAATATGAAGCTTTGGATTTAGATGCTAAGAAAAGAACCCTCTACCGGTGATCCACACTTCGAACGGATTCAAAAGCGATTCTTTTACTTGACTGCTAGGTCCTTTAGGCTTGAAAACTTTTGTTTTGAAGAACCCTTTTTCAATCTCCCTTGAATGAATATTATGGTTTGATAATTCAGAATAATCAAACTCTAATAACCTTTGAATAATGTGTATTTTTCTTTCACCAAAAACCTCTCTTTGATTTCTTAAATCAATGTGGAAGCATGTGTTTTCGGCTGCTGAAAATCGTCCATTATATCCAAGGAAGAAACCTAATCTCATTAGGAAAATAGGTTTTCTTGATCAGCAAGAAGTTACCTAAAACTGTTCTTGCCGGATAAACCATCCGTACGGATGGTTTGGTGCCTCCCAAACCATCCGTACGGATCCTCCAGTAGGATCCATTTTTTCTCGTTTTCCGTGCCTTTTCAATCAGTTCTATTGTGTGTGATACAATAGGATTATACTATGTTGGCAATGAGTCCGAACCATTCAGAACCATTAAGTCATAAGTGGACTCTAGCAAGCCATTATGACTACCCAATTAGTATAACTTTGAAAGTCTAAAGTTACCTCATAGTACATATCACAATCCATTTGTCACGCGATATCATATTGGACATAAGTCATGGTCCACATCAACTTATGTTGTCCAATACTTTCTCGATCCCGAGTAGATTCATATGAGCAAATGACATTGAACAAATCAATTCATTTGGGTACGGCCGTACACTATCATCAATCTTACTAATCGAGTGGCCAAGCAGATATCTCTCTTGAGAGAGGGACAAATCACACATCTTGACTTATCATTCTTCCCTACAAGAATCCGATTATGCCAATCGTAGCCTTTATAACCACCCGATTAAGGGTAGCGTTTGAGTACGTCAAACATAATGTTCATCATGTGTAAGACCATGATAATCTCAGGTTTAAGGGTTCAAATGGTATGACTATAATGAGATTTAATTATGACATTTGACCATGACATAAATCTCATAACGGGTTTATCCAGTACCTTGTTCTCCAACAAGTACCCACAAGTTTAATCCGCATCCTATGCACCATAATCATCATATGATTATCCATTAAACTCTTGCTAGCTCTCCACAAGTGCTAGGGACAATGATTATTATAATAAACATGCAAAAGATACAATAATCGTGTTTGTTATCTCGATAACAATGAATCTATGATATAACGAATAGGCCTTTCTCAAGGGCCTAGGGCATAATATCTAACAAGTGTAACAACTGAGAAATTTATCACACAGTTTTTTACAAATGACACTCAATTTCACAATTATGTGCTGTCAAATGCTCTTTAAACAATTGTGAAATAATTTTATCTCATTATTTTTATTAAAAATTGAGCAATTGTTCAATTGTAAAGAATTAATACTCCTAATCACAAAAAAAAAAAAAAACAACAACAACAAATGTGAGATTTTAGTGTTAAATATATAATAGTTTACATAAAGAGCAAGTAAGAGTCTTGGCATAGTGATTAGTAGTCTTAGTTAAGACCAAGAGGTTTTGGGTTCAAAACCTACCAAGGGCAAATAATTTTTATTAATGATACTTGGGGTTGCATATTGTTGTGGGGCAGTGGTGGGTTGTCGGAGGTGGTTGAGGTCCAGCGAGGCAGTGGTTCGTCAGAGATCTGGCGACGACGGCGGTTGGTCGGAGGTCCGACAATGGTTAGCCAGAGGTCTGGCAGTCGTAGGCGGCGGACGGTAGTGGAGGTGTTTGTCGGCGGTGGGCTGCAGTGGTTGTCAGAGATATTAATGGTGGCAGTCAAAGATGGTCAAAGTGAAGAGGGGTAAAGATATTTAATTGGGTTGAGGGCATTTTTGTTATTTAGAAAGTGAAAAGGATTTATTGGTAAAATTGATTTCATTCTAGGGACCTAAGGTAGAATATGAAAATGTCTGTCTTTATTGGCAAATTCTACCATCTATGAGGGACTTATCTATGAGGGACTTATTGGTAAAAATCCCATGTAATTAACTATTTTAGTTAAATAATTATAGTTACGGTATATAGTAACTATTATAATTAACTAAAACTATTGGCCAAGAGTTAGAAAAATAAAAAGTCAACTAATTATGAGATCAAGGTGAAATAAAAGTCAACTAATTGTGAGATCAAGGTGACTTGACACTCTAAGTTTGGAGGAGGGTGTTAAAAGATAACTTTAATATAAGTGAAAAAAAAGGATTTTTTTTAAGGAGGGGGTGGGTGGGTGGTGGAGGGTGGTGGGGGGGTAGGGGTGGGGTGGGGATGGGATGGAGGTGGTGGGTGTTGGAGGTGGAGGTGGTGGTGGAGTGAGTAGTGTGAGGTTGTGGGGAGTTGGGTGTGTGAGTGAGAGAGTTAACATTTTTCAGAAAATGACTTATGAAGTACAAATACGTAATTCATTTTACTTAGAAAGTCATTTTACTTAGAAAAATGGGAAAACCATTTTCCGGAATATATTTTTCTTATTTTCTCTTGTTTAACAAACAATAAAAAATGAAAAACAAACATTTTCTGGATATTGTTTTACGCGAAACAAATACATCATTAAATTATACTCCCTCTGTCCCACCACAAGTGAGACTAGGAGTCAATTAGTGGTCAAGTTGATTAAACTTTGACTAATAATTTAAATATAATGTAATAATCCTAATGAAAATTTAACAATTATTATTGTTCGATATCAATTTTTAAAATTGTAATCGGAACAATTATTTTTATTTAAATTATTAGTCAAAGTTTAATCAAGTTGACCACTAATTTACTTCTAGTCTCACTTGTGGTGGGACGTAGGGAGTATATGGCAATGTGTATATGAAAGTTACCATATATCATGGTATTCAGATGCCTAAGAATAACGCAAAATCTGGGGGGTAAAACGCGTTTTTCCAAACGCTGGAAAACGTGTTTTAAGAAAAACGCGGTGGCATTTTTGTAAATAATCGGAACTTCTCAACGATTCTGGATATCAATATAAAGGCTTCTGGATATGAGATTGATAGCCAGAACCTTTGAAAGTGATAGCCAGATGGGTCCTGGATATCAATATAAAGCCTTCTGAATATGAGATTAATAGCCAGAACCTTTGAAAGTGATAGTCAGAACCTTTGAAAGTGATAGACAGAGTCTCTGGTTCTGGATATCAATATAAAGCGTTCTGAATATGAGATTGATAGCCCAGAACCTTTGAAAGTGATAGCCAGAAGTGTCCTGGATATCACTATAAAGTCTTCTGGATATCAATATAGAGTCTTCTGGAGGTTTTGAAAAACACGTTTTTCCTAACCATTAGGAAAAACGTGTTTTGCAGGAGACCAACCCTAAGAATAATGAATTCTCGTAGGAGACAAATTATCAATCCCTATCCTCTTTAGATAATTTCTAAACAACGTTAAATGACTCTTTGCAATCTAATACTCACCCGTCATAAAATAAATGTCGTTTTGGTAGTTAATTTTTGTCTCAAAATATTTATCGTTTCATTATTTTTAAAGTTTTTTTTTGGTTGTTTTATACCAATTATACCTTTAATAATGATAGTGAACTATCTCTTACCTAACTATTTAATTACATAGATAGTTGAATTACTTTAAGGGTATTTGAGACTTCTTCACATGCATTAATGATATTTTTTAATATGTGAAATACTTTAAAACGACATTTATTTTGAGACGGAAAGATTATCTATTCTTACTTTCCAATACCCACACACCAAACGAGTTTTAGAGTTTGCAATTTTAAATAAGAACAAATACGACTGGTCTCACAAACTTACTTTTCCATCCCATAATTAAGTGGACAACATATTTTATTTACATAGTAATAGAATAATAGAACAGAAAGAGTATTGTTTTAATGCAGTACACGCATTTCTTATAAAATTAAAAAGTCCTCAGGTCAGTCCTGTGCACCTAGTCAAACAAGGACAATAATATCTAAATTTGATTTCTTCACAGGTTACAAAACTGAAAACCAATATTTAAAAAGTGACGTTCAAGTCTCGGCCTTAGAATATAAATACATCGGCATGGTTAGGATTATAAAAGATGCATGCAAAATGAGGTAGCCATATTTTATTTATTGCATTGATTGAGTATGGATCTGTTTCACTCTAATTAAAAACACCAATACAATTATGACACTTCATTTTGTAGACCATATTTTTTAGCTATCTTTTGTAATTTTATTATTTTCCTAAATACATTTAGACTAACTAAAACTTATTTTCTTTTCTTAGATGCGTTGTTCTCCGATGGTGATATCGGCTCCGGAGACAGACCCCGCTTAGAAGGCGTCGGGCCCACCGAGTCTTTATGGTCTTTCCCGTGCATGGTGAGAAGATGTGGAAAATTAACCTTAGCTCGGGAGCCACGTAATTTGAACGCCGCTTTGTCGTAAGCTAATGCCGCATCCTCCGGTGTCTCGAACGTCCCCAGCCACATTCTGGCTCCTTTTCTGTCCGGATCCCTCATCTCTGCCGTGAACTTCCCCCATGGCCTCCGCCGTACACCCCGGAAGTGCTTCCAAGAAAGCTGCACGTGGCTCTCACGCGCTACCTCCATTGTCTTAGATTTTGGTCCGGTCTTTTTGTTGTTTCCGGGCGAGAAAGGCTTGAAACTTGGAGATGAAATATGATCAGAAGTATTGCATGAACTAATGGTGGGAGACGAGGAGTTAATACTTTGAGAGGTGCTAATCTGAAGTGGCGCAGTATCACCAGCGGTGGCTATATCAATGGAAAGAGGCTCGTCAAGCAACATGATTATATCATCATATGTATCGCATGAACTTATTGTAGATGATAAAGAGTTGAAACTAGGAGAGGGACTAATTTGAAGACGCATGTCAGTACAAGTATCATTATCAGTATCAGCATCAGCATCAGCAGTAGCTTTCTCAATAGATAGAGGCTTATTGGACGACGTGATTATATCATCAAATGTGCATGAACTAATGACAGACAACGGAAAAGAGTTGAAACTTGGATAGGGGCTAATTTGAAGAGGCGAATCGATCAAAAGGATTTGATCAAACTCGTTGCATGAACTCAAAGAGTTAGAGGTAATTTCAAAAGGGCTATTGCATGAACTCATGTTTGGACTATGTACATAATCTAACTTTGTGACATCCAAATCGTCAAGAAGATGTTGTCGAATCGATTCAAGAGCTGAAAAATCATCGTCCCAAACGCTTACCTCGGGTAGAAATAGAGTGCCAAAAGACTCAAAATTTGAACATGAGATGCCATGATCAACTGTAGGACTTATGGATGATGGAAATATACTCGAGAAATCGAAGTCATCTAGGAGTTGGTTATCTATGGTATGATCAGAAATGGAGAAGGGATCATAACTTCCCATTGCCATTTCTGAGTTTGAGCAAAACTATCTAGTTTATTTTCTTCGTTTTTGCTGGAACTTAGTAGGGTTATTTATAGTCAGAAGGATGGAAATTAAATGAGACTTTGTTTTTTTTAATGAAAGGACGGATGGGAATGAGAAAGGGACATAAAGTTTTTAATTTTGGTTTCTTTTATCGGAGTTAGTCAAATCTTATATATATATATATATATATATATATATATATATTAAAGTTGGTGAAGAGGGATGTGGTGTTGCCATGTGTATAAGTCATGGAAGAAGGATGAATTTGGTGATGCCACATCAAATCTACCCTAATAAATAAGTGACTTTTCATTTTTTTTCTATTAGCTAATAGTATTAGCTAATAATATTAGTTACTAAATGAGGTATCTATTATAGTTAACAATTATAATAAATAATACATATAATAGTAATAGTTACTATTATAAGTAACTATTACTTATAATAGTAATAGTAACTATAAAAGTTAACTATTATAGTAACTATTATAGTTAACTATTACTATTATAAGTAATAGTTACTATTATTATTAACTATTATAGTTAACTATTACTATTATAAGTAATAGTTACTATTATTGTTAACTATTATAGTACTATTATAGTTAACTATTACTATTATAAGTAATAGTTACTATTATTGTTAACTATTATAGTAGCTATTACTATTATAAGTAATAGTTATTTATTATAGTAACTATTATTATTATAATTAATATTTATTATAATAGTTATTATATAAATTAACTATTATATCTAACTATTAATAATTAACTATTTATTTAATAATTATATTTAACTATTAATAGTTAACTATTATAATTAAAATTATATACTCTATTATTATGATTGATAATTAACTAATATTATTAAATAAAAATATAAACGAACAAAATATAATAAAATTAATAATTAGTTACCCGTGCATGGCATGGGTTACCCACTAGTAGTCTTAATAGATAAATATTTCCATGGAAAAGAGAGAAGAAGATGAAATGGTTGGTGGATGGACTTGAGGCGGCTCTAAATAAATGATTTGATTCAGTGGTAGTTCTAATTATTTTGATCAGTTCAGCTGCCACCTGAGTCATTACATAACGGGCACATTTCGTATTCCAACGGTTGAGCAATAAACAAAATTTGATGATAAAATAAAAAAATAATCAATACAAATTTACGTGGTTCAATCAACTTTGGCTACGTACACAAGGAGTTGAAAGAATATTATGGGCTAATTGCAAATTGGTAACCTGAGTTTGTCTCACTTTTGCAATCCCCAACCTAAAAGTTTAATTTTGCAAATCAGTCAACTGAGTTTGTCAATTTGTTGCAATGTTGTGAATAAACTAACTTTCTGTTAATTTTTTGACAGACCTAAACACATGTGCCTTGCACATGACCTCTTAAAAGGGCAATCTTGTCAATTCCTAGACGAGGTGCAAGGCATGTGTTTAGAGGGGATCACTGCACCTTTTTTAAAATAAAGGGAAGAATAAAAAAATTACTCATGTCATACACTTATTTGTACATAAATTACTACATCAATATTAACTTTAAATATAAAGTTGAGAAATAAATATTTTTAAATATTATATACTCATGCTTCAAGACGGTATTAAATTTTCAAATTTAAAATAGAAAAAACAATTAACATCTAAAAAATAATAATAAATGAAATTTCAAAATTGGAAAACACATTTTTACGCCCCCCCCCATACTTTGCGTTTTCAAACTTCACAATGTAATGCACAACCTCCAAGGATTGACAAGATTGCCCTTTTAAAAGGCCATGTGTTTAGTTTCGTCCAAAAATTAACGAAAAGTTAGTTTATTCACCACATTGCAACAAATTGACAAACTCAGGTGACTGATTTGCAGAATTGAACTTTTAGGTTGGGGATTGCAAAAGTAAGACAAACTCAAGTTACCATTTTGCAATTAGCCAGAATATTATTATTAATTTGGAGAAACAATTACAAAAGATCACTTTAATCTACCTTGCACGAATTTTGATCGCAAAATTCTTAATTGTGCAATCCCTCAGATCTAAATCTTAATCTGAGCAAAAGAATTACTCTATCCGTCTCACAATAGATGTCGTTTTGGAGTGTTTCAAACATATTAAGAAATATCATTAATGCATGTGAAGAAGTCTCAAATACCCCTAAAATAATTCAACTACTTGGGTAATTAAATAGTTAGGTTAGAGATAGTTCATTATCATTATTAAGGGTATAATTGGTATAGAGCATTAAAAAAACTTTGAAAATAGTGAAACGACAAGTATTTTGAGACAAAAATTAACTTTCAAAACGACATCTATTTTGAGACGGAAGGAGTAAGTTTCTATTCTATTGTTTCTATATGTTTGTGCTACGATGACTAGTCTATTTATACTAATCATAGTCCTAACATTGAAGACAGAAAGAGTCCATTTTATTAATCCCTAAGGAATGAGTGAGAGCCTCACTCTTGTGCTTCATAATTATCACCTAAGTTTTCCTCGAATCATCATCAATCATAGACAAGAAATATCTGTGACGCCTCAATGATTCCTGACGAGACGGTCCCTAACAATCTGAGTGGATCTAATCCAGAGTGCCCTTTGTGTTATGTATGTCCTTGAAAAAATTGTTTCTCTTCATCTTCATAGCACACAATGTTCATAAGATCTTTGATCTTATGGCCGCAAAGAAGATCTCGTTTCGCCAGCTCTTACATTCCTCTAATGCACATGTGCCCGGCTTGATGTGCCACAGCTTAGATGTACATATCCACTGTTCACTTCTGATGGTGCAACTATAGCCAATCCAATTAGCATCTTTCCTTAGGGAAAATACAAGGATCCCCGCTTAAGGCCTCTGAATACCACTTCGTCTGAAGCGTTACAAACATCGATTGCTCCACATATTCCTTTGAAAATGTATCATTTGTTGTCTAACTGAATAAGAGAAATAAGATCTTTTATCATAAGTAGAACATGTCTAACCTCATTCAAAGTGACAAACCTACCATCATGAATCCTGACTTTGATTGAATCAATACCGATAACCCTGCAGACTACACTGTTGGCCATACTATTATCGCCACCATCCTCCTCCCTATAGTCTGTAAATCATTCCCTCCTTGGTCTAATATGGTAAGAAGCTATAGAACCAATAGTCCACGCATCTGACAGACGTGAAGGTTCTTCAATAACTAGAGTATAATCCTCATCTAAACTGCTACTATCACAACCACACCTCAAACAGGAGCCTCGCATCGCTTTTGTCTCAAACAATCAAACATCCAGTATTCATTCTCTTTGCATAAATTGTAGACATCCCTAGGAGTCCTTGTTGCTATAACTAGCAACCAAACCTGATGATTGGGTATCTGCCACATTCCCACTTGCCTTTCGGCACAACACCCTCGTCTTGAGCAAAATTTTCACTTCCTCTAGAGTGAGATCGTCTTTACGTTTTATGCATGAGTCGACATAATGTTCATAAGACAGTGGTAAAAACACTAAAAGTATTAAGTCTGAATCCTCATCGTCTGCCTTAACATCTATATTACGCAGTTCAAGCAATATAGATGTAAATATGTCAAGATAATCATTTATCGTAATACCTTCTGTCATCCAAATAGTAAACAACTTCTATTTCAGGTACAATATGTTGGTCAATGAACATGTCATGTACATGTCTTCAAAATTTAACCATAAAACTCTTTCCGAATTCGTTCCTGCGACATTGATTAGAACCTCGTCATCCACTTGCCTGAAGATCTTGGCGTGAGCCTTCTGATCTAACGTCTTCAACACTGCAGCTTCCTTCTTAGTTGTTTGCTTATCTTTCTTTGATAACTCTACCACATGGATAGATCCTTTTGCGACTACCTTACCCTTTGAATCTTGACGATTCATGATTTCAATCTCAAACGGTTCCCAAAAATCCATATCTGCCAAAAAAGCATTCATCTGATCTACCAGAGAAAAAAAAACTATTCTGCCAATTGAACTTGTCAATCGATTCTGATCCTTGACCCATCATCTCATTTTCTGGAGCAAACCCCATGTCTCTCAACCAATTAGCTTTGACGCTAATTGTTTGAGCAATAAACAAGACTTGATGGCGAAGTAAGAAAATAATCATACACAAGATTTATGTGGTTCACCCAACTTTGGCTACATTCACAGGGAGGGGAGATAATATTATTAATATCAATCTGGAAAATAATTACAAAAGATCACTTTAATCTACCTTGCACAAATTCTGATCACAAAATTCCTGACTTTGCAATCCCTTAGACCTAGATCTTAATCTGAGCAAAAAGAATTATGTTTCTATTCTATTATTTCTACATTTTTGTGCTAGGAAGACTAGTCTATTTTTATTAATAAAAGTCCTAACCCTGAAGATAGAAGGAGTCCCTTTTATTAATCCCTAAGGGATTAATAACAATCCCACCCAAAACTGCCTTCTGCCTTCTGCACTAAAGTCCACAACCCATTACGACAACATGAGATGCTTGTCTTCTTCAAAAAATCCTCCTTTAGTGGCATGTGCGTGTAACAATCCTACATGCTAGATGCACAGCCGTGTCACTTTGGCATGGTTGTACTGCTTCTAGCACGATGTGCTGCTTTATGGCATGGACGTGCCACTGCTGCTCTGTCTTAAGAATTGCGAAATCTTTGTTGTACATTCCTTTAACTGGCGTTCCAAATTCAAATGCATTATCCCAACATCAACTGCATAGCTTAAGTCAATTGACATTAAATGATTTAAGTACTCCTCTGTTAGGACTACATTTTCACAGAAAACGACGTCTTGACTACTGTCAAAATGTGGACATCTTCATGATCATTAAGATGTGAGTAACTAAATTTTATTCACTATTATTGATATTTTTTATAGCTTAACCCTTGGAAAACACGTGCTAAAAGACCCTAAAGACTTATCTCAACAAAGTAATGGACTTGGTTAAGAGTTGGTTAAAGATAGAATGGATCCCATGATTTTTGGATAGTTTAATTGTTATCTTTGTTATCTTCTTTTGTATTTAAATAGATCTTGGGAGAAACACTCAACACACACGTTCCCTCTCCCTCTCTACAGTAATTCTCCATTGCTCATCATTTGTAACACAATATATATATATATAGGTGCTCAAATGAGAACCTAAATTTTGTGAGAACCATGATAACCAATAACCACCATTGGATTAAAATTGTTGAATGGTTGAGATTAAGACACAATAAGAAGGAGAAGCAATGACATTTTCGAAATTAATCTAAACAATAAGGTAAAAAAATGGAGCTAGACATAACGTCATATATGAACCATCTCTTTAAAGACATGCCACGTCATCACAAATAATTTTCCTCAAATTTCAAAATAAAATATCTCAATATCTATAAGTCGGAAAAATAATTCGAAAACACTGATTTTTTTGTCTCGACGAGATGATTCAAACTACATCCCTGAAGATAGGGTTTTGAAACAAAATATTAAATAACAATGAAATTTTAAAAATACACTTAGATACAATAGTCAAACACCTATTGTATCCAACAGCAATGTTGACACATTGCTATTAGATACAATAACTAAATAGCTATTGTATCCAATACAATGTTCATAACAATTCAGTTAGATACAATAGGCAAACACCTATTGTATCCAACAGCAATATTAACACATTGATATTAGATACAATAGCTAAATAGCTATTGTGTCTAACAGCAATGTTCATACACATTGCTATTGGATACACTAGCTACTTCCATGTTGTATGCAATACAATATTCATAACAATTTAGTTAGATACAATAGGCAAACACCTATTGTATCCAACAACAATGTTGACACATTGCTGTTAGATACAATAGCTAAATAGCTATTTGTATCCAACAGCAATGTTCATACACGTTGTTATTGGATACACTATCTACTCCCCTGTTGTATGCAATGCAATATTCATAACAATACAGTTAGATACAATAGCCAAACACATATTATATCCAATACAATGTTCATAATAACTCAGTTAGATACAATAGGTAAACATCTATTGTATCCAACAGGCAACTGCAATATTAACACATTGCTGTTAGATACAATAGATATTTGTATCCAACAGGAATGTTCATAACAATTCAGTTAGATACAATAGGCAAATACCTATTGTATCCAACAGCAATGTTGACACATTGCTGTTCGATACAATAGCTAAGTAGCCATTTGTATCCAATAAAATTTTCATAACAATTTAGTTAGATACAATAGGCAAACACCTATTGTATCCAACAGCAATGTTGACACATTGCTGTTAGATACAATAGCTAAATAGCTATTTGTATCGAACAGCAATGTTCATACACATTGTTATTGGATACACTAGCTACTCCCCTGTTGTATGTAATGCAATGTTCATAACAATACAGTTAGATACAATAACCAAACACCTATTATATCCAACAGCAATGTTGACACATTGCTATTAGATACAATAGATAAATAGCTATTGTATCCAATGCAATTCATAACAATTCACTTAGATACAATAGGCAAACACCTATTGTATACAACAGCAATGTTGACACATTGTTGTTAGATACAATAGCTAAATAGCTATTTGTATCCAACAGCAATGTTCATAACAATTCAGTTAGATACAATAGACAAACACCTATTGTATCAAACAGCAATGTTGACACATTATTGTTAGATACAATAGCTAAATAGCCATTTGTATCCAATACAATGTTCATAACAATGCAGTTAGATACAATAGGCAAACACATATTGTGAGAACTCAATTACATGGGAACCATGAGAAACAATGATAGCCATTGGATTAAACACAAATCAAGGGTTTACATTGCTTTTTTAGTTTAAAACTTCGGTGGCATTCTTGTAATTAGGTTGACAAACAAAGGGAAGGGCAAAATACCATGTGTGTTCCAGAATTTGCCACATCATCACCCAAAATTTCCCTAAATTTTCAAAATTAAATATCTCATTAATTATAAATCGAAAATATAATCCGAGAACGCTGATTTTTTGTCTCGACGAGACAAATCAAACTACATCCCTGAAGATAGGGTTTTGAAAAAATAATATTGAACAACGTCAAATTTTTAAAATACGCTTAGATACAATATGTGTTTGCCTATTGTATCTAACTGGATTGTTATGAACATTGTATTGAATACAAATGACTATTTAGCTATTGTATCTAACAGCAATGTGTCAAAATTGATGTTGGATACAATAGGTGTTTGCCTATTGTATCTAACTGAATTGTTATGAACATTGCTATTGGATACAAATAGCTATTTAGCTATTGTATCTAACAGCAATGTGTCAATATTGCTGTTGGATACAATAGGCATTTGCCTATTGTATCTAACTGAATTGTTATGAACAATGTATTAGATACGATAGCTATTTAGCTATTGTATCTATATAGCAATGTGTCAACATTGATGTTGGATACAATAGGTGTTTGCTATTGTATCTAACTGTATTGATATAAATATCGCATTGCATACAACAGGGGAGTAGCTAGTGTATCCAATAACAATGTGTATGAAAATTGCTGTTAGATACAAATAGTTATTTAGCTATTGTATCTAACAGCAATGTGTCAACATTGTTATTGGATACAATAACATTGTTGTTGGATACAATAGGTGTTTGCCTATTATATCTAACTAAATTGCTATGAACATTGTTGTTGGATTCAAATAGCTATTTAGCTATTGTATCTAACAGCAATGTGTCAACATTGCTGTTGGATACAATAGGTGTTTGCCTATTTTATCTAACTGAATTGTTATGAACATTGATGTTGGATACAAAAAGCTATTTAGCTATTGTATCTAACAACAATGTGTCAACATTGCTGTTGGATACAATAGGTATTTGCCTATTGTATCTAACTGAATTGTTATGAACATTGTATTTGATACAAATAGCCATTTAGCTATTGTATCTAACAGCAATGTGTCAACATTGTATTGGATACAATAGGTGTTTGCCTATTGTATCCAACAATAATGTTGATACATTGCTGTTAGATACAATAGCTAAATAGTTATTGTATCCAATATAATATTCATAACAATTCAGTTAGATACAATAGGCAAACACCTATTGTATCCAACAGCAATGTTGACACATCGCTGTTAGATACAATAGCTAAATAGCTATTTGTATCCAACAACAATGTTCATAACAATTCAGTTAGATACAATAGGCAAACACCTATTGTATCAAACAGCAATGTTGACACATTGTTGTTAGATACAATAGCTAAATAGCCATTTGTATCCAATACAATGTTCATAACAATGCAGTTAGATACAATAGGCAAACACATATTGTATCTAAGCGTATTTTAAAAATTAGACGTTGTTCAATATTATTTTTTCAAAACCCTATCTTCAGGGATGTAGTTTGATTCGTCTCGTCGAGCCAAAAAATTAGTGTTCTCGGATTATTTTTTCGATTTGTAGTTAATGAGATATTTAATTTTGAAAATTTAGGGAAATTTTGGGTGATGACATGGCAAATTCTAGAACACATATGGTATTTTTCCCTTCCCTCTGTCTGTCAACCTAATTACAAGAATGCCACCGAATTTTTAAACTAAAAAAGTAATCTAAACTAGGGGTGTAAACGGTTCGGTTCGGTTCGGTTCGGTTTGGGGGTTTTTAGAGACCAAACCGCTAGTCATCGGTTTGGGGGAATCCCAAACCGAATCGAACCGTTGAAAGATACAAACCGAACCAAACCAAACCATTAAATTTTGGTTCGGTTCGGTTTAAACCGTGGTTTGATTTTCCGGTTCAGACCGAGGTTCAAACCGCGGGCTAAACCGCGGGCCAACCCATCACACTAACACAGGCCAGACGATTTGCTTATAACTACAACTACACAGGCTGTTGTATTTTCCATCCAGTAACACATAGTTGTGTTACATACACAACCACAAATACAAATACAAACCATCATTCATCATTGTTACAAATACAAACCATCAGCAAATGTCAACCAAACATTAAACAATCTCTTGTGTAATATCCATTCTTTGTCAATAAAGTGTGCAGTGAGAACCATATAACTCAAGTTTTGCAAGGAAGACCATATATCAGTTGTGAGACAAATCCTATGAGCATTAAAAGATAAGTCCCGTTTCAACCTTTTCTTCTCATTATTATATATTTCCATACAATCCTTGGCTATGGTGTTACGACAAACTATCTCAAACCTAGGCTGAACAACACTCATAAAGTGTTTGAACCCCGCATGCTCAACAAATCTAAAAGGAAGCTCATCAATTATTATCATCGTTCCAAGAGCTTCTCTACTCTTATCTTGATCAAATTGCCAAGGAATCAACTTGCTTTCCCCTTCCCCATTTTTAAAATTCTCAAGTGTTTTTTGATTTTTCTTCACCTCATTATAAGGATATTTAGGACACTTTGCTAAATGGTTTGTAAGGGTGCTAGTTCCACAAGAGGAAGCATATTTCTTCTTGCAATACTTACAAAAAGAATGCAATAGCTTTTTACCTTCCAAGACTTTATCAAAGTTGTCCCAAACTGCGGATGTAAAGGCTTTACTTCTTGCATCACCACCACCAACAACAGATGAATCTACTTCAGTGTCTTGGGTTGACGGTGCTTTTCGCTTCTTTGACATATGGACCTGTTAGTACCCGACCTGAAAATGAGTTTATTAGGACTTTCCCAAAAATACAAGGACTTTATAGGAATTAGAAACCTTGCAAAGACTTGTCCCGGATTCCCGAAATATCTCATTTATGAACAAATCTATCAAAATAGGTAATAAATGGTTTCCTTAAAACCATGCAGAAACCCTAGCTTGAAAATCACGTCAGCCTGCATCCTTGGCCACGCGACCAACCTTGCTGCGCCTCCGACCTTGGCCACGCGGTCACTCTCGTCACCGGCTTAAGTAATGGCCAGGCGGCCAACCTTGCTCCGGATGATCTCAGCCATCAGATCTTCCCCTCAGTTTACTATATAAACCAATCTCATCCTATTGGTTTAAGGATCCGAATTTTAGAGCTTTCAAGTGACGATTTTGCTCCCAAATCAAGTCATTCAAGCCTCCAAAAACACTCTCAAGAATCCCAAGAAGATCCAAGGTTATTTCTTGCCAACAAAGGTAAGTTTTCTAACTTTTCTTCATGTTCTTGCATTATTTCTAATGTAGATCTTTAATATTCATATTCTTAATATGTTTATTCATGTGTTCTTCATAATATTCATATTCTTAATATGTTTATTCATGTGTTCTTCATAATATTCATGTTCCTAACATCTTTATTCATGTTTTCTTCATGACATTCATATGTTCATAATATGTTCTTCGCATATTCATCATATTCTAGATTAAAACCTTATTTATGCCATATTTAGGGTGGCGATCTTCATAATTACATGTTATTTCATAGCCGATGATGATCTAGGGTTCATCAACCCGAGGATGATCTAGGAACTACTTCTAAACCCTAAACTTTAGGTAATTCCCCCTCATTATGCATGATCCCGATTCTTCTGCCTATTCTAAATTCTTCTCGAACTACGCTGACCTGAGCTTCTCACATTGTGAGGAACGTAGGCAATCTTCGGATCCGGTCTCAAACACTAACACACTACTAACACATTCATCATGATAGAAAGACCGATCATTCGGGCAATAGGAGTGATAACGTCCAATATTCTTCTCTTGTTGTAATTTGACCCCCGAACCCATTAAACATGCTTTTTCTCAATGTTTTGGCTATAACTAAAACGGCATGGCGACTCTCATAATTTTAATGTTACTATGAATATTCTCAAATTCAAACACACGTATTCACTGTGGCGACTCCGCTGGGGACTGCTTTGAAACTTTTTCAAACTTAGTGGGTCTAACTTTCGCCACATCATGATGCTTGCCATGTTTACACGTGCACGCACCTGCCATGTTTACACGTGCACGCACCTGCCATGTTTACACGTGCACACCTGCCATGTTTACACGTGCACACACCTGCCATGTTTACACATGCACACTTGCCATGTTTTCACGTGCCCCTTACAGTTAAGCCATGTTTACACATGCACCCGCGCACTCCGCCATGTTAATACTTGTACCTTGTACCTTGTTCCATGTACCCTTGTTATCTTCGCTTTAGTATTAGGGTCAAACAAAACTATGCTATGCTCCCTTGTACATTATCTCTCTCTCTCTCTCTCTCTCTCTCTCTCTCTCATGCATTGCATCGCATCATTCAAACGTTCAAAGCTTCTCTCTTTTCTCCCTAAAAAGAATTAGTTTCTTGCCTCACACTACCACTAGTCCGTGTCAGCACTGGACAGGTCCCCATTACCCGGAGTATTCGATGTGCAGGAAATTTGTGCGCTACTGCCGCCCTCTTTTCGAGTCACTCGTCTACTCCACTCACCGTGTATGTTCCGCGAGCGGTGGGAACCTTTTACCTTACCCGTGTCAACCCACACATAGAGATTAGGACACTCCTTAGACCAACCATTTAGGATGTAAATAAATGCAAAACTTTTCGCAAAATAAAATGTGCATTACATCTAGACGACCTCTAAGGTCCATCGCTCACCCCTTGGGCCATCTATCAAAATTCCTCATCTTGGCCTATCTAGGTTACCTACCCATCATTGTGATCCATTTGGGCCTACCCCTCATCTCGACCCGCTTTGGTCAAAATCCCACCATCCTTTGGCCTCTTAGGACAATCTTATCTACCTTTGACCTCCTAGGTCAACCTTTGACCCCCTGGGTCAACCTTACCTACCTTTGACCTCCTAGGTCAACCTTCGACCACCTAGGTCAACCTTCCCAACCTTTGACCCCAAGGTCAACCTTATCCACCTTTGACCTCTTAAGCCAACCTTTGACCCCCTAGGTCAACCTTTGACCTCCTAGGTCAACCTTACCACCCTTTGACCTCTTAGGCCAACCTTTGACCCCCTAGGTCAACCTTTGACCCCCTAGGTCAACCTTTGACCTCCTAGGTCAACCTTACCACCCTTTGACCTCTAGGCCAACCTTTGACCCCCTAGGTCAACCTTTGACCCCCTAGGTCAACCTTTGACCTCCTAGGTCAACCTTACCACCCTTTGACCTCTTAGGCCAACCTTTGACCCCCTAGGACAATCTTATCCGTTTAAGTCAACCTTTGACCCCCTAGGTCAATCTTATCCGTTTAAGTCAACCTTTGACCCCCTAGGTCAACCGTACCAACCTTTGATCTCTTAGGTCTACCTTTGACCCCCTAGGTCAACTTTATCCGCCTTTGACCTCTTAGGTCTACCCTTGACCTCCTAGGTCAACCTTATCACCCTCGACCTCTTAGGTCACCCCTCGACCTCTTAGGTCAACCCTTGACCGCCTAGGTCAACTTTATCCGCCTCTGACCTCTTAGGTCAACCCTTGACCTCCTAGGACAACCTTATCACATTTAACCCCCTAGGTAAACTTTATCGTCTTTGACCTCTTAGGTCAACCTTTGACCCCATAGGTCATTCTCATCCGCCTTTGACCTCTTAGGTCAACCTCATCCACCTTTGACCTCTTAGGTCTACCCTTGGACCCCTCGGTCAACATTATCACCCGTTGACCTCTTAGGTCAACCTTTGACCTCATAGGTCAACCCAATCACCTTCGACCTCTTAGGTCAAACTTGGAATCCTAGGTCAACCTTATCCGTTTTCGACCTTTTAGGTCAATCTTTGATTCCATAGGTGAACCCAATTACCTTTGGTCCTAACCCGCTTAGGTCAAACCGTCATCTTGACCCACCTAGGTCATTATTTGACCCACGTCATCCAGACCAACCTAGGTCAACCCGTTTAGGTCCACACACCATCCTTGACCCATTTAGGTCAACTTGTCCGTCTTAGGTTAAAACTACCCCTTCACCTTTGACCCGTCAAGGTCACCCCGTGACCCGCTTAGGTCGACTTACCTATCTTGGATCCATCTAGGTCAATCTCTAACCTTCCTTAGTCTACCAACCCGAATAAGTCAACCTTAGACCCGCTTAGGTCAAACCATGTCCATCCCGCTTAGATCATCCCATAGGCAAACCGCTACAACCCGCTATCTTGATTCATTCACCATATAGGTCAATCCAACCCTTCTCATTTAGGTCGACCTATCCTTTACCCATCTAGGTCAACCCACCATTATCGTCGCATCCTAGCTTGAACCACTTCTTGTCTCAAACCTTAGGTCAAACCTTAGGTCAAATTTAGGTCAAACCTTAGGTCAAACCATACCCTACTTAATCAAAACCAACTCCTATAGGTCTTCCTCACCCATGTTTGACCAAGGACCGAGTCATCTCCCTCTTTTTGACCCCTATGGTCATCTCTCACCTCTTTTTAAAAGTCTAACTTGATTCGAACTACGGCGACCTGAGCCTCTTATTGTGTGGGACCTCTTTCTCATGGTAAGGGGAACGTAGGCAACTTCGGCCCGGTCAAACTTTCAATTTTTTACCAAAATGCATTTCAAAAATGTGGAGACCGACTCTTTTCCAAAAGCGATTTTATAACGATGCCTTATCATTAAATACGAATCTAATTTAATTCAACTAAGAGGCTTAATTCTTTCATGACTAGAGTTCTGCATCATGTCGGCTGCAAGGAACATCGAAGTTGCAACTGAAGCTGCTACCCAAGATCCCGAGACAATCCTCTACACCGGTACTGCTCTCAGTAAGCAAGCATCCCACTTCGAAGCCATCCTCGATGAACAAGCAATCCACTTTAAGGCCATTCTCAACGAGCAAGCAACACACTTTCAGAAGGAGATGCATAAGACCCTAAGAGATATCGAGAGGCGCCATTTGTCTAACATTCATGGCGTTTATGATTACCTCAGCCGAGTTCTCCCTCTTTCTCAATGTCAACACCCGTACGCTCCTCAAATGTACGGGCCGCCACAGACTTTCCCCGTCGGGATGCCTCCTATGACTACTCATCAACAAGGGGTACCGGTACCTAAATCACCCTCAAAGATAGTTCGTGAAAGGAAGGACGAGCGCGAGTACAATGACTTGGGTATGCTGTTAGCCAAACTCTTCGAAAGTCTAGTTCAAGCCGGCAAGTTGTCTCCTTTGTTCAACTATGAACCAAGTAGGGTGAAGCAAGGCTTGGATCCCTCCAAACACTGCCAATACCACCAGTACATTGGGCATGACCAGAAGATTGACTCCAATTGAGGAGAAAGATTCAAAGCCTCATTGACAGCGGAGCCATCACCCGCCAACGGAATACATGGACATGGGCAAAAGAGGAAATTGGGGCTACCTCCTTTAAATAAAATAAAAGAAAAGGGTCATTCAGTCTTCGTAGGTTCTAGAGTGTCCTTATTCAAAAGTCCACCTTGGACGATTTTTGTTTCTTTAAGTAAAAGTCCACCCCGGACTAGTCAGTTTAAATCTTTTAGTTCCAATAAAAGGGTCTTTATTTCTTTTCTTTTCTCTCTAGACTTGAGACATAAGCTTGCATATATCAATTTCATGAAAATTGTCTTATTCACCATTTTCGCTTGATTGCTATATCTTTATATGATGAATTAATCTTAATCTTACTCATTAATGACAACTCATTAAAAGGTAAATGGACCCACAAACCATTCACATGACTAAGTAAACGATTAATCTCAAAATAACAAATGCTTCGATCAATTGGGATGAACGAATCACTTTCTCTTCTCTCTACATTCTACCCCCATACACTCTCTCTATACACTCACCCCTTGTACACACTTCATGTACACTCTCTATATACACCTTCTCCCATACACTATCCTCATACGCCTCTCATCCCACCATTAGACCTCTTTTTATAAGGTCGTGACAAAGAAATGGATTGCGGTTGCTCATCATCAAATAGACATCCATGCTGCCACAATTTAAAGGGTTGGTTTGTTCCCATCATGAGTACTACATGCCGTTACACTGGGGTTGTCCGTATTCCATCGCAAATATAAGACAAGTGCACGAAGTCATTCATTGGTGCACGTGATAACACAATGGAGCTCTACCGGTGAAAATCAAGGGGCTAGGATGCCCGCCGCCAACAAAAGGCCGCTTGAACTATAAGGAAGCTACCTCACAATCGAGAGAGGCGAAAGCAAACTAGGGGCTTGTCTCGCCCAATGTTTCATGAACAAATAAAAAAAAAAAAAAAAAATATGGCTCGCTAGGTTGAAACCCAAAAGGGCGACCTAGGCAAAAGTTAGAGCATTGCACAAAAAGAAGCCCGCTAGGTTGAAAACCCGAAAGGGCGGCCTAGGCAAAAAAAAAGGGTGTGCACAAAGAGATAAAATAAAAAAGAAAAAAGAAAAATAGAAGGGGATATCACCATGGAAAAGTAAAAGTCCCATTTTCTTTTCACCTCAAATGTTCTATTTTCCTTTCTTTCCTTACAAAGTAGATAAACGGCAGCAACCCATGACAACTACGATGGAGCAATCCACTGCAACAACTACAAAGGAGTAATCCACCGCAATGAGCTACAAAGAACAACTCACCTCAAACGAACCTCACACCCCTAAACTCAAAACCCAACTTCATCGTCAACTGGGCAACCACTCAAAGCCAAACATAACCTACCTTGGGCCAACTTTCTTTCTTTTCTTTCCTCCCACACATACCCACTGAAACCCGACACCATCGTCAAGCGGGTCATCCCCGAACTACGCGGACCTGAGCTTCTCACATTGAGGAGAACGTAGGCAACCTTAGAGTCCGGTCCAAAATATACACAACCCACCTCGTAGCCAATTTTCCTTCTCTTCTCTCTTCCCCCATATTTCTACTCTTGACTTCTTCACTCACAATTGATCAAAACATTTATTAATTTGAGGCTACTTGTTTACCAATTAACCATAACTCATTAACTAATCAACGAGGTCCATTCTCAAGCAATCAAATGAGAATCTTTAATAAAACAATTTTCAAATGTCTCGACAAGTCTTCCGTTCTACAATCTAGGAAAGAGCTAAACACTTACTTTCTGTCAAAGCAGGGGCTTCCTCCCTTTTGTACATATATACCCTCAGTTACCTAAAGAGTCAAAATGTGAGTACTATCTCTCTCTCTCTTACTCTCCCCAAAATGCCCCCGCATGTTTTCAAACAATTCTTTTTTCCTTTTTTGAGTCGACTGAATGATTTCAAAAAAAAAAAAAAAAAAAAAAGTTGACGCAAAAGAGATGCCCGCTAGATTGAAAACCCGCAAGGGCGGTCTAGGCAAAAAAACGGGTGCGTCTTAAAAGAGGTAGGATACCCCGCTCTACGCAACTGGGGCATCCCTAACAATAAGGGACCGACCATAAGGTTTCTCAAAGAATGCCGGGGCTTCATCAAGCACATACTTAGAAGAAGAGGACTCCTCATCATCAAGCTCGACGTAGGATTTCTCAAAGGAGGGAGGATACCCTGCTCTACGCAACTGGGGCTTCCCTAACAGTAAAGGACCGACCATAAGGTTTCTCAAAGAATGCCGGGGCTTCATCAAGCACATACTTAGAAGAAGAGGGCTCCTCATCATCAAGCTCGACGTAGGATTTCTCAAAGGAGGGAGGATACCCCGCTCTACGCAACTGGGGCTTCCCTAACAGTAAAGGACCGACCATAAGGTTTCTCAAAGAATGCCGGGGCTTCATCAGGCACATACTTAGAAGAAGGGCATCCCTCATCATCAACTTGACGTAGAGTTTCTCAAAGGAGGGAGGGTACCCGCTCACCAAATTAGATAATCCCCAACGGAATGGGTCGATTATGTGGTTTCCCAGAGAATACCGAGGCGTCAACAAGGATACACTTAGAAGAAGGGCACCCCTCATCGTCAAACTCGGCACGCGACGACCTATTTGGATTGATTAGAATCATAATTAATTATAAGGCATTTGTATAAGATCATAACACTTTCATAAAGTTTTCTCCTCCCCGACACTTTGTTTATAAGCCCGCACGCTCGGTCTCCACAAAATTGTAAAAACATCCTCGATCCATCTGAGACCCATCTCCGTGATTCTTGAGCTGACTCGGTCCTTCACCCTATTTCCTACACAATAAGATACCCTTAGGTCCCAACCTACCTGGTTCAAAACCTTAGGTCCCAAGCCTACCCGATCAGTCTTGCCTAAGTTACACCATAAACTCTCTAGGTCCCGAGCCTACCCGATCAGTCTTACCTAGGTCCCAAACCTACCCGGTGAGTCTTACCTACGTTACATCATAACCTCTTAGCTCGACCTTCCGCAAGTTCGTAGCATGACCCCTTCGGCCTTAAACCAGTTCTACCCAAAACTTCAGACCTTAAACCGGTTAACCAAAGCCATATCCTTAGAGTGACCCATTAGGTCCCGAACCTACCGGTCCCGAACCTACCCGATCTCCTAGATCTCAAACCTACCAACACATACTCGTCCTTACCCTATCTAAGCCATAGCTCTCTTATCCTCTTAGGTCCAATCTAACCTGTTGAGCGATCCCTTGGATGCCGAGACCATTCGAGTCTACCAAACTTATCCTTGAAGTCCATGATATGTCTGATCCATACCTTAGGCCTCAACCCCTAAACCTTTAGGTCACAAGACTTTCTACCCTCTAGGTCTCTCACCTTACATCTCTACCCTTTGGACTCTTTAATTCCCAAGCCTACTTGGTCCGAATAAAAGCGACACATCTACGTCTCCCGACTCCCGTCATGTCCAAGCCATGACCCTACCACTCTTAAACCTACTATGTACCAACCTAGTGTCACCCATTAGCCTCGAGAGACTACCTAGCCTGACCTTCACCCCTTAGGTCTCCAACCTACTTAATCCAAGTCGAGTCCAAACCTCGAATCTACGCGATCCTCTCCTCAAACTCCATGGATCTCAAACATCGCTCCCCCAACGAGCCTAAACCTCGAACCTGCTCAAGCACATAGGATCTCATGCGTACCGCGCCATGCCATAGACCCGTCCGTTCAGAACTCGTGCGCTTAACACCTTTGGGGTCCCATCCCTAGCCTACCTTCACAATCGCTGAACGAGCTTGGTCACGCGCAATGACCTCTAAGACAAACTTAGGTCCTAAGCATACCCAATCCAACTTAGGCACATATTGTACTCGAGCAAAGTCTTGGACACTCAATCCCTTTACCTAAAGCGCCAATATGGTCACATGTCCAGACCCATTTCTCGCACATGGCTCACACCTAGCACACCTTAGAGCCCAAACCCGACATGCGTATTAGGTACTAGGATCATCCAATCCCAATACATTGCTCCTTGGCCGACCTCAAGCCTGCTTGGTCCTAATCCATAACGCGGTTTCTCTAGGACAAAAGACTTACCCGCTTAAAAGCCTTATGTCCCAA
The DNA here is from genome assembly GCA_026119855.1 of Campanula takesimana. Classification (NCBI taxonomy): domain Eukaryota; kingdom Viridiplantae; phylum Streptophyta; class Magnoliopsida; order Asterales; family Campanulaceae; genus Campanula; species Campanula takesimana. Next base: position 679,842 of record JAOWBW010000002.1, read on the forward strand.
CGCTACCCTGCCTAGCCTTCGATCTCCTAGATCTCACGCCTACCATTCCATTAGGCCCCGGTCTCCTTAACACATGTCTGAGTCTTACCCTAGCTAAACCCTAGAACTTTAGCCTAGGTCTAATCTATCGAGCCTATCCAGCCACGAGGTATCAAGCTCATTTTCCCCAAACCGCAACACTCTTAGACCTCAAACTTGCTCGGTCTAAACCAAGACAAACCTTCAAATGCTTTCGGTCTCCAAACCCTAGCCTTAAACCTAGGTAAACACATTATTTAAACCCTAGCCTCAAGCCTAGGTAGTCATATCATTCTCTCTGAACCCTAGCCTCAAGCCTAGGTAATTACATCCTTCCTAAACCCTAGCCCGAGCCTAGGTAGTTACATCCCTTCCAAACCCTAGCTTAGAGCCTAGGTATTTACACCCTTCCAAAACCCTAGCCTTGATCCTAGGTAGTCACGTATCCTCTCTAAACCCTAGCCTCAAGCCTAGGTAGTCATATCATTCTCTCTGAACCCTAGCCTCAAGCCTAGGTAATTACATCATTTCAAACCCTAGCCTAAAGCCTAGGAAGTTACATCCTTCTTAAACCCTAGCCTTGATCCTAGGTAGCTACACCCTTCCTAAACCCTAGCCTTGATCCTAGGTAGTCACATATCCTCTCTAAACCCTAGCCTTAAGCCTAGGAAACCACAACATCCCCTTTAACCCTAGCCCAAATTCTAGGGAATTTCCAAAGCCCCGTATGCAACATCATTTCCAAATTCCTGAAACCCTAGTCTCGAAACCTAGGAAATTTACAATCTCAATTCTCCGTTTTATTGAACCCTAGTCCAAAACCTAGGATATAATGCCCTGTCCAAAACTCAATCAACCCTAGCCTCAAGCCTAGGAAACCGCATTCGCTCTAAACCCTAGCAGCGAGCCTAGGTAGTCGCATTCGCTCTAAACCCTAGCCTCGAGCCTAGGTAGTCGTATTCACTCCAAACCCTAGACTCAAGCTTAGGTAGTCGCACTCTTTCTAAACCCTAGCCTCGAGCCTAGGTAGTCGCATTCGCTCTAAACCCTATCCTCGAGTCTAGGTAGTCGCATTCGCTCTAAACCCTAGCCTCAAGCCTAGGTAGTCCCACTCTTTCTAAAACCCTAGCCTCAAGCCTAGGTAGAAATTATCCTCTTTAGACTCTATCATCAAGCCTAGGATTCAACATTCCCTTCAAACCCCAGTCCTAGACCTAAGAAACCCCTTCACCTTAGTCTCAAAGCGTAGGAAGTTTACAGTCCTTAGCCTTAAAACCTAGCCTAAAGCCTAGGTTACCATGAACATTTCCAAGCCATAGTCACCAATCCCGGAAAATGGTGAACCCTAACATCAAGCTTAGTGGACCTTCCACAAAAGCAATCCGTCTTCCCAACGGTCCATGGTCTCAAGCCTAGGAAGTCACAACCCTTTCAACTCCCAGCCTTAGGTCTAAAGCCAACGCCTTTGCAACCTCTGAACCTACCACAACTCCAAGCCCTAGCCTCGAAGCCTAGGATATTTCTAAACCCTAGTCCCAAACCTAGGAGAGTCATGGTCCTTAAACACCAGTTTCTAAACCCTCGTTTGAAACTCTAACATCTAGGAAGTTCCCAAACCTCAACCTCTCCAAACCCTAGCCCCAAACCTAGGAATCTGCATTCTCTCCAAACCCTAGTCTCAAGCCTAGGAAGCACCATCCTCTTTAACCCTAGCCCAAGTTCTAGGGAATTTCCAAAGCCCTGTGTGCAACATCCTTTCCAAATTCCCGAAACCCTAGTCTCGAAACCTAGGAAATTTATAATCTCAATCCCCCACTAGTCTTATGCCTAGGATACAATAGCCTTTCCATATTCTCTCTGAACCCTAGCCTCGAGCCTAGGTAGTCGTATTCTCTCTAAACCTTAGCCCGTAAGCCTAGGAAACCCACATTGTATCCAAGACACAATCTCAAGTCTAAACAACCATAACATCTTTTGCATCCTTATCTCAAGGCTAAGAGGCTACCCATCCCCTTTCCTTAAAAGCCTTAGGTCCTACCCTAAGCAACCAAGCAAAATGTCCCTTACCTAATACCTTCATCTTAATGGTTCGTAGCCTCATATTATGTATTCCTCCTAATTTAGGGTAAGCGGATCCCAAACATTACGCTTTTCGTGGTCGTCCTTTGCTCACCAAAGAGTCCTTTACCTTGGTGACTCCCGAGAGTCCATCACCTTTGCGACTCCCCAAGAGTCCATCACTTCTGCGATTCCCTGAAAGTCTATCACCTTCATGACTCCTTGAGAGTTCATCCCGTTTGCGACTTAATAACGATCCATCATCCTTGCCTCCGCATGTAAAATCCCATTTTTACCCCTAACCTGTTTCATCCATTGTAGGTGCCCTTAAACGCTATTTTGACTGATATTTCGTTACCTTTGGGTACGGAAAGCCCCTTAAAATTTCCATTCTTCACCGAATATTTGCTTAGGATTCGTATGGTTGTAGAGACTTCGGCGCCTCTATGACATACGCATCCTAGATCGATCGTGATTGGCAGAAGCCTCGGCATTTCTGTTTGCGAGAGATCCAGCATCTATTATTTTAGCATTTACTAATATTTGCTTAGGATTCGTATGGTTGTAGAGACTTCGGCGCCTCTATGACATACGCATCCTAGATCGATCGAGATTGGAAGAAGCCTCGGCGTTTCTGTTTGCGAGAGATCCAGCATCTATTATTTTAGCATTTCCTAATATTTGCTTAGGATTCGTATGGTTGTAGAGACTTCGACGCCTCTATGACATACGCATCCTAGATCGATCGTGTTTGGCAGAAGCCTCGGCGTTTCTGTTTGCGAGAGATCCAGCATCTATTATTTTAGCATTTCCTAATATTTGATTAGGATTCGTATGGTTGTAGAGACTTCGGCGCCTCTATGACATACGCATCCTAGATCGATCGCGATTGGCAGAAGCCTCGGCGTTTCTGTTTGCGAGAGATCCAACATCTATTATTTTAGCATTTCTGAATTTTTGCTTAGGATTCGTATGGTTGTAAAGACTTCGGCGCCTCTATGACGTACGCATCCTAGATCGATCGCGATTGGCAGAAGCCTTGGCGTTTCTGTTTGCGAGAGATCCAGCATCTATTATTTTAGCATTTCCTAATATTTGCTTAGGATTCGTATGGTTGTAGAGACTTCGGCGCCTCTATGACATACGCATCCTAGATCGATCGTGATTGGCAGAAGCCTCGGCGTTTCTGTTTCCGAGAGATCCAGCATCTATTATTAGGATTCGTATGGTTGTAGAGACTTCGGCGCCTCTATGACATACGCATCCTAGATCGATCGTGATTGGCAGAAGCCTCGGCGTTTCTGTTTGCGAGAGATCCAGCATCTATTACTTTAGCGCAATCGGCAGGAACCCTGGCGATCCTGATTGCATTTACCATTCCATCTGGGGATTATTTAGACAACGTAGTCTTTATTTTTCCCAAATAACTTCATTGCTTACGAATGTTCGTTCTTCATACAAGATAGTATCCGTAGGTTTATTATCCGCAGCAGAAGTTCGATGTCTCGTCTTTCCCCAATATCTCTGAACTACGTTTGGCTTGATTCCTCGGAGGATACGTAAGAAACCTGAAAAGGTCCAGCCACCCGACCGACGCGGTCATCTCTCATCCCCAGCAGGTGCATTTTCCCCAGCAGAAGACGTTACTCCCTATCAGAGGACAATCAGTCCCAATTTCCCATCAGATTTGAACTACGTTTGGCTTGATTCCCCCGCGGATACGTAGGTCGCCTGTCAAGGTTCAGTCGTTCCCTTACCTTTCATCTGTTTTGAAACTCATGTTTCAGACGGATCCTTCTTTTATCGTCGACCCCACATTGCCTTGCAAGAAGCGTCGCCGAGGGGCTAATGTTAGTACCCGACCTGAAAATGAGTTTATTAGGACTTTCCCAAAAATACAAGGACTTTATAGGAATTAGAAACCTTGCAAAGACTTGTCCCGGATTCCCGAAATATCTCATTTATGAACAAATCTATCAAAATAGGTAATAAATGGTTTCCTTAAAACCATGTAGAAACCCTAGCTTGAAAATCACGTCAGCCTGCATCCTTGGCCACGCGGCCAACCTTGCTGCGCTTCCGACCTTGGCCACGCGGCCACTCTCATCACCGGCTTAAGTAATGGCCAGGCGGCCAACCTTGCTCCGGATGATCTCAGCCATCAGATCTTCCCCTCAGTTTACTATATAAACCAATCTCAGCCTATTGGTTTAAGGATCCGAATTTTAGAGCTTTCAAGTGACGATTTTGCTCCCAAATCAAGTCATTCAAGCCTCCAAAAACACTCTCAAGAATCCCAAGAAGATCCAAGGTTATTTCTTGCCAACAAAGGTAAGTTTTCTAACTTTTCTTCATGTTCTTGCATTTTTTCTAATGTAGATCTTTAATATTCATATTCTTAATATGTTTATTCATGTGTTCTTCATAATATTCATATTCTTAATATGTTTATTCATGTGTTCTTCATAATATTCATGTTCCTAACATCTTTATTCATGTTTTCTTTATGACATTCATATGTTCATAATATGTTCTTCGCATATTCATCATATTCTAGATTAAAACCTTATTTATGCCATATTTAGGGTGGCGATCTTCATAATTACATGTTATTTCATAGCCGATGATGATCTAGGGTTCATCAACCCGAGGATGATCTAGGAACTACTTCTAAACCCTAAACTTTAGGTAATTCCCCCCTCATTATGCATGATCCCGATTCTTCTGCCTATTCTAAATTCTTCTCAAACTACGCTGACCTGAGCTTCTCACATTGAGAGGAACGTAGGCAATTTTCGGATCCGGTCTCAAACACTAACACACTACTAACACATTCATCATGATAGAAAGACCGATCATTCGGGCAATAGGAGTGATAACGTCCAATATTCTTCTCTTGTTGTAATTTGACCCCCGAACCCATTAAACATGCTTTTTCTCAATGTTTTGGCTATAACTAAAACGGCGTGGCGACTCTCATAATTTTAATGTTACTATGAATATTCTCAAATTCAAACACACGTATTCACAGGACCTAAAAAGGGACAAGACATAAGAAACTCAATTAAAATGGGATTTGGGTCAGTACTCAGTAGTACAATCTCTAGATACACAAAAAAAAAAAAAAAAAGATTGGAAAAGTAAAGGGGAATGAATCTTCAGCAATAGAGATCTAGTAGTAGTACTAGTAACACAACAATTTGGGAAAAAATACAGTTCAATGAAGAACATACATCGTCACTAGCTATGGCCGAGATCTTGCCTTGCTTCCTATCAAAACTGTAGTCAAAATGAAATTGAAGAACAAAGTAACAAAGTTAGAGCCTTGATAGTTGATTAAGATAAAGTTAGAGCCTTGGCGAGTTAGGGTTTCGAATTACCTGATAAATATGAAGGAAGGGGCGGAGAGAGCGCCGCGACAGGAGAGGAGCGATCGGAGGTTGAGCAGTCGGCGTCGGCGGTTGAGCAGTCGGCGGCTGAGAGGAGCAATCGCGACCGGAGAAGGGTAGTCTGCGTCGGATCTTGAGCACAAGTAAGGGGGAGAGAGAGCCACTCCTATGTCGTTCTAAAATGAGAGAGACTGGTAGGGTTTGGGTTAAGTTTATGTTTTATATGTATAATAAATCAATGGTCCAGATTAACATTTACAAATGATCAACGGTCCACATCGCGGTTTGGACTATCGGTTCTGCGGTTCGGTTCCGCGGTTCGGTTTGGGAAGGTTCGGTTCGGTTCGGTTTGGTTCGGTTTATAAGATTCAGACCGCAGACCGAACCGAACCGCACGGTTTAGGCTATTTTTCAAACCGAGCTGAACCACGGAAGAAGAAAAACCGAACCAAACCACCTGGTTCGGTTCGGTTCGGTTTCAAACCGCGGTTTGAACCGAACCGCTGACACCCCTAATCTAAACCCTTGATTTGTGTCTAATCCAGTGGCTATCCTTGGTTCTCATGGTTCTCATGATATTTAGGTTCTCATTTGAGCATATATATATATATATATATATATATATATATATATATATATATATATATATATATATATATATATATATATATATATATATATATATATAATCATGGAGTGGTGTCGTGATTCTTTTGTACCAAACAAACACTTAGTATCTAACAAAGAAAGAACATAACAATAAAACATACTTAACTAAAACGGAAGTCTTGGGTGAGGTGGTCTCACACAACTAAAAAGTGAAAATCGTTTACAGTGAAATATTTTAAATAAATAATGGGCTCTTAACGTGAAAGGGAGTATATTAGTACAACAATCTTGAAAAAATGTTCAAAATTTTTATATATTTTACTTTAAATGATAATAAATTCAATTTTTTTTTAATAATTATTCTGGATGTGAGACTATTAATATAGATATTGTGCGGATACTTAGATGATTTGTGGTAGTAGTTGGGAATTTGTGGCACTTACAGTTTGTTTGATATCCTCCTTCAATCACAGTCCAAAGTTAAATGTGATTGAGATTAAAAGTATGCTACCTCAATACAATATGATCTAAGTTTCAAAAGTAAATCAAAGAAATATATTATTCGTCTTAATTTGTGTACCATATTTTTGTTTTAGCAACAAAACAAATGTCACTATCCATGGATGGAAGAAAACAAAATAAATGGCATAGAAAAAGCAATAAAACATGCACATATGTGACATATTTAGCACGAATTCTTTGAATAACTTGATTTAATATTCGTCAATGAGAAATATTTATTTTATAAAGTAAATAGAGTGACAAAGGAAGCCTCTACCTACTTCCTTCACTAATAATTTCTTTTCATATGTATTAAAATTATTTGATTCTTTCATACTTCCTTCGTTTTGAAATAAATATCTATATTTACATTTAATTAAGAATACAGTTATACATTCATTGTAGAGCATATAAAGAACTATGGTTAATTATGATCTAAACCATGGGTAGTTCTTGCTTCAAAAAAAAAACCATGGGTAGCTCTAAGGTAGTTGTTTGGGGAAAATTATACTCGCTCCGTGTCAGAGTAAATGTCCACTTTTCCTTTTTAGTCTGTTTCAGAGTAAGTGCCCACTTCCTAAAATGGCACAGAATCTTTACTATTCCCTCTACTCATTTTCTCTCTTACTTTACTTTTATAGTTACAACATCAATCAACTTACTATTTCCTACCCCACCTTCTCTCTCTCCTACCTCACTTTTCATACTCACAATATTTACATCACTTCCACCATTTTTTAATTTCCGTGCAAATTAAAAGATAGACAATTACTCTGAGACTGAAGAACTAATATAATAAAATAGTCATTCATCCGAATTATCCTTTAATTCAGATCGCTATATGATTGGTGCCTTGGCGGAGGTGTCGTCGCACCCCAACCCGTGGTCCTACTTGGACCCACGTTCGGGACACGCAAGGAAGACGTCATAAAACATTTTAGGAAAATTTTTCGAAATGTCCTTTCATAAAAGTTTCATATAACAAAACACATTTACTTGAAACTTGATTTCATTTCACACAAACAAACTTTCACAACCCAAAGTACTTAGCCACAAGGGCTTACACACTTTACTTACAAATTTACAAATCACCAACATGTTCCAAAAATAGGTGATACAAGATAAAGTAACGGGAACACTACCCAAAAGGTTATACATTTACATAATGTAGCCTTTACATAACACATGACCCAAAATGTCGTACCCAAAATCACCACCTCGACGTCCTCCCTTGTGAAGTGACCTATCCCCTGGGCTTTTATCTAAGGAAAACAACATTGAAAGGAACGGGGTGAGAATAAATCTCAGTAAGCTACTAAAATGCAACTACGTTACATGCTGAAATGATACTTGTAATTGAACAATGTCAATAAACATTCATATAGCACATAACATGAGAGGCAAAGGCAACTCATCATACCACAAATAAGGCGGAAATAAACACTCATAAGTGGATACTGAGCCAAGGTTCTTGAATCAAACATATAACCATCTGAGAGGTATCAACTGAGCAGCACCAAAGGGCTGAAACGGTTCATGAACCAAACAATAACAACAACAACAACAACGGGGGGAAAATGACACCAAGTCATAACCCAAAGTGCCCAACTTTGGCCCATGGAAGGGGGTTAAAAATGGGAAACCAATGGTAGAAGCCTTACAATGAACTTGGCTCGTGTGCCATTATAATCCCTACCACTGCCCAACTCCACAACAAGTACCAGCTGGACTTTAACACGAGCATAGTAATAAATACTTGCTTAAACAACAACCGGGGCATGATTCCAAAGAAGGGAACCACACAAGCTCATCATTAAGATGCAAAGACGTTACTCATAAAGAGTTCATTCTCAATGACATTAAATGGGGCATGATTCCAAAGTATGGAACCACACAAAACTCATCATAAAGATGCACCAATCCAAAACACATCAAAAGATGTTCATTAAACCCAATTAACACTTATTCACATTCCATAACACATTTGTTCACAAAGGACCCAATTTCAAACACTAGAGTGTTCCACAATAACCCTCTAGGTACTTTAGGATATCACCTAAGACCTAAACCAAGATTGAATCACAACTCAATTAAATTGGAACAGTTCTAGTCCCTCCATTCACCTGGGCGGCTGCCCACACCAGAATGTGCGGTCGCCCAAAACATCACCTTCAAGTCCTAAACCTTCCCGATGGAATGTGCGGCCGCGCGCCCATTTTGGGCGGCCGCCCACATCACTCGACAGGCCAAAACACACTAAATTTTACTCCCTTCGTTTCACCGTCCCAAAAGTACTACTACAACTTCTATTTTACCAAATATAACTCAATACAACTGAGTTACACAACACTTAAACTAACTTCTTTACAACATCAACATCAACTTTCACCAACTTTAATATCCTTTCAAGTTCTTTAACAAATAATACAACAAAAGAGTTCATACATCACATATATCACATATATCAGCATTTTAACATTTAAAGGGGGATTAGTAACTTACCTATTTCGGGAAAAAGTATCGCAGAAATATGTTTTGTTCGGGTAGGAATGACCTATTCAACGCCCTGACCATTTTTATATAATTAGTTTTTAAAACAGAGTAGTAAATAAAAAGAAATAAAATCAAAATGAAATGAACTTACCTTTCTCTTAAACCCTAGGAAAGAACGAGGAAAAAGTATGCAGTTTGTTTGTTAACACAGAGGGAGAAGAGAAGGATAAGCATATAAAGATTTTTACCCATGTTTTTATTTAGGTCACTCAAGTTTCATTTTTAACACTTAAACCCCTGAACTTATATTTCCAATAAGGACCCTAAGGTTTCAACTTAATCATTTAACTCCCTTTACCATTATTACTACTAACTAAGTAAATAACACAATTAATCAAGTAATATGTGCAAGTCACAAAATATGATGCAACACATAAAATGCACACATAAGTTCAAATTAAAATCCTCAAAAATATAAAATAAATAGGGACGGGTTTTGGGGTCGTTACAGGTGTCATATCAAAAAATCACATACCCCTCAGATATCGTTGACATCAGCGGTGCCACGTGGCAATACTACACTAAAAAAATCTCTCTAAAAGATGACATCATCTCTCATTTATTAAATCAATTAATTTAGATTATAATTATTTACTTGAAATATTTATCTTTCCATTAATTGCTTTGCAGTAATAATGTAGTATTAAATTCACTTTTTCTTTAAAATTAATGATATTACAATATCTTCTCTCTCCCACATTCTCTTTTTTTTTTCTTCTTATTTCCTCCATATTCTACTCTCCTTATTTTTTGCAACAATTTCACCATAATACATGCTTATGAAATTTTAGTATGAGGATAACTTAAAAGTAGTTGCAAATATATTTGAGATGAATGGATAATTCAAAATTAGATTCTAAAGTACGTCATTGAGAAAACTTTCAACTTTGTCCTCACATCTCGATTTCTCAAAAATAAATAAATATTATTGCTTTAGTTTTCAAAGTTAACTTTTTGTAGCTAAATTTAATTGGTAATATAGTTAATTTAATTTATTAAATAAACCCATATTTTGAATTATTAAAATATAATTTTTTTTATATTATTGTGATTTTATGGTGAAAAAATTATAATTTTCTTAGATGTGAACATCTAATATTCATTTCCCCTTAAAATAATATCTATTTAAAAGAAAAGGTATCATAACAAGGGTTCAATTTTATTAGAAATCAAACTCATAATAACAACACTCATAATGATAATACGATGAAGTCTCTATGGGTCATGTTTGTGTTGTATATATATATATATATATATATGTGTGTGTGTGTGTGTGTGTGTGTGTGTGTGTGCGCGCACACATATATCTATATACATATACATATATACTTATACATATTGTCAAATATAGAATTTCTAGCAACATTTTTCTTTCTTTTGATGGGTATTATACTAACATAAGTTTTGTTGTAACACATCGTTAGATATCAGTTTGATACCGTAACGAAAGAACAAACAGATATACGGCAGATGTAAAATTAAAGCGCGCACACAAACACACATACATACACACACACACACACATATATAAACATATATAGGGTCGTGCTCCTATCAGAATCTAATATCGTGAGAACCGTGAGAACTTGGATACATTAGGTTAAAAACTAATGTATCCAATGGTTCACTTGGATACATCATTGGATACCTTGACTTGGATACATCATTGGATACATTACTTGGATACATTAGGTAAAAACTAATGTATCCAATGTGCACTTGGATACATCATTGGATACATTAAGTTCTCACGGTTCTCACGATATTTAGGTTCTCATTTGAGCACCTACCTACACACACACACACACACACACACACACATATATATATATATATATATATATATAATATATATATTCACTAACACAATTAACCGCGTCTACGGGTAGAGCGAGAACATACTTATTACTGGGAGAAACCAGATTGCAGACCTAGATTGTGTACAAACTTCTAGACCGTATATCTAAAATATATATATAACAAACACCAATTAGACCAGATTCATACGTGTTCCAGATGTGTTTTTAATATCTTATCAAGAACACCTGATGTATAGCAGATCACCAGATCACAAGAGAGATACCAGAATAAACATAGATCGAAAAACTTTTCTAGATTTCATAGCGCTTCAGATTGTTCTTGGATCACCAACGAACACCAACAAACACTCTTGAACGGATTAGATAACATTTTCTCTGGAACTGTATCTATGAATCATGGATTATAACCGAACCATGTCTTAATTGTTCCACGAGTACTTTTCATGCATAAAAATTGCACGCAAACTGCTCGTTTGCTCTACAGCCTCTCACATGGGCACTGAATTGTTTTGGCATCTAGTTTATAGCTAGTTGATGGCTGTATTTCTACCTATCTAAATTATATACTTCTATGACTTATTTAATGCTCAACCTTGATTGTTATAATTTTTTTAGAGTGTTTACGAGAATAAGGAAGGAGCAGAAGAATGTGCGGATTCATGGGCGTTAAGTGCGAAAAGGAATGATAAACAACGGACATAAAGAAAAGATAAACAGATGTGACCACTCAGAAATCATAGCCGTTGGATAATACTCGAAAATAACTTTCCAATGATAGTTGGCACATCTAAATCAAAGTTTGTAGGTAGAAGTTATGGCCTTCAGAAGTTTGCGCAGAAAATGTACAAGTCGTAGTACAGAAGGTGCGGTCGCACACCGTACAATGGTGGGACCGCATAACACTGGAACAAAACCCTGAAACCCTCTCCATGGATGGGCGCACATACCCAACATGGGCGACCCACACGCAGGGACCTTAGGGGAATTCTTGATGGGCTTTCAGGAATTATCCAAATTTATAAGGGCTAATCAGTAATTTAGCAAATTTTTATGACTTTTCAGGAAGTTTTAGAGGACTATTATGGTATTTTTGAAGGGATTTTCTAGAATTACATCAATTCTAGGGACCTCTAGAGAATTTCGGCCATTATATCAGATTTCTCATTTTTCAATAAGGAATCCTAGGCTTCCTAATTTTGAAACCTCCTTATCCCTAGTATGAATTATTCAAGGACAAAGGTTGTAATAAAGATTTTGAGACTTCTATTTTCAAGCATAATATCTAGGTTTATGATTTTCATTATATATTCTTGTGACATTTGCTATGAGCAAGATATGTATAGAATTACTTTATCTTTATGCTATGTGTTGGTCCCAAAGGCAACAATGGTATGAAAAATAGCTAGAGGGGGGGGTGAATAGCTGTTTTAAAATTCTTTTCGTACCCTTGATAAACTCAATTGCAAATGCGCACTTTATCAAGTAAGCGTTATGAAATGCGTCTAAGTGAGTGAGTGAAATGCACAGCGGAATTTAGTAATGAAGATAGGCGCAAAATGTGATAAAGGGGCGCACACACACTCTAAGTATTTTGGCTCAAAGTGGTTGAAATAAGGAACTAAGGCAAATGAAATAACAACACAACACAATTCAGATCAAACAATCTACAATGAGTAAACAAGTAAATAGTGAGTAAAAATAACTTGAAAGTAAATGACAAGATAATAACACAAGCTATTTGGAGAGGTTCGATCAATGAAAGATCTACGTCCTCTACCAAGATGGTTAGTCTTGGATTTCTAATGGAGATCTTATATAATGAGTGAGTGTTACAAATTACAACTTTTGAGCTTCTACACTAACTCAAGATCTAATATTCTATGAATGAACAAATCCAAAACAATAACCGGTGTATCTCTAAAAGATGGATCTGAATGATCAAACTTAAAGAGGTGCGTGTGTGAATTTAGTATCAAGGCTCTTTAGATCTTTATGATTTAGAGCACAATGAAACTAAAGTGTTATAGCTTGAAGATCTGGGCTAAGGATGAAGGTATGAAGATGTTCTTGAGGAAATCTGGAAAAACGAAGGCAATCTTCAAATCTTAACAAATGCTTTGAGAGAGAAATTCTTGAAGTTCTTAGCAAAACTCAGCAACTTCAAAATGTTGAAGTTATGGGGTATTTATAGTGAACTTCAAAAAACTAGCCGTTGGAAATCCTTGTGGATAAGATGTGCTGTCACTCGTTGATTGGAGCATGCATATATTATGGCCACTTTGACACTCAACATAAATATGACCGTTATGGACACGTGTCAACAGATTAGGCGCATATGTATCTTTTAACCACCGTTGGATCATTGGCGTAATTTTGAATTCTCTTCAAGTCTTTGAATCTTCAATAAATCACTGAGTGTTGAATAAACACTTTGAGGCGCGTGAGCCAGAGGAGCGCATGGTGCATTAAAAACATTAGAGGCGCATGAGCTATAATCTAGGTGCATGGTTGCTGCGCGTGATCAAGAGGCGCATATACTTTCATAGGCGCGTATGAGTAGCGCGTGAGCAAATGGAGCGCATGGCGCATGGCGCATAGGCGCATGGTCACTTGGCTCAAACTCAGAATGTGATTTTTCTTGAATCTTGATCTTCTTGCCCTATTTCTAAGCCTATTCTATAACAATGGACATCCTAAAAAAATGAAGTATAAATACTTCTTACATGTGGGCCTAAAGTCCATGAAATAAAACTTAGGTGATGGATCAATCAAATCTAATAAAACCTATTACATTAAAACTGAGATATATGTGGGCATACCCAACATTCTCCCCCTATTTGATTGATGCCATTACCTACTATATCAAGGATAAACATTATACTTGATAAAAACATATCCAAATGAATGAAATTGGTAATTCATGTCTCAAGATAATGCACACACTAGTTCCAAGATATAGATTTCTAATCTATTCCAATAAGAATAAAGAATTACATATGGAAAGATAGAAACAACAGTTTAACACATTCAAAATGATATATGAATTTTAGATTTGAAATGTGTTTAAACCAAGTTTAAACTCAATGCATGAAAGTATGAAACAAATCAATATGATGCATATGAATTTAAACAATATTCATTGTTCTACAAACAAGGAGTTTGAGTGAACAAGGTTTGATAATAAATGATGCATTGTTCTCATTAAAACTTGGGGTGTAGGAGTTACAAATTACAAGTTTTGAATAGAACAAAAACAAAAGGTGCTAAAACAAGTAAGCACAAAATCACTATCACAAAAGAGGTTTTACTAACAAAAAAAATCTAACTTACAATCAAAGAAAGCTAAGGATTAGGAGGCGCGTCGTCTTCCTTCAATCCTTCTTCAATTTCAGAAACGGGCGCTGGATTTGTTTGGAAAGTTGATAGGCGCGGTTCACTAAACCATGAGTGTCCGTGACGCCGTCTCTGAGGTAGCGCAAATGACCAACATTGATGTTTTGATATTCATCAATGGTGCGTTGAGTAATAGCTTGCTGTTGAGCGACATTTTCAGCAACGTTCTGAAAGTTTACTTCAATAGCAGCCTGCGCTGAAACAATGTCAGAGGAAATTCTATCTGAGCGCCTATCTGCGCTGGAGTGTGCGGCGTTGAAGTGGGTGACAACTAACTCCTTCAAGACTTCAATATTTGAAAGCAGGGAATTAATGTCAACAGGCGCGCTAGGAGCAGGAGCAGGGCTGGAAGAGGGCGCATGAGATCCAGGCGCATGTGAATCAGGAGCAATTGGAGCAGCGCTGGGTTCATCATTTGGTTCTGCGCCATAGACAGATAGTCCCAGGATTTGTAGCTCATCCTTAACTTCGTTGAGCTTATCAACAACGCTCAATAACTTATGGCTATCTCCAACCACCATTTCAAACAGTTTCCTTATATCCCCCGCTATATTCAACTCTACTTCCTTTATAGCGTTTATAAAATCTTGGCCATCGGTGAGTTGGATGCCAGCGCTAATCCGCTCGTAAGAGAAGCAAGAGTGCCTTTGAATAAATCGTTCATCTGATCAATAGCATCATTCCACTGTTGAGGGGTCAGGAAGTGTTTGTCCTTAATGTTGGCATCTATGCGCTTTATCTCCCCCTTAATGGCAGCAATCTCATCAGCCTGCTGGGTAAGCATTGAAGTGTGAAGCTCTAATTGTGAGTTCATTTGAGACTGGCCTTGCTGGAGTTTCTTCAGAAGAGAAATAACCACACTCATATCAAGAGTGGGAGGAGGAGGCGCAGGAGTAGAAGGGCGCGGAGTAGGAGCGCGGGGAGGAGATGGAATATATTCTGCACTTGAAGAAATTTCTTCAGGATGAGGCGCAGGAGCCTTTGGGCGCACAGAAGATGGTTTGTACCTTAAAGGTTCTGGCTCCCCCTGAGGTTGATCCTCAATATCTTCACCAAATAAATCTGCAGAGATTTTATCTTTGACTTGTTGTCGATCAGAAGATGAAGGTGCATGAACAGTTGGAGGCGCATTAGGAGCAGGCGCGCGTGCATCAGCGCTAGACCATGCGCCTTTGCGCCTTTCTGATTTAGATAAATCAGCAGCTTGTTTTAATCTGAATTCTTCATCCCTTTTCAACTGCGCTTCCAGTCTACTGGCTTCTTTAGCACGTTTCAGCTCCTTTTCTTCTTCAGTGTCGGTTCTGGGGCGCTTAGCAGGTCTGCTTGGTTCTTCAGCAATCCCTTTGCCTTTAACTGCGCCAGGAATAGGTTCTGCGTGTGGCGCAACTGTAGCTTCTTCTTCACCATCTGCGCCAGCTGCTTCTTCATCAGAATCAGTGGCTTCATCTACCAACTGAGCTCCTTTCACCCTTTGCGCGCGCTTGGCCATGCGCTTTCTGCGCCTTTTCATCACTAAACTGTCCTTACCAAAAATAGGGACATCAGTGGTTTGGTATGCTGGGTTCTGAGTGAGGAAATTTGCAAGAGCATGATAGGAGAGAAATATCTTTGTTAGGATACGGCAGTGAGTCTTGAACTTCGTCTTTCCCTCAGCCTTGTTTTTATTATACTTGTCAATCTGGTCCTGAAGATTCGTGAATAAGATATGAGGCCAGTTGAGGATGGTCTTTGCCATAATAGCAGCTGTGAATTCCCACTGTTCCATGGTAAATCTGTTGACATTTCCAGTTTTAAAGATAATGGAAGTGCCAACCAGATGCGCAATATGCGCCAGTAAATCACCACCATCTCTAATTTCCACAGTCTTGATATTGTTTTGAAGAGTAGGGATCTTGAGAAGAGAGCGCGCCATAATATTTTGGGCAGCGTCTGAATAAGAACTGATTTTTCCAGCAACACTTAAAGGGCCAGTAGTGTTGAAGTTGACAATCTTTTTTATAGTACCAGCAGACATAGTGATTTCAACATCTTGAACCACCGCGCGTATCCGATAGCGCACCATCCCTTCTACATCAGTTGGAATTTCCACAAATTTAGCTGTGGAGAAGAATTCATCAACTAGGAGCGGTGAGTAGAAAGGTTGCTCCAGAGTGAATAAGGGAAGGAGTCCAGCAAGTCTGATATATTCCATAACATCTACACCCATGGGATCAGCAGCTAGCTCATTTAAATCAAAGGTTTCACCAGGTCTGAAATTATTGAGATCCTGAAAAAGATAAACATTGAAAGGAATTAGTGTGAATCAGGCGCATAGAATCATAAATAAGCAAAGTGAGGACTAGGCGCATACAAAATTTTAGGCGCATAAAATAATTAGGCGCAGAGAGTCATGAGCGCATAAGAGAGCACAGTGAATCTAGGCGCATGATTATAGTAGGCGCATGAAATTATGAGGCGCGTAGAAATACAGGGCGCATTACTTATGTAGAAATTTAAACTTAGTATAAAAACTCACAAACACATGCAAACATACATATGCAAGTTTTCAGAATCAAAACATGAATATTTTGAAAAACAAGTTTTGAAAATTATGAAACCCAAGTCAAGCAAAAATAATGAAGAACACGAAAAACATGCCTTGAGTGCTCGAAGAACACCAACAACACCAAGAACACATAATTCGTGAAACTTCACCAAATCAAGTATACAATATATCAAAATGACCGCACGAAGACAAGGATAACAAAAATGTAACACAAAACAAGTAAAAATCAACAACGAATCCACTAAATGGATTCAAAGATCCGAAAAACCGAAAAGTCAAAAAATAGAAGATCTTTAGATTTGCGAAATATAATGACTTGATAGTTGAAAAGATTAGCTATAAAGACTCGAAATCAAACAATGAACATAACCTATCAAACGATTTTGAAAACGGATCACCGAAGCAAGATTTATCAAGTAAAATGCAATCTCGGTTTTTGAAAAAGACAAAAAAAAAAAAAAAAAGATAATGACGAAACAAAAAAAATAGAAATTTAAAGAGTTTTAGAGTTTAAGAATCCATACAATTTCGTCTTGAATAGATTTCGAAGCTTTCTTAGGACCCATTAATGAAATTTAGAGGAAGAAAAGAGATATATATAGAGAATGAGAAAGAGAAAAAGAGAGAGAGCAGAGAGAAAACATGAGAGATAGAGACTGGGAGAGAGAGTTGGTAGGGGGTGTAGGGAAAAGATGGAGTTGGTGAGAGAGAGAGAAGGTGAAGGGAAGTATATATAGGTTATGATTAAAATTTTGCACTGATATGGAAATAATAGGGTTAAAATTTTAAAAAGATGGGAAGTTGAAAGGATGTGCATTTATGAGGGGTTTTCAAATTTCGGCTCATCATGACATGAGGTACGGCGCATTAATGGTGAGGTGATATAGGAAAGGACAAAAATTTATGAGGGATATTTGGATTTGAAAGGCATTAAATGCAGAATGACCTAAAGTGTCATGATGTGACATTTTGGGTAAAAGAAAAACTGCTCCACTTTTCCTTTAAGTGTATGAGCAATTTTGACTAATTTTTGCACAAACCCCAAAAACATCTATTTTGGTGTAAGTTTGGGGTGCAAGAAATATATCCCCAAAAAATAATTTTTTTTTCGAAAAACGTAAAACGAGGGAAAAATTTAATTGCACAAGTACCCTTGAACAATTAATGGAATGTCAAAGGACAAAAATTCCAATAATAAATGAACAGAATAAACATACCTGGTACTTGTGTATTGAATACGTTCAATCATTGATATTAAATTTTGAGAATTGATTGAGCCGCAATAGTTAATGCGCGCATGAAGGGGCGCATTACTCATCAAGGCGCGGAAAGATGGTTGAGGGCGCATACAAGTTTGAAGCGCATTGGATGCTAGGCGCGCATGGATGATAGGCGCGCAGAGATTGAGCGCGCAGAAAATAAGAGTTGGGCGCGCAGTTAGTAAGGCGCATAGATGGCGCATAGTTTCCTTGAAACTTTGAAAAATTGATCTAACATTTGTACCTAATATACTCATAACTCAACACAACATAAAATCATTAGTATTGACAAAACTATATTGAATTTAGTTGAGTTCAAGCATACCCATTTCACCTCTCAAAAACATGAACCGTTTCGCGTCGAGTGCTTTCGTTAAAATGTCGGCGATTTGATAGTCGGTTCCCACGTGTTCCAAATG
This sequence comes from Campanula takesimana, assembly GCA_026119855.1. Classification (NCBI taxonomy): domain Eukaryota; kingdom Viridiplantae; phylum Streptophyta; class Magnoliopsida; order Asterales; family Campanulaceae; genus Campanula; species Campanula takesimana. The sequence continues at coordinate 698,406 of JAOWBW010000002.1, forward strand.
TATATTGCCTTTCTCCATGTGGTCTTTGAGAAAGTGATATTTGATGTCGATGTGTTTGGTCTTTGAGTGCATGACAGGATTTTCAGAAACCGCAATTGTTGATGTATTGTCGCAGTAGATGGGACAATTTTCTTCGATGATATCATAGTCCACCAATTGCTGTTTCATCCATAGTATTTGACAGCAACAACTTCCCGCAGCGATATATTCGGCTTCGGTTGTTGAGACAGATACTGAAGCTTGTTTCTTACTCGCCCATGACACAAGTCGATATCCGAGGAAATGACAAGTGCCACTTCTGCTTTTCCTATCAATGGTGCACGCTGCGTAATCCGCATCTGAATAACCTCGATAGAGCGTTTGATCAACACGTTTACCCTTTAAATCTTTGTCGAGTTTATTGCCGGTGGCCATTGGAGTATCGTATGCTTTAGCGTTCTCAAGTCCAAACTTCTTGATTAAGTCATTTGTGTATTTGGCTTGATTGATAAAAATTCCTTCACTCATTTGCTTGATTTGAAGCCCGAGGAAGAATGTAAGTTCTCCCATCATGCTCATTTCAAACTTGCTCTTCATTAGTTTCTCAAAGCGCTTGCACAACAATTCATTAGTAGAACCAAATATAATATCATCAACATAAATTTGAACAAGTAATTTATGACCATTATGTTTGGCAATGAAAAGAGTTGTATCGATTTTACCGCGAGTGAAGCCCTTTTCGATGAGAAACTTTGATAGTGTATCATACCATGCTCTTGGTGCTTGTTTGAGTCCATACAAAGCTTTCTGGAGTTTGTATACATGATTTGGAAATTGTGAATCTTCAAACCCAGGTGGTTGAGCAACATAGACTTGTTCTTGGAGTTCACCATTTAGAAACCGCTCTTCACGTCCATTTGATATAACTTGAAGTTCTTGTGAGCGGCGTAAGCTAGAAATAATCTGATAGCTTCAAGTCTTGCTACGGGCGCAAAAGTTTCATCGTAGTCAATTCCTTCTTCTTGCCTATAGCCTTGTGCAACCAATCTTGCTTTGTTTCTCGTGATGATTCCATTCTCATCCATCTTGTTCCTGAACACCCATTTCGTACCAATCACTCCATGATCATTTGGTCTTGGAACTAGAGTCCAAACCTTACATCGTTCAAATTTATTGAGTTCTTCTTGCATTGCAACAACCCAATTAGGATCTTGGAGCGCTTCATCAGCCTTCTTCGGTTCAATTTGAGAGATAAAAGCAGTGTAAGCATCGAAGTTTGTAGCTCTCCTTGTACGAACACCAACTTGTAGATCACCGATGATATTAGCAATTGGATGACCTCTAACTTCACGAATTTCAGGAGGTAAGTTAGGTTGAGTCGTAGTAACTTGAAGGTCTTCAATTGGTACATCTTCACCAGATTCAAAGTCATTGAAATTTGGGGGTTGAACTGGCTCAGAATTGAAATTTGGGTTTACACCAGATGCAGCAGTAGAAATAGGCGCGTGAGAGGAATCATGAGGCGCATCATTTGAGTGAGGCGCAATAGAGGATTCACCAGGCGCATTGTACATTGAATTAGGCGCATTTGATGTAGATGGATTTCCTTGTGTTGATAGATTCTGATCTTGAGTGGGCGCAACATAAATAGGAGCACCTGTATCATTTATCTCAATAGAATCATCAGCAACATTTGGAGCCAAATGTGGCTCAAGGAGAGAATGTTCATCAAATGTAACATGTACAGATTCAACTATCACTAATGTAGTTCTATTAAAAACACGAAAAGCTTTAGAGTGTTTGGCATACCCAACAAAAATACCTTCGTCGGCTTTGCCATCGAATTTACCTCTATGTTCGTTTCCGTTGTAGAGGATATAACATTTGCAACCAAAGATCTTGAAGAATGCAATGTTGGGAGTTCTACCACGCCAAAGTTCATACGGAGTCTTGTTGTGAAGTTTGTTGATGAGGGAACGATTTTAAGTAAAACATGCAGTGTTGATAGCTTCTTCCCAAAAGTACTTGGGCAATTTAGCTTCAGCTATCATCGTCTTTCCCGCTTCAATCAACGTCCTATTCTTTCGTTCAACAACGCCATTTTGTTGAGGGACTCCGGCGGTTGAAAAGTTGTGATCTATCCCATGATCTTCACAATATCGAGCAACACCGTTGTTCTTGAATTATGTTTCATTGTCGGATCGAACACTAACGATGTCATCTTTTTTTTGGGTTTGGAGCAGTCGAAATAAGGTAGTGAGAATATCATAACAATCATCTTTTGTAATCATCATCTCCACCCATGTATATCTTGAATTATCATCCACCACAACTAGAGTATACTTGTTTCTTCTAATACTTGCAGTGGAAACTGGTCCAAATAGATCAATGTGAAGCAGTTGCAAACATCTTGTAGTTGAAGGATTTGACTTGCTTGAAAATGACTGCTTCGGTTGTTTGCCAAGTTGACATGCGGCGCACTTTTTGTCATGATGATCAGCAACCTTGGGAAGTCCTTTGACAAGATTATTCCTGCTGAGTTTAGATAGATACTTGAAGTTCAAGTGACTTAAGCGCTTGTGCCACAGCCAACTATTTTCGTTCACACTTTTTGCTACAAAACAAAGATTAGTACTAGAGTTCATACTATGGAAATTAATAATATAAATATTTGTCTTACGATATCCCGTGAGTAAGATAGCTCCAGTTTTGCCATTCTTGATAAGACATTGCGTTGAAGTGAAATGGCATTCTAATCCTTTGTCGCAGAATTGAGATATGGATAATAAGTTGTGCTTGAGCCCTACGACGAGTGAGACTCTTTCAATGCACACTTTGTCTTTCTTGAGCTTTCCATATGCTACAACTTGACCTTTGTTATTATCGCCAAATGTTACGGAGGGACCTCTTTCTTCATGAACATCTTCTAATAAGGATTCATCTCCAGTCATGTGTCTTGAACACCCACTATCGAGAATCCATTCATAATTTCTAGCTTTTGAAGATCCAGCCATGAAACAAAGAACCTGAAATATAGACATTTAAGCAGGTCCCCTTTATTCCTTTTGGGTCCTAGGGTTAGCAACTTTTGAAAACCCACTCTTGCTTGACCTTAGGATTTTTACGTCCTTTGGCATTGGGAGTGAATCGCAAAAGGCATTCCACGGCCTTGTGTCCTGAACAATCACAAATAGAACAATGATGAAAGCCACCAATCACGTGAGTTTTCACAAACTCTTTACTTTTCTTGGGGATGGCATTCTTCTTTGGGTCAGATGAACTAGCCTTAACAAAATCTTTCTTTTGAAATTTTGGAGCGCTTTTTCTCGGAGGGCGCATAGGGGGAGGCGCACGGCGATGAGACGCGTGGCTCTTAGGCGCATAATGAGCACTCGGAGAAGGAGCGCGCCTATTTTCAAGAATGATTTTGCTAGGAGATGGTGTTGGGTTTCGTAGTAACATGCGCAGCGGAATTAAGCATTTAAAATTTATGAAACCCAAAGCCCATAGATCCATTCATATGATTAAGTCAAATACAACATAATGAATACTAGAATACAAACCCTTGATGCCTTTGATTTTGCAACCTTGAATTCGATGGAGGCTTGAAATCTTGATCACGAACAAACCAAGAATCACGAACTATGAAGATGATAAGTTTCACCCTCTAGCGGTATCCACACCACGAACGAATATCAAGAACACTTGATCTTGGCTGCTAGACCAAATTATGAAACACGCTTTCACAATTGTAAGAACTATATGGAATTATGAATATTCTTGTTCTTCACTTTTGGGATCTTAGAACAAGAAAATAACCTCTCAAAACCTTATGGAGGCACTCACAACAACATGTCTAATGGCTGTAAAAAGGATCCTTAAATAGGTCCTAATCCTTAACCCTTAAGGACTTAGGAAACCTAAATCCCGTCACCAAATTAGGCAACAAGGAATTCTGGCCGACTTGACTGGCACGGTCGTGCCCTACAATCTGGCACGGTCGTGCCATCTAGTCCGCGCGAATTCCCCAGCCGCCCATTTTCGGCACGGTCGTGCTTGGTAATTTGGCACGGTCGTGCCAATCATGTCGACAGGTTTGCCTTGGTTTGGATTTATGGCACGACCGTGCCATTTTAAGGCGCACGACCGTGCCAGAGCCAAACACTGATATATTTCCATAATTCCCATTTAGTCCTTTACGATTCGTTCTATTCGTGTGTGACCCTCTAGGATTACACTAAGTTGGCAATGAGCCCAAACATGAACCCATAAGATATGATTAGGTTCTAGCAAACCGTCATACCTACCCAAATAGTGTAACTAGATACAAGTTCGCATTCCTTTTAGAACATGTCATAATCCCTTTGTCCACGATGTCATTGAACACAAGTCATGGTCAACAAGTCAACTTGTATTGTTCAATACTTTTCTCGATCCCGAATATATTGATAATCCAAATGACATTGATCCAATCAATCCATTTGAGTTTGGCCAAACATTTCACCAACATCATTCCTTCGAGGGGCCCAAGCTTGACATCTCTCCGAAGAGGGACAAATCCATTTGGCTTATTATTCTTCCCTACGTGAATCCAATCATGCCAATCATACCCTTTATAACTACCGTGTTAAGGCAGCGTTTGAATATGTCAAACATAATGTTCATCAAGTGGAAGACTATAATAACTTCATGTCTAAGGATTCAAATGACATAACTAATATGAGATTTATATATGACATCGACCATGACATAAATCTCATACCGCGGGTCATGTCCAGTACCTTGTTCCAAACAAGTACCCATAAATCTAACATGATCATCCCATGATCATTTAGCCTTTATACTAATGCTTAAGAAGCTCTAGGGACGGAGATTATTATAAGCAAACACGAGCCATAATAATAATCCTATTATCTCTTTATTATCATGATAACTTACAACGTTCAACAAACGTGCCTAGGGCACCAACACCAACAATCTCCCACTTGCCCTAGGCCCAATTCCCTAGGTATCCAATACCCATGGACCTATCATGACCATCATGTTTAGCTTTATGGATGTCCCATTGTTTAGCGTGTTTGTAACGTTATCATTAGTAGGTACTTTGCATATATGTACGTCTCTCTTATCAACGATTTCTCGAACGATAAGAAAACGCCTAAGTATATGTTTGGATTTAGGATGTGCCCTTGGTTCCTTTTTCTTGATCAATAGCACGACTATTATTGCTAATAAAGTCTATTTGATTAGCAATGCTAGGAACCATCTTAAGTTCACCCATGAACTTCTTAATCCAAACAATTTCCTTTGCGGCATCCAATGCAGCAATATACTTAGATTTTAGTATGTAGAATTAGTGACTGTACTCTGCTTGGAACCATTCCAACGCACAGCTTCAATATTGTTAATAAAACTCAATTGCGATTTTTATCATCTTTGTCAGTTTGGAAGTATGCATCTGTGTACCCATATACACCGAGATCATCTTCCATCCCTCCATAGATCATAACAATTCTTTAGTCCTTCTAAAGTACATTTAAGAATTGTTTCACAGCCTTCCAGTGATTCTCACCGGTTGTCGGATTGATATCTACTCGTCATGCTCCAAGCATTTAGATATATCCGGCTTAGTACTTATTATGGCATGATGGATCTAATTGCCGAAGCAAAATGGCATCCCATTCAGTCTTCTCATGCTCATCATTTGTCTTAGGACATTTGAGTCTTTGCATAGAAAACTCCATGTAACATTGGCAATGGTCCTCTCTTAGAATTTTCCATGTGGAATATTCTAATGACTTTGTCAATGTATGTACTTTGGCTTAAACCAATTAGCCTCCTTGATCTATCTCTATAGATCTTAATGCCAAGAACATATGTAGCTTCATCCATATTCTTCATTGCGAAACACTTTCTTAACAAAGTCTTTACAGATTAACGTGTAGGAATGTCGTTTCCAATGAACAATATGTCATCCACATATATTAAATAAGGAATAGCACTATGCTCCCACTAATCTTCTTGTATATACAAGGTTCATCTTCGTTCTTGATCAAATCAAACTTTTGACTTATCGAAACGGAGATTCCAACTCCCAAAAGCTTGCTTTAATCCATCCAATGGATTTCTGCTACTTACAGAATTTATTAGAATTTTCCTTGACTGTCAAATCCTTTAGGTTGTGTCCAATACATCCTTAAGTGAGTTCCCATTGAGGAATGCTTGTTTTGACATCATTTTATCAAATTTCATATTACAAATATGAACATGTGACTATGAAAATTTTAATAAGTTTCTTGCTATCCATGTAAGTTTTTCTCTAAGAAAAGTCATTCATATCCTTTGGTTTTTACACCTTAGGTTAGAATGATCAAGTTCCAAACTTGATTATTATACATGAATTGCCTTTTAGATTTTATGACTCCAAGCCATTAATCTAAAAGTGGAGTTGATATTGCATCTTTGATAGGTGGTAAATATTTCATTCTAAATGAACTTTACCTCAATACTTTCTATTTCGAAATATCCAATATTTCTTCTAATAGATTGTATTTTATCATGTGTGCAAGTACTTGTATATCTTGAACGGATTTTCACAACCCCTTGTGAAGACTTGTTCAACTTCCATCATAGGTTAAATGCTATTTTCTGGGTCTCGAACCATTCGAGATATGTTTTACTCCCACTACTTCTTTTAGAGATAAACCTTTTATCTAGAAAAGTATCATCATAGGCAACAAACCATTTGTTTCTCATGAGTAAAACTTTATCCTCAAGTTTCCTTAGGATATCCCATGAAAATATATTTATTAGATTTAAATGTGAGTGTGTCCCAGACAACTCCTTTCCTAAAGGGTCTCACCATCTTAAGTCTTTATGAAAGACAAACCGAGTTTTCTTTCACCATTTAACCTCTCTTGATGGAATTCAGATTAGTATAATCATAGCGGTTTTAAATACATAACCCCAATATGAATAATGGAAGAGCACTTTGACTTTGTCATCCAACGAACCGTATCCAATAAGGTTCTTATACTTCCACGCAGACATATCATTTAGAATGATATTCTTAGTGAAGTTAATTTGTGAAACCATTTCACAACTTTAATGATGACTGTCAAATTCTTGGTTTAATTATTCATCATCATGATCCAATCATAATTTTTGAATAGTTTTACCAAGTATAACCAAAATTCTCTTTTAGCATTTCTTCTTAATGCACCATACACATTGAAATGTATTAGGTCAATTAAGACATTAGCCTTTTTACCAATCATAGTAAAAGATGTCTTGATCCAAGTAAATAAGATTTGCATAAATCATGTGATTCCAAATCATATGACTTAAAACTCCGTCCCATGGAATTTTAGATATGCATTTCTCATTTATTTGATCAAAACAATAATGCATAAATAATTTTAATTATTTATGTTATAGTATTTATTACTTTGTTCTTCAAGATTTAGGATATAAGATTTATTTATATTATAACACAATGAAGTAAATCATAATAAATAAAGCACTTTTCTTATTCCAAATAAGAAATTAATATCCTTCATTATCTTATAACAAAATAATATTTTCTACTTCATTAGTAAAGCTACTAAACAAGTGTTCTATGAATAATGTTGCAACTCTTGCATCATTACCACTCATAGATCAACATTTACTATGAGTAGTCTTTCAGTTTACTAATTACTGCACATTTATACAAATGTGGGATCCATATCCGGTATCCAATACCCAATAATTAAAGTTTGAAAGATTAATTTATAACATAAGATTCTCAAGTGGTAGTCCTACTACCATTCCTTTTATTGATCATCCAGAATTTTGACTACAATTCTAAATGGTCAATCCAATTGCCACATTACCAAATTGCATCAATTTAGAGTTATTATTATAACCATAATTATTTCCTTTAGGTTTGACAACTCTTGTCTTACCTTTTGACTACAATTTTAAATGGTCAATCCAATTGCCATTTTTCCAAATTGCATCAATTATAGTTTTAGGTTTTGACAACCCTTGTCTTACCTTTCTTTTGGCATTTGACCCTTTTCCATTATGAACCATGAGCTCTGGAGAACCATTTTCCAATATCTTCATCTTCGCAGTTTCTCAGCACGTTAATGCAACTCGAAGAAATTCTTATTCATTTTAAGCATGTTATAGTCCATCACTAAGTGATCATAACACTTAAACAATGAATCAAGAATGAGATCCATGGCTTGCTCCAATCCAATTGGACATCCAAGTTTCTCAAGATGCTCTACGTAGCCTTTATCTTAAGCATGTGAGGTTTCACTTATTGCCCTTTACTCCTTTTGCATGAAGTGAATGCAATAATGGTTTTATACCTTTCTTGCCTAGATTGCTCTTTGAAACATGTAACTCAACTCCACGCCTATCTAATAGGCTTCCAAAGTTTCAAACTTTGTTGAAGTTTTAAGAACATAATCGTGAGCTTGAGACAACTCACATTCCTAGAATCATACTCATGATTCTTGTGATTGTCTATTCCGGCTTTGGGTTCTTTAGGAATATGCCCATCAAGAATGTACAACCCATCTTCTTGCCATAGAACCATTCTTAGGCTCAGGATCCAATCCATAAAGTTTGTACCATTCTTTTGAAGCTTTATCCTTAACAAGGATTAATCGCAACGATTTTAGTTGTCATCTGCAACTTATGCAAAATTTCCAAAATTTTACAAGTACCAATCTCATTAAAGAGATAGATAATGTATTTTCCAAAAAAAAAATACTCCCACTAAATTATATAACCTTCTTATACATCCAATGTATAATATAATTTAAATGAGCTAAGATCCAATTTTAATTTGATTTTAAGTCCGCTATGGCGGATTACACAAAACCAAATTAATTAGGTAGACAACCCTGTCAATCATATCCAATATGACTCTTAGATCATTTTTCTGAGATTCTTTTAAATTGGGCTAAGATCCAACTTTAATTTAATTTCAAGTACGCTATGGCGCACCGCTCAAAATCAAATTAATTTGGTAGACAATTTCTTGTCAATCATATCCAATATGATTCTTAGGGATCCAATTTCAAAAGCATGTTTAATCTCATCTTTGCCTAAGGCCCAAAACTGTTTTGACGCCCAATTAAGTCTAACCATTTTAAACGCATGGTTGATGTGCCTCGCTAGGGCGTGCCCACATCATCCATCTTGCTCATACATAGATAAAGTTAATGCACCTCGCTAGGGCGAACCCACATTAAAATCACCCATGCACTAACAAGTGTTTTAATCATGGCGTGGCAAAAGGACTTAAAACTTTCTTGAAGGTTCATCACCATATAGCATACAACACATTTATGAGCACACAAGATAAACATGTTACACATCAAGTTTAGCCACTAAATTAATCTCCATTAATTTAAGCATAATATTTATGTGTCATTAGTTTCTCTATTATTATGAGGATGAGATTATTTGAACTTTGGTCATCATCTCCAAATCAAGACAACAAGAAGTGCGGCCGAACTAAGCCATTGGCAACCACAATTCCGCACTAATTCAAGAAACCAAGAAAGTAGTCCATGTGGCCGAAACTAAGCAATAGATGGTCTCGATGAACGTAGGCCAATTGCATTCACAATTCCACATGGATCTCCAATCATTGAATCAAGAACTTTGTTTCTCAATTTTAGCAATTATGAACTCTTCATAATTCTAATTTCGTTTTATCTTTGAAACCTTGATTGCGATCAAGTTTGGGAAACACAATCTCGATGAAAGTAGATTAGCCATCCAAACCTTGAACTAATCTTAGAATCACAAGACTAAAACAAATAGGAGATTTAAACCCAAGATCCACACCCAAAACCCAAACCCTACCCCCGCGCCAAACCCTAGGTCCGGCCGAGTCAATGCTTGGGTCCGGTCGGACCCCTTGCGAAAAATCTAAATTTTTAAAGTTCCAAAAATTTATCTCAAAATTGTTTTTCCCGATTCAATTAGGATTTGGTATTCTTGGTGATCCAATCACCATGATCGTCAAAACCTTGAATAAACGATTTATTCTTGAATCCTTAGAATATCAAAACTTTGATCCAATCAAAAATTGATAATCCAAACAATTTTAAATCCTCCATAATTTTAATTGCGATTGAACAGTGCGATTAAAGTTTATAAAACAATAAACCACAAAAAACGCATAGACCACATAAACATCATAATCCCAATATTCAAATCATGCTAGGCACATAAACAATTTATATACACACAACATGATTTTAGTATTGAAATAATCAACATGAACGGGGCTCTGATACCACTGTTGGGTTTCGTAGTAACATGCGCAGCGGAATTAAGCATTTAAAATTTATGAAACCCAAAGCCCATAGATCCATTCATACGATTAAGTCAAATACAACATAATGAATACTAGAATACAAACCCTTGATGCCTTTGATTTTGCAACCTTGAATTCGATGGAGGCTTGAAATCTTGATCACGAACAAAGCAAGAATCACGAACTATGAAGATGATAAGTTTCACCCTCTAGTGGTATCCACACCACGAACGAATATCAAGAACACTTGATCTTGGCTGCTAGACCAAATTATGAAACACGCTTTCACAATTGTAAGAACTATATGGAATTATGAATATTCTTGTTCTTCACTTTTGGGATCTTAGAACAAGAAAATAACCTCTCAAAACCTTATGGAGGCACTCACAACAACTTGTCTAATGGCTGTAAAAAGGATCCTTAAATAGGTCCTAATCCTTAACCCTTAAGGACTTAGGAAACCTAAATCCCGTCACCAAATTAGGCAACAAGGAATTCTGGCCGACTTGACTGGCACGGTCGTGCCCTACAATCTGGCACGGTCGTGCCATCTAGTCCGCGCGAATTCCCCAGCCGCCCATTTTCGGCACGGTCGTGCTTGGTAATTTGGCACGGTCGTGCCAATCATGTCGACAGGTTTGCCTTGGTTTGGATTTATGGCACGACCGTGCCATTTTAAGGCGCACGACCGTGCCAGAGCCAAACACTGATATATTTCCATAATTCCCATTTAGTCCTTTACGATTCGTTCTATTCGTGTGTGACCCTCTAGGATTACACTAAGTTGGCAATGAGCCCAAACATGAACCCATAAGATATGATTAGGTTCTAGCAAACCGTCATACCTACCCAAATAGTGTAACTAGATACAAGTTCGCATTCCTTTTAGAACATGTCATAATCCCTTTGTCCACGATGTCATTGAACACAAGTCATGGTCAACAAGTCAACTTGTATTGTTCAATACTTTTCTCGATCCCGAATATATTGATAATCCAAATGACATTGATCCAATCAATCCATTTGAGTTTGGCCAAACATTTCACCAACATCATTCCTTCGAGGGGCCCAAGCTTGACATCTCTCCGAAGAGGGACAAATCCATTTGGCTTATTATTCTTCCCTACGTGAATCCAATCATGCCAATCATACCCTTTATAACTACCGTGTTAAGGCAGCGTTTGAATATGTCAAACATAATGTTCATCAAGTGGAAGACTATAATAACTTCATGTCTAAGGATTCAAATGACATAACTAATATGAGATTTATATATGACATCGACCATGACATAAATCTCATACCGCGGGTCATGTCCAGTACCTTGTTCCAAACAAGTACCCATAAATCTAACATGATCATCCCATGATCATTTAGCATTTATACTAGTGCTTAAGAAGCTCTAGGGACGGAGATTATTATAAGCAAACACGAGCCATAATAATAATCCTATTATCTCTTTATTATCATGATAACTTACAACGTTCAACAAACGTGCCTAGGGCACCAACACCAACAGATGGTTCATCTGTAGCTATATCTTTTCCATTAGCTTTCCCAAATTGCTTCGTTGGGTAGACATAATGGAATGTTTGTCTCTTGACTTTTTCCTGTCCTTTACCCATTGAATTAGAATGTTTTTCCTTGGGAATTTCAAAAGTTTGTTGGTTGGTAAATTCACTATCTCTTTCAGCACAGACATCACATTTAAAGTTGTCACTAGTTGATGAGAATCCCAAGCCACTTTTATCACCACTGACTTTTTGGGACTCAAATATATTCTCCATAGTGACACGAGAATTGGACCACTCATTTGTAATCTTTTTAAGATCAGTAATTTGAGCAACCAATTCATCGTTTTGAACTTTAAGAAGTGAGTTCTGTTCTGTTAGAAAAGTGTTTTTAACAGTAAGAGGAGTCATGCTCTTTATCTACTCCTTAAGGAGGGTGAGTTCAGATTTAAGTAGAGATTTCTCGGCCTTAAGCTGGGAAATTTCATCACATGATAGTGCTAAAGCTTCCTTCATACTATCAAATCTAGTGATTACCTTTTCAGCCTTCTTGAACAATTTTTCTTGTTCAGCAATCACTTCATCATCATTGATTTTAGAGATTGGAGCAGTTGGTTCAACTTGAGGTCTAATGTATGCTCCTTTTCTCAATTTGTTCCTTGCTCCAAGATCACATCGTGAGAATAACAATCCACCATCGTTTTGAGCCAGAGTGAGAAATCTTTGTTCAACGAGCTCGCTGATGGTTGGTCCTTTCTTCTTTTTCACTTCTTGAAAACCTGCAGATTTCTTGATAGGTTTATTCAAGGCATTCATATCGGGAACATCCTTGGAGAAGTCATCATCAGAATCATAAGCATCAACTTCATTATCATTTGCCATCAAACAAACGAGTCCATCATCGGAATCTTCATCGCTCTCATCGGAGTCTGTTTCAATCCAAGTGTTGTGCTCATTTGCTGGTGCTTCTTCTTCAGCAACCATTCCCTTGTGACGAGTGAACTTGGGAGTGAATTTGGGAGTATGGTTGCTCTTCTTCTGCATATATTCAAATTTGGGGATCGGGCAGCTTGATGCAAAATGTCCGGGTTTCCTGCAATTAAAACAAACAAGATCTTCTTTCCTTTTTGAATCACTGCTCCTTGAAAACTTTTGAGGAGCTTTGCTGGTAGATCTTTGAAATTTGTTGGTTGAGCCGGGTCTTGAGAATTTTCTGAACTTTTGAAATTTCTTCACAAATAAAGCGAAGTGTTCATCATCCATGTCTAATAGCTCAGAAGTAGAAATTTTGGGATCGGAACTTTTCTCATCATGAGTAGGCGCAGGAACAGGCGCAAGTGCAGGCACAGTTTCTCTGTGTGCCACCATCGCCATAGATTTTGATTTTCCTTCAGTTTCGCTAACTCGCTGAAGTTTGAGTTCGTAAACTTTGAGATTTGCATAAAGGTTCCTTAATGTCCATACATCTAAAGTTCCAGCGTCTTCAAGAGCGCTAGATTTATGTAGGTATCTTGATCCAAAAGCTTGTAGAAAATTTACTTTCAAATCTTTGTTAGTAAACTTCATGCCAAGTGAAATACATAGATTGATAATTTCACAGTAGCGTTCATAAGTTTGCCTCAAGTTTTCACCGGGGAGTTGAGAGAAATTGTTGAATCTCTTTTGTACTTCGTATTTCTTGTTTTCCTTGCAAACGGTGTCTCCTTCAATATGCTCTTCAATAGCATTCCATAGCTCATTAGCAGTAGCACAATGCATGACTTGTTGTTTCATAGCCGTGCTTAGAGTGCTTAAAAGAATGTTTCTTGCTTTGCCATCATTTGCAACTCTTCTAATTTCTTCCTCAGTCCATTCTTCCCTTGGTTTCTTGATGGTTGGTTGAACAGCATTTGTGCGTGGATTTGGATTCGCCTTCATCGGAATATAAGGTCCATAAACGACGGTGTCATGGAGCCTTTCATCGATTGAGTTGAGATGAGTCAATATGCTGAATTTCCACACGTCAAAATGATCTTCATCAAAGACCAGAACGTGAGTGTAGTTTGCAGTTGCCATAGGTTTTGAGTTTGCCATTTAGAATCGGCACCCAAGCTGTTAAGCTTGAAAAACGAAAAATGTTTTATAAAGGTGTTGGCTCTGATACCACTTGTTGGTCCCAAAGGGCAACAAGGGTATGAAAAATAGCTAGAGGGGGGGTGAATAGCTGTTTTAAAATTCTTTTCGTACCCTTGATAAACTCAATTGCAAATGCGCACTTTATCAAGTAAGCGTTATGAAATGCGCCTAAGTGAGTGAGTGAAATGCACAGCGGAATTTAGTAATGAAGATAGGCGCAAAATGTGATAAAGGGGCGCACACACACTCTAAGTATTTTGGCTCAAAGTGGTTGAAATAAGGAACTAAGGCAAATGAAATAACAACACAACACAATTCAGATCAAACAATCTACAATGAGTAAACAAGTAAATAGTGAGTGAAAATAACTTGAAAGTAAATGACAAGATAATAACACAAGCTATTTGGAGAGGTTCGATCAATGAAAGATCTACGTTCTCTACCAAGATGGTTAGTCTTGGATTTCTAATGGAGATCTTATATAATGAGTGAGTGTTACAAATTACAACTTTTGAGCTTCTACACTAACTCAAGATCTAATATTCTATGAATGAACAAATCCAAAACAATAACCGGTGTATCTCTAAAAGATGGATCTGAATGATCAAACTTAAAGAGGTGTGTGTGTGAATATAGTATCAAGGCTCTTTAGATCTTTATGATTTAGAGCACAATGAAACTAAAGTGTTATAGCTTGAAGATCTGGGCTAAGGATGAAGGTATGAAGATGTTCTTGAGGAAATCTGGAAAAACGAAGGCAATCTTCAAATCTTCAACAAATGCTTTGAGAGAGAAATTCTTGAAGTTCTTAGCAAAACTCAGCAACTTCAAAATGTTGAAGTTATGGGGTATTTATAGTGAACTTCAAAAAACTAGCCGTTGGAAATCCTTGTGGATAAGATGTGCTGTCACTCGTTGATTGGAGCATGCATATATTATGGCCACTTTGACACTCAACATAAATATGACCGTTATGGACACGTGTCAACAGATTAGGCGCATATGTATCTTTTAACCACCGTTGGATCATTGGCGTAATTTTGAATTCTCTTCAAGTCTTTGAATCTTCAATAAATCACTGAGTGTTGAATAAACACTTTGAGGCGCGTGAGCCAGAGGAGCGCATGGCGCATTAAAAACATTAGAGGCGCATGAGCTATAATCTAGGTGCATGGTTGCTGCGCGTGATCAAGAGGCGCATATACTTTCATAGGCGCGTATGAGTAGCGCGTGAGCAAATGGAGCGCATGGCGCATGGCACATAGGCGCATGGTCACTTGGCTCAAACTCAGAATGTGATTTTTCTTGAATCTTGATCTTCTTGCCCTATTTCTAAGCCTATTCTATAACAATAGACATCCTAAAAAAAATGAAGTATAAATACTTCTTACATGTGGGCCTAAAGTCCATGAAATAAAACTTAGGTGATGGATCAATCAAATCTAATAAAACCTATTACATTAAAACTGAGATATATGTGGGCATACTCAACACTATGATATATTAATTTTTCTACATAATCTTGGTTTTGGTTTAACACAATAGTTTTAATTTTGTTTTAGAGTTTCAATCTTAATTATGCTAAAATATTATTGGCCCTTTAACTATTCGGGTTTAAATTCTTGCACTTGCGTGGAGATTTAGACATAATCATTGTTGTGTTGAATATCTTTAATATTGGACCTAGCGGAAATAAAGAGAAGGTAGGTTCTGATAGTCTGGTGTGCTTAATAAACTCTTTGTGTGTTAATCGGACCTTGGGGAAGGACTAATATAGAGAGAGTAAAAGAATTGCAACTCGGCTACCCAACCGTCTCCATTCTTAAATAAGTGAATGAACCCTAAAACTCGATTATTTTGTTAGTTATCAAAATAGCATAACGTGACAGTAATTGTGAATTCTAATCCGTGAACTGCTTTTAACCTTCTTGAGTAATACCTTTACTTTATTCTGCGATCAGTAATGTTAGTTTACTTTCTTTTGCATAATTATTTTAATAGTAGTTAATCAAAATCAAACAAAACCTCCCTATTTACTTTTCTATTTTAGTTTTTAGTTTCATTCTTGTTAATTCATCAAGTCTATGTGGTTCTACACTTTGCATGTGCATATAGCTACATCGGTAACTAGTACACTTGCTAGGTTTCATATTAAAGAGAGATTTTCTCCATCAAGTTTTTGGTACCATTTCCGGGGACTTAATTAGGTTAACAAGTTTGTGTAGGTAGTGTAAATAGCTTTCATTTTCTTTTTCTTTTTTGATGTTAGTTATTTTTTTATTTATTTGGTTTATCTAAAGTTTATGTGTGAGTTTCTTTAGAGGGATGTATTGAATAAACACCAATGATGACTTAAGAGGACAAGAATTGGCTCGGCAAATAGAATATTATCTGAACAATAAGATATATGGGCCGCAAGGTTAAATTTGATAAATTATAATGTTCATCAAGAAATGTGCTAATTGTGGTGTTTATTATCATACTACTAATGATTGTCCGTCTAAGACCTATTTTCCCGAGTATCTTCAACAACCGCACCATGACTATTTTGGTTCTTTTAATCAAGGATGGGGAAATCATTTAAACAAGGTTTGGGGCGATGATGTATGATCCCATTCGTGAGCCAAGATATGTAAATAATCTACCATCACAACCTAAAGAGCAACCTTCAACTCTTATTTGGTATTTGAACAATAAAGGGGAAGAGCTAGTCTTTGACCCCACTTGTAAGCCATGTTACTATAGTGATCCACCACCACCATAACTGAAAGAGAAACCTTTAAAGAAAGAAAATAAGAATTTTGTCTCTGAAATATCCAATGATGACTCAAAGGATGGATCACATATTGATAGTTCAAGTTGGTGTTTGGAGAAGGAAGAGAATATAGAGGAAACATGGCATGAGCAAGTCATTAATGAGTTTTTGTTTGCTCTAGAGGATGGTGAGAAGAGGCATAGTGAGGAGGTTCACAATGAGGATGAGGATCTTCAACCCATCAAAAATTATGTGGAGAAAACATGGCATGAGCAAGCCATCGAGGAGCATGAATTTGCCTTATATGATGGGGAGAAGAGAGATAGTGAGAAGGTTCACGCTGCGGATGAGATTTTTCAACCCCTTATCAATCCCAATGAAAATTCGGTCATCCTTATATTACCCCCTCCTTCTTGTGATAGTGGACGAGGTAGAAAGAGGTCACAAGTGGACAAGCCTAAAAAATGTAAACTTCAAAATTCCCTTTGGACCTAAATGACGTAACAAAAAGGGAATATACATGGGGCTCTATCTGAAGATATGGACCCGCGAGACTGTAAAGGGCATCAAAGGAATGAAAGTGAAATCTAAACCGGCTAACGGCCGGGCTAACAACCTTACCCAAAAGCGCTTGTTGGGAGGCAACCCAACTAGGTATGTTTTAATGCTTTCATTTATTTGTTTTGTATGTCATGTCATCCTATGAACCCAAGGCATGTTTCTATTCTCTATGCTGTGAGGACATAGCATGTTTTGAGTTTGGGGGTAGGCATCTCTCTGATTATGTGGGTTTATAAGGGAGTGTATATAGTGACACCCTCCAAAAAATAGAAAAAAATTAAAAATTTTGTTCTTTTTATATTTCGGGATGTTAGCTTAAGTCAATGATGATCCGTGAGATTTGGTTCTTGTTATCAATTGTGTTGTCATTTAATTAGGATTACAATTGCATTGACACATATAAAACATGATTGCACCACCTCTCACTTCCATTGTTATTCTTGATCATTGTTATCAACCTACGTGCACTTTATGGGATCACTGTATATATGCTCGGGGACCGTAGAACATGATTGCATGGTTGTAAATAGCAAATAAAAAGGTTACTTGACATATATGTCTTTTCTTTCTAAATCTCTACGTACGGCCCATGTCTTTCGGGACCATTTCGCGTGTGAAATTATACCCGCCGACCCTTCTTAATGTAGCTCGCCTTTATGGACGGTAGCCAGTTTCCTTAATATTTCATAATCCAATAAACCATTATTCCATACAATCAGACCTTTCTTTGTGATAGATTATATATTCCTAATGGTTAAGGCACGTAAAAGATTGGAAAGAAAAGAGGAGATAAGGAATGCAACTCTCCCTCGCGTTCTATAATGGGAGAAAAATACGGATCAAAGCCTATCCGAAATGATTGGGCGTAAAGCGTCTGTAGGTGGCTTTTTAAGTCCACCGTCAAAACCCATGGCTCAACCCTGGACAGGTGGTGGAAACTACCAAGCTGGAGTACGGTAGGGTCAGAGGGAATTTTGGTGGAGCGGTGAAATGCGTAGAGACTGGAAAGAACACCAAGGGTGAAAGCACTCTACAGGGCCGCCACTGACACTGAGAGATGAAAGCTTGTGGTATCAAATGGGATTAGATACCCTAGTAGTGCAGCCTTAAACGATGGATACTAGGCGATATGCGATCGACTCATTCAGTACTGTAGCTAACTCGTTAAGTATCCCACCTGAGGAGTACGTTCGTAAGAATAAAACTCAAAGGAATTGACGGGGGCCCGCACAAGCGGTGGAGCATTCGTCTTTTTGATCAATCAAAACCCATTCCCAAACTGTACAAGCTTCTTACAAAGCTTACGGATTTTTGGATGTAGATGATGATATCTATATAGATAGATCATATATATTTCGCACAATGAAGTACCACACATGTGGATATATATGAGTTAAAGCCGAATCATTCATATTAGGATCTTCTACATCCTAGGTTTTTCCTTTTTATCATCTGTCTTATGAAGATGTTATTGACTGTGAACCAATATTGGGTTATTTACATACAGGGATGGAAAAAATTGCAGAAAACCAAACATTTATAGAATATTTATCTTATGTAACACGTTGGGGTTATTTAGCTACTTGTTAACTTTGTTTTGACAATCGAGTCACTTAAATAAAATTGTCGCTAGAATCATTTTTGAGCTTTAATCAAATAATGGATAAATTAGACCACCATTCGCTTTCATTTAGCACCCAATCCCTTACTCTTTACATATAGAATAGGAAATTTCTTACCTTTATGAGAAAGTGGAACTAGTGAATGATTGGGAAATCATGGGTTATGCTCTGGAATGTGATTGGGAATGAATGGAAATGGCTAAAGATCTAAAGGGTTATATAATTAAAAAATAGGGCAAGCGCAAAAATATGTGGTAGTTGCTAGTTTGTGTGAAAAATCTGTAAATAGGCACACTAAAAAAATGAGAAAATGCTTGCCCCCTTAATGTGTAAAGAGTGAATTAAAGTTCCACATAAATAGGGATTGTCTCTAACCCCATGTAATTATGTGAAAGTCCATATTTTGGGGTTGAGACAGTGGGGGAGCTTGATGAGCGAGAGTTGAATTCAAAGTGAGGATGCAATGAGATTAAAAGACTTCCTAGTTTCACTTTATTGATTTTGTATGTCCTTATCTTCTTTTGTAACCCTGAGCTTAGCCCTTGCAAATTTGTTGCACTAAAGTTATTAAGTCCTATTTTCTTTCAATATTGAGTAACCGGGTTAAAAATCGTGTAAACATGCATATGAGTTTCTTTTATATGCTGAATTGTATTATCAATGTCATTGAATTAGAGCATGATTTAGTAACCCCATTAACAATCTTAGTTCGGTGGCCATGATCTCCATTAATTCATTCATCTTGTCAGGCTGTGGTGGAAAATTGCGTCTTATATGTGTTAATGTGATTATAATCCTAATTTTATGGTGGCACTTGTTGATAACATTTGTGTGTGAGGAAATGGACTGTTTGGCTAACAACCCGTTATATATTGAGACCATCCCAAAAATATATTTTTTTTATTGTTTTTAGTTTAGATAGTAGTTTTATATTTATATTATTTTGCTCGAGGATGAGCAAAAGATAAGTTTGGAGAGTATTTGATGGATGTATTTCTAACCATCCAGATCATATACTTCTATGACTTATTTGATGCTCAACCTTGGATATTTTAATGGTTTTTTGGAGTGCTTATGAGTATGGAGAAGAAGATGGCTCCATGTGCTCTGAGTCGGTATTTGGAGGGCATATGTGCATCTGGTCGCTTGCGTGAGACTTTCTTCTCACCCAGCTCCTCGCGACTAAAGCGATTCAAATGGTGCCAGCTCATAACACCGGAACAAAACCCTGAAACCCTCTACATGAATGCGCGAACACACACCCAACATGGACTGATGCACACGCAAGGACAGTAAGAGAAATTCTCGAGGGGCTTTTCAGGTTTCTTGGGGTTATTCAGTAATTTAGCAAAATTTTAGGGACTTTTTTGGAATTTTGGAGGATCTTTCTAGAATTTTTAGAAAGCTTTTCTAGAATTACAAAAATTCTAGGGACCTCTGGGGAATTTTGGCCAGCAGATCAGATTTCTCATTTTTCAAATAAGGAATCCTAGAGTTTTCATAATTTTGATGCCTCATTAGCTCTATTATAAATATAACATTCTAGCATATTTTATTGATTCATGCTTTCACTACAAGAAAAGTAGCGTTTTGTGACTGCCAAAAGCCGTCCCCTAAATGCTAAAATCCATCGCCTATTGATAACGTGATTGGGAAAACCATCGCTGCGGCAGTCGTGTATACCCTTGTCGCGGAAAGATTAGGTGATTGGAAAAGCAATCCCCTTAAGTCATAGCTTTTCGGGATTGCTTTGCCATCGCATAAAGATTTTTTATTTTTTTATTTTTTTAATTAATAATTCTCATTTGCAGTCGCAGTAAAATTATTCAAGAACGAAGATCGTAATCAAGATTTGGAGTCTTCTATTTTCGAGCGTAAAATTCAGGTTTATGATTTTCATTATATTTCTTGTGATATTTGCTATGAGCATGAGTAGCTACATCCCTAGGTTTGCGGATTAGATGTAATCAATTACTTGATCTTTATGCTATGATATATTATTTCTTTCATATAATCTTGGTTTTGGTTTAACACAATAGTTTGGATTTCGTTTTAGGATTTCAATCTTATGCTAAGATATTATTGTCCATTTAACTATTCGGGTTTAAATTCTCGCACCTACATGGAGATTTAAATATAGCCATTGTTGTGTTGAATAGCTTTAATCTTCGACCTTGCAAAAATTCCACAGAAGATAGGTTTTGATATTTTGTGTGGTTAATAAACTCTTTGTGTGTTAAACGGACCTTGCGGAAGGACTAATATAGAGAGAGTAAAAGAACTACAACTCGGCCACCCAACCGTCTCAATTCTTAAATAAGTGAATGAACTCTAAAACCCGATTATTTTTTTAGTTATCAAAATAGCATAAAGTGACAGTAATTGTAAATTCCAATCCGTGAACTGCTTTTAACTTTCTTGAGTAAAAATTTTGTTTTATTCTGGGATCAGTAAACTTAGTTTACTTTCTTTTGCCTAATTAGTTTAGTAGTAGTTAATCAAAATCAAATAAAACCTTCCTATTTACTTTTTTATTTTAGTTTTTAGTTGCATTCCTGTTAATTAATTAAGTCTTTGTGGTTCGACACCTTACATGTACATATAGCTACATTGATAACTAGTACCTTGTTAGGGTTTATATTAGAGGAAGATTTTCTCCATCACTAGTATTTATGCTAGCTTAAATAGATTCCTTAGGAAAATTGGAAACCCTAATCAAACAAACATGTTATGTACACGAAGCTAGCCTTTACAGAAAACCAGAGCTAAGCTATGTGGCCATATAAGCCCGCATAGGCTGCACCTGTATAGTCGCTTAACCCACTAGCATTTCCATCAAATTGCAATTGAGGTTTTCCCAACTCCAAGTAAGTTGTGCGGCCGCTTCATATCGGGACAAGTCCCCCTCTATGCAGGCGCACCATGTGGCCGCTTAGGCCTGCTGTTCTGTTACCTTCGAGCTGCTCATATTCAAGGCATAGATTTCTAATAAATACCTTGACTTAATTTTCCTATAGCAATAACCATACTACAAAATCATCACATCTCCACCTTGAGTTGAATGTTCTATACCTGAGCAGACTTCTCCACCCTGCCTCAGATTTTCCCTAACTAAAGGCATCGAACTTGTTCTCTGATGGATGTATTTTTATCCATCGAAATCACATACTTCTATGACTTATTTGGTGCTTAACCTTGGGTGTTTTGATGGTTTTTGGAGTGTTTATGAGTATAGAGAAGGAGCAAAAGAATGCATGGATTCATGTACATTAAAGTGCGAAAAAAAAGGATAAAGAACGGATCAGAAAATAAATATTAATAGATGTGACTACTGAGGAATCAATTCCATTGGATAGTACTTGAAAAAATATTTCCAACGATAGTTTACACGCCCAAATCGGAGTTCATATGAAGAAGTTATGGCCTTCAGAAGATTGCATATAAAATGTACAAGTCGAGAAGCAAGGGGTGCGAACGCACACCAAGCTTAGGGCGCGCGCACCCACAACAGATCAGATCTCCCGGCCCTCTGGAATCTGGTGAGCATGCACACTTCCGGACCGATCGCGCTCCTGCAGGGACATTAGAGAATTTGGCCAGGGACCTTTGGGAATTTCCAAAATATTGTGGGCTTTTTAGTAATTTCCAAAATTTTAGGGGCTTTCGTGGAATTTTTGGAGGACCTTTGGAGAATTTGCTAAGGGATTTCTGGAAGTGCAAAAAAATACCAAGGGCTCCTGAGGAAATCCGGCCACCGGCTTTTATTTATCATTTTTCAATAAGGAATCCTAGGGTTTTCCTAATTTTACACCTCCTTAGCCCTAGTATAAATATAACATTCCATCCACTTTATTTTATACTTACTTTTATTCAAGATTCAAGGATTGTAATCAAGGATTCATCAATTCAATCCAGGTTTTGATATTCTTTCATTTATTCTTTGTTCTTGATTTTATTAGTATGAGTTGCTAAATAACTAGATTCATGGATTGGTAGTAACAAATACTCCCTCCGTCCCAGTTTAAGGTTCTTACTTTCCTTTTTGGTATGTCCCAGTTTAAAGTTCTTAGTTGCTTTATTCCTTAAATGGCAAATGATGAATAGTGTTTTGGACATCATTGTCTTCATAAAGTTCATATATTACAAAAAAAAAAAAAAAAAAAAAAAACATCACTTACCCATCTACTTTTCACCCACTTGGTTATGAAAGGATAATTATATCCTCCACACACTACTATTCTTACCTCAAACTTGCCTTAATAAGCGTGTAAAGTCAAACTAAGAACCTTAAACCGGGACGGAGTGAGTACTAGATCTCTATGTTGTTGATTTAATTCTTCCATTCTATCTTAATTCCTATTTATCATAATATTCTTCATGCTAAATTCTTTAGTTTTAATTATATGTTAAGATATAAATTGGCTTTATAATTTATGGGTATCTATTGTTACAGTGACTCGGGCATTGATACATTTACCACTATTTTAATAATTAGATTCAATTGAAATCGTGATTGAAATCGAAAGAATATTGGTTCATATGTTCTTAAGTAATTCATGAATTCTTGGAAAATTATACGGACGTGATAGCAAAGTATAATTTGATAGGAATAGTAGAATTGCAATCCGGCGACCGAACCGTCTCAATTCTTACTTTTGTGAACGAACCCAAGAATGAGATTGATCTTGTCATAAGGAGCATAGCATAGAGTGAAAGTATTTGTAAACTCATTCCGTGAATCTATTCGTTAATCTTGATTTAATCTTTCGTTTTATTTGCTTTCTTAGATTAATTTAAATTCTAGTTTTTAGTTTAGTTAAATTACTTTAAACCAAAACTCGAAATTTATTTTATTGTTTTAATTGCATTCTTGTTAATCCTTCAAGTCTCTGTAGATTCCACCCTTGCTTGTGCATATTACTACACCGGTAACTAGTACACTCTCTAGGTAATTTAATTAGAGGGAGATTTTCACCATCATTCTCCATAAACAGCCAGATTTGCCCCCTTCGAGCACCATACTAATCACACTAGACAACCAGATTCGCTCTGTTAAGCAGTCAAATATGATTTACTAAACACCCAAATGTGCCTCTAAACGTTCTATCTAGAGCACCAAAAATTGTCTCACATGGCAATCAACAGATATTCAAATTTGACAAATTTTATTGACACTGGACATCTCCTACCAAAAGAAGTGCAGAATGTTGATTATCTTTAACTGTTTAATTCTTTTTCGTTATCTAAAATAAATTTGAAAATAAGTGTGTTGATATTATATGTTTGTATAATTATACTAACTTTAAAATTATTACATTAATTATTATGAGTGTATTAATACAATAAATTTGCATCAATATAAATTTTTTATATGCATTCATTTAAGTGCAACTGTTACTGAAATATGAAAAGTTTCAATATAACTTAATACATTAATAATTATTATGATAAAGTAACTTTTTAACTTTTAGGATATAAGAAATGAAAAGTCATAATTAAAATATAAAGTCACATTAAAAATTTATGTTAAGGCAATTTTTAAGTAATCCAGTAAACAAAAGAAATTCGCAAATTAGTGTGAACCAAAAATATTAGGTTTGTACTGAGGTGAGAGTGAGGTAGATCTGCTACTGCTCAAATTTGTTTGTTTTTCATTGGACCAACAAAGCAACGAGGTTTGCTGAAGTCATCAGATGCGTGTGTAGAGTTTCAAGAGTTCCACACAAATTTCAATTAAATTATTTTAAATATAAATTATTATAATTTAATCTAGTAACAAAAGTTTATTTTTGGGAAGGGAGCAAAATTTTAGAACAATGTTACTTTTTAAGTATAAATGATGGCAAAGTATTAGTTTAAATGTAAAAAGCCATACGTATCTTTCAATTGAAAATTTTGAGAAAAACTTGTTTTACGTTTGTTTTAGTGTAAAACATGTTTTCATCATTTAATGTAAAACAAAATCTTTTAATGTAAAACAGATTTTACACATTTCTTAGTGTAAAACAGGTTTTTTATAAGACTCGCTCATCTTTCAAATAATATAGTGTTAAAAAAACATTGCATGCCCACTTAGGTCTTGCCCTACCTCCGCCAATACCTGTAGTCAAACTCCATATCCGCTATGCTTTAGGGTAAAGTTCTACTCCCTTTTCCTAAAGTGGATGTACAAATTTCAAAATCAAAGGATATTTTTTTTTAAATGATTTTTTTTTTATAATTTGGTGTCAAAGATTTAGTAATATTTTTGAAATTTTCTTTTGAAACATTTACTTTTGCAATGATAAAGAGACCAGTGAAAAAAAATCGAAAGAATACATTTAGGGAGAAAGTTATTCTCAAAAAAGACATTTATACTGGGACGAAAATTCTTGGAATTAAACATTCATTTAAGGAGAATGGGATTATATTTTTATTATATTCCTGAACTAACATTTATTTTACTTTAAAATGAAAATGATGAAACGCGTTTTTTAAATAATTTTATCCTTTATAATGCTTGTATAATTAAAAAAATCATTACTTAACTGATTTATTTTTTACAAGTTGATTTATGAGTAATGATTTGAATAATTATGTCTTCAACTCATTAAATATTTTACCCACTGTACTATTTACATGATAAACATGCAAAATCAAAGTAAGATGCTAAATCTAGATACGGAAAGTCAAAACACCTTACCTCAAAATGGAGGAAGTGTATAAAATGATAGTGTAATTAGTAATTGAATTATATGTATGTATGATTATTTTTCTTACCACAAGAAACTTGAGATTTTTTTGGGGTTAATCGTGCCTTACGCGTGGACAAGTACTTGGGTGGCGCGGGGCTAAATCATCGTGAGCCAAACATTGGGCTCGCACATGTAAAAGATCATTTTGATACCATGATAAAGTCTGAGGTTTCATCTCAAAACCACTTGGCTATGGAAAGACTGACCCTGAATCTTTATAAAGTCATTGTTTGGCTAGTTGATTCTCAATGTGAGATACTTGCTCCAACACGCCCCTTCACGCGTAGACGAACTTTTGGCTTACACGTGGACATGTACTTGGGTGGCGCCGGGCTAAATCATCATGTGTAAAAAGTCAGCTCTGATACCATAAAAGTCTAAGGTTCTATCTCAAAACCAATTGACATTTAGAGGAGTGGCCCTAAGTCTTTATATAGTTATCGTTTTGCTAGTTAATTCCCGATGTATGATAATTGCTTTAACAAATACTATTATATCATAATTTTGACCCCTTCGTCAAAATTCATGACTCAGCCCATCAAGTATGTTTCATTTTCAAATATCGGTCGTAAGCAATTTAAGCCATGGCAAAGCCTTCAGTAAAATTTCGTGAATTGTTTCAATCAGAGAGTGGAAAAAAGAGGGACGCCAATTGAATTTGTTGTATTTTATGAGTTTCTTTTACTGTGCAAATAAAGACTATGCATGTCAAGTACATGGAATTCTACAGACAGATTTTCCAAAGGAATTTTTGTCTTCTTAAGTGACATCCTCATAGTTTGTGTTATAAAATAATGACAGCTTGGGTTAATATTTATGATCTGAAAATTGTGACAATTGTGCCGTCTAATTGCATAAAAATCAAATTTTAAAAGAAAATGACTTACGTATATTTTACAATCACACCTTTTGTATATGCTCAGGAAAAAAAGAGTTGCATCTTTTAATACATTGGTTACTCTTTCCGTCCCAAAACATTTTTCCATTCATAAGTCTCATTTCTAAAAATGTTCAAATTTTATTAGGTTTCTATTCTCCCTACCCCACTTGTATACTCACACACTTAATTTTGGGTCCCACTCAGTGGCGGATCTAGAATGTTTTGACAGCGGGTGCACAATTTACACTACAAAACTTCAAATTATTTTTTTTGAATCGCGATTAAATTATAATACATTACACCACTAAATATTCAAATTATATGTTCAACACTAAATTAAATTGTAGACTAACAAAGACAATTGTAGACATTATTACAAATAAAATAAAATATGACTTGAACGGTTGGAGTTTTAGATTTTCTTGAGATCATTACAAAGAATTTATTGAAATATTACAAATACCTTTTAGTTTACTAAAAATAATAATAAAAAATATATATGACTAGTATTAATTAGTTAATAATGAAGAATGGTTAAATTTAACTAATTTTAAAAAATATGTATGACTATATTAACTTATGAAGAAGGCCAAATTTTATCTAATTAAATTTTGAATAATTAAAAGAAATCCAAAGTTGCCTTTGAGGCTTTGAGTAAACTTGTAAAAATGAGAGATATAGAGAGAGAGAGAGAGAGAGAGAGAGAGTAAAAAGATAGTATAGAATATGAGAGAGAATAAAAAAAAAATTGCTAGAAGGGAGGCTCAAACTTAGGTTGTCTAAGTGACTAAACTTTCAAACTAAGCACTATTACCACTAGTACATACATATATTCTTCACAATTATGTCAGTGTTTTATTTATATTGAATCCGCGGGTGCACTTATCAAATAAATTTGAAAAAAATAAAAATAAAAAACTACAAATTGCAGTTGACCGGGTGCACTTGCACCCCCATATAGAACACAAGATCCACCTCTGGTCCCACTTCTAAATCTCACTCAACTCACAACATGTTTCCCACTCACAATACTTGTTAAAAAAGAGTATAACTGGGAACTAGCAAGCAGAAAGGGAGAAAAAGGCAAAAAGGAGCGAAACAGAGCTCATAAGACACGGCCAGGCACAAGGGGGTCAAAATCATGTCCTTCTGGAATGGGGTACACGGGGGTGCAAGGTGAAGCACTCGATCGTGCTGCACGGCCGTTCTGAGTGAGGCATGCGGCCATACAATTTCTGGGACAGACCAAAAGTGCTGATTTCGAGATTTTTTTTCTGTCTAGGATTTAGACTCATTCTAGGTTTAGTATATAAGTAAAGTTCCGCCCCCAAACTTGTTGTAACATCACATTAACATATTCTAGTGCAAAATCTTGGCTTGACCCCACACGTAGTCATATGAAATGACAAACTTAGAAAAAATAACGTGTGTTTTCTAGTGTTTGCTTTGGTTTTATCGTTCTTATTTGCTTGTTGGATTTGCATAATTATTATCTTGCGATCTTTTTGTTTGGAGAGTCAATACCACAACAACAGGCATCAGAGCTGCTGGTTAGACGATCCTAGTGTTTCAAGTAGTCAAGATGGATAAGGATAAACAAGCGGTAGAAAAGTTCGATGGGTCAGACCATGCGTTTTGGACGCTGCAGATTGAGGATTATCTATACGGTAAGGATCTCTATGAACCATTACTTGGGGTCAAACCTGAAATCACTAAGGAGGATTGGGAATCGATGGATAGAAAAACCATTGATTTGATTAGGTCAGCTCTGGCAAAGAGTATCGCTAAGACAACCAGGAGGGCTAAAACCACCAAGGAGCTACTTGATTATCTGGTTGAGATATTTGAAACACCGCCTACTATCAACAAGGTTAATCTGATGCAGAGGATGTTTAATTTTAAGATTCTAGTGGGAGGATCATCAGCTCTCCACATCGATGAGTACATAGATCTTATTGACTCATTGGTTGCAGTGGAGATTACGTTTGCAGATGAGGTTCATGCTTGGTGTTGCTAGTGTCCTTACCAAGGAGTTGGATAGGAACAGTGACAGCGCTAAGTGCTTCAGCAAGTAAGAACAAATTAAAGTTTGATGATGTCAAGGATTTACCTCTGAGTGAGGAAAATCGTATGAAGAAGTTGGGTATACTGTCTACTTCGGGTGTCGCTTTGGCTATGACTAGCAAGGGGAAGTCGGGTACTAGAAATAAAAGAAAATCAAAAGCAAAGGAGAGCGTAAAAGGTGGTAAATCTAAGCCTAAGGATATGGATAAGCCCAAGGTCGTGGTTGCGAAGGGATCAGTTGCATGTTATCACTATGGTGAGAACGGCCACTACAAGAGGGATTGTCTCAGACGAGGAGATATATCAATAAATGTGGTAGCTAATAGTGAAGATGTGCTGATTCTGAGTATTAGTTGTTGGGTTTCCAAGTAACATGCGCAGCGGAATATAGCAATTAAAATTTTAAGAAAACCCAAAGCCATGGATCCGTTCATATGATTAAATCAAATACAACAAGATGAATAGAGGAATAACTAACCCTTGATGGCTATGAACTTTTCTTCGGTCTTGGTGGAGAAACTTGAAGACTTGATCACGATCACAAAGCTTGAACACGAACTTTGAAGATGATGATTTTCACCCTCTAGCGGTATCCACACTTCGAACGAATATCAAAGGAGCTTCTTTGATCTTGGTTGCTAGACCAATATTATGAAACACACTTTCACAATATAATAAAGAACTATATGGAATTTATTTGTGAGTTATTTTGTTCCTCAATCAATGATATCTTAGAACAAAATAAAATCTCTCTCAAACTCTTTGAGACTCACAAAAGCACTAGTAAATATGGTCTGGCCGAATTGGTGTTTTTATACACAATTAAGACCTATTCCAAATAGGAATCTTGTGCCAAAAACCTTCCTAAATCGAATTAGGAATTGTTCTGCCGCCAGACCGAGCGCCCGCCCGGTACCACCCGAGCGCCCGCTCATTTGGGCAGAAAGTCAAGGCCCTTTTCCGGCTTATTCAGGCGCCCGCCTGGTTCAACCCAAGCGCCCGCTTGGTTGACCAGGAGGCCCAGAATAATTCCAGAAATTCCCTTGAGGTCCTTCGACCCTAAATTCCAATATAGTCCTTTTATTTAAGATTCGTTCTATTGTGTGTGACCCTCTAGGATTATACTAAGTTGGCAATGGGCTCAAACATAATCCCATAAGATATGATTAGGTTCTAGCAAACCGTCATACCTACCCAAATAGTATAACTAGATACAAGTTCGCATTCCTTTAGAATATGTCACAATCCCTTTGTCCACGATGCCATTGAACACAAGTCATGGTCAAACAGTCAACTTGTTTTTGTTCAATACTTTCTCGATTCCGAATATGTTGATAATTCAAATGCTATTGATCCAATCAATCCATTTGAGTCCGGCCGAACATTTTATCAACATCATTCCTTCGATGGGCCCAAGCTTGACATCTCTCCGTGGAGGGACAAATCCATTTAGCTTATTATTCTTCCTAACGGGAATCCGATTATGCCAATCATACCCTTTATAACTACTCGGTTAAAAGTAGCGTTTGAATATGTCAAACATAATGTTCATCAAGTGGAAGACTATAATAACTTCATGTCTAAGGATTCAAATGACATAACTAATATGAGATATATGTTCGACATAGACCATGACATAAATCTCATACAGCGGGTCATGTCCAGTACCTTGTTCCAAACAAGTACCCATAAATCTAACATGATCATCCCATGATCATTTAGCCTTTATACTAGTGCTTAACAAGTACTAGGGACGGAGATTATTATAAGTAAACATGAGCAACAATAATAATCAAAACATCTCTTTATTGATATGAAATAAATGATAACAATTACAACGTTTATTAAACGTGCCTAGGGCACCACTACCAACAATCTCCCACTTGCCCTAGGCCCAATCTCCCATGTATCTAATACCCATGGACCTAACATGACCATCATGTTTAGCTTGTGGAAGTCCCTTTGTTAGCGGGTCCACAACATTGTCATCAGTCGGTACTCTGCATATATTTACGTCTCCCCTATCAACGATCTCTCGAATGATATGAAAACGCCTAAGTATGTGTTTGGATTTCTGATGTGCTCTTGGTTCCTTTGCTTGAGCAATAGCACCATTATTATCGCAATAAAGGTCTATTGGATTAGCAATACTAGGAACCACTTCAAGTTCAGTTATGA
The DNA here is from genome assembly GCA_026119855.1 of Campanula takesimana. Taxonomy (NCBI): domain Eukaryota; kingdom Viridiplantae; phylum Streptophyta; class Magnoliopsida; order Asterales; family Campanulaceae; genus Campanula; species Campanula takesimana. The sequence goes on from JAOWBW010000002.1 coordinate 729,132, forward strand.
ACTTCTTAATCCAAACAGCTTCCTTTGCAGCATCCGATGCAGCAATATACTCAGCTTCTGTTGTAGAATCAGCGGTTGTACTTTGCTTGGAACTCTTCCAGCTTACACCTCCACTATTTAACATAAACACAAAACCCGATTGCGATCGGCTATCATCTTTGTCGGTTTGGAAGCTTGCATCCGTGTAAGCATTTACAACGAGATCATCTTCCATTCCTCCATAGACCAAAAACGAGTCTTTAGTTCTTCTCAAGTACTTAAGAATCGCTTTTACAGCTATCCAGTGATTTTCGCCAGGGTCGGATTGGTATCTACTTGTCATGCTCAAAGCATAAGATACATCCGGCCTAGTACAAATCATGGCATACATGATGGACCCAATTGCCGAAGCATATGGAACATCATTCATTTTCTCACGCTCATCTTTTGTCTTAGGACATTGAGTCTTGCTTAGAGAAACTCCATGTAACACGGGCAAGGTGCCTCTCTTAGAATTTTCCACACGGAATCTTCTAATGACCTTGTCAATGTATGTACTTTGGCTTAAACCAAGTAGCCTCCTTGATCTATCTCTATAGATCTTAATGCCAAGAATATATGCGGCTTCACCCATATCTTTCATTGCGAAGCACTTTCCTAACCAAGTCTTCACAGACTGAAGTGTAGGAATGTCGTTTCCAATGAGTAATATGTCATCCACGTATAAAATAAGGAATAGCACTATGCTCCCACTAATCTTCTTGTATACACAAGGCTCATCTTCGTTCTTGATGAAACCAAACTCTTTGACCGATTCATCAAAACGGAGATTCCAACTCCTAGAAGCTTGCTTCAATCCATAGATGGATCTCTGCAATTTGCATACCTTAGAATCTTCTTCAAAACCTTCTGGTTGTGTCATATACACATCCTCTTGGAGTTTTCCATTCAGGAAAGCGGTTTTGACGTCCATCTGCCATATCTCATAGTCATGATATGCGGCAATGGCAAGCAAAATTCTTATAGACTTGATCATTGCTACGGGTGAAAAGGTCTCATCATAGTCAATACCATGAACTTGCCTATAACCCTTCGCTACAAGCCTAGCTTTGTAAGTATGCACCTTCCCATCCATGTCAGTCTTCTTCTTGAAGACCCATTTGCATCCTATGGTTTTTACACCTTCGGGTGCATCAATCAAATTCCAAACTTGATTGTCTTGCATGGATTGCAATTCGGATTCCATGGCTCCAAGCCACTTGTCCGAATCAAGAGAAGACATCGCCTCTTGGTAGGTTGACGGTTCATCATTCTCAATGATTTCTACCTCATTACTATCCGTTACGAGAAATCCATATCTCTCGGGCTCGGATCGTAACCTACTAGATCTGCGAGTTGCTTGTGTATTTTGAACAGGTTCCACAACTCCTTGTGGTTCTTGTTCTTGTTCCACTATTGGTTCAATGATATTTTCTGGGTCTTGAATTCCTTCAAGATTTATTTTACTCCCACTGATTTCTTTGGAGAGAAACTCTTTCTCTAGAAAGACACCAGTTCGGGCAACAAACACTTTGTTGTCCTCACGGTTGTAAAAGTAATATCCTCTAGTTTCCTTAGGATATCCCACGAAATTACATTTATCAGATTTGTGTGCAAGTTTGTCTGAGACAAGTCTTTTGAAAAAAGCTTCGCAACCCCAAATCTTCATGAAAGACAGACAAGGCTTCTTTCCGCTCCACATCTCATATGGAGTCTTTTGAACCGATTTAGTTGGAACACGATTTAGTGTGAAAGCAGCGGTTTTTAGGGCGTAACCCCAAAAGGATATTGGAAGATCAACTTGACTCATCATTGATCGAACCATGTCTAACAAAGTCCGATTCCTCCTCTCGGACACACCATTCCATTGTGGTGTTTCGGGTGGAGTCAATTGTGAAACTATTCCACAATTCTTTAGATGATCATCAAATTCTTGACTCAAGTATTCTCCACCACGATCTGATCGAAGTGCCTTTATACTTTTGCCAAGTTGTTTTTCTACTTCATTTTAAAATATTCTAAATATCTCAAATGCTTCACTTTTATGTTTCATTAGGTAAACATACCCAAATCTACTATAATCATCAGTAAAGGTTATGAAGTATTGAAATCCTCCCCTAGCATTGCTACTTAATGGTCCGCATACATCGGAATGTATCAACCCCAATAAGTCACTTGCCCTTTCACCTAGCTTGGTAAAAGGTGTCTTAGTCATTTTTCCAAGAAGACACGACTCACAAGTATCATATGACTCGAGGTCACATGAACCTAAAAGTCCGTCCCCATGGAGTTTTGAGATACGCTTCTCATTAATATGACCAAGACGGCAATGCCATAAATAGGTATGATTTACATCATTAGGTTTAGATTTCTTATTTACATGATAGACATTGTTATTATTTTCATTCTTGACATCCAAGATATAAATGCCATTAAATGAATTAGCAATACCATAAAGCACATCATTTAAATAAATAGAAAATTTCTTATTCTCAATAAGAAACTTAAAACCTTCATTATCCAAACAAAAAATTGAAATAATATTTCTGCTTAAATCCAGAACATAATAACAATTGTTCAAAACAAGAATTAATCCGGAAGGCAAAGTGACTTCATAAGTCCCTACGACTAATGCAGCAACTCTTGCTCCATTCCCCACGCGTAGATCTACTTCACCTTCTTTAAACAGTCTCCTATTCTTTAGTCCCTGCACATTTAGACAAATGTGAGAACCACATCCGGTATCCAATACTCAAGAATCAGTGGTAGAAAGGAGAATATCTATCATATAGATACCTGAAGTCGACGCAGCCTTGCTGCCCTTCTTCTTCTTTTGCTCTTCCAAGAAAGCCTTGCAATTACGTTTCCAATGACCAATTTCTTGACAATGGAAACAGATTGCATCCTTTTGTGAATCGGGTTTTGCCTCAGAAGCCTTGGCAACCTTTGCCTTGCTTATTTTGGGTTTGAAAACTTTCTTACCATTTCCTTTGGCACTAGCCTTCTTCCCATCATGAACCAAGAGAACGGGAGAACCTTTCTCCACAATTTTCATCTCTGCTGTTTTAAGCATCCCATGAAACTCAGAGAGATTCTTATCCATTACATGCATGTTATAATTCATCACAAACTGATTATAACTTTTAGGCAATGAATTAAGAATGAGATCCGTGGCTAGCTCCAATAGGATTGGATAGCCAAGTTTCTCAAGGTGCTCTACATAACCTTTCATTTTAAGAAAGTGAGGACTCACTTGTTGCCCTTCATTCATTTTACTAGTAGTGAATGCAACAATGGTCTTGTACCTCTCTTGCCTAGCTTGCTCTTGAAACATGGTTCTCAACTCCACGCCTATCTCATAGGCTTCCAAATGTTCCAAACTTTGTTGGAGTTTTGAACACATAGAAGCAAGCATGAGACAACTTACATCTCTAGAATCATTACGATGTTTCTTGTAATTGTCTCTTTCTACCCTAGGGGCAGTAGGCGGTGGTTCAGCAGGGAGAGGCCCATCGAGAATGTACAACTTATCTTCTTGCCTAAGAACGATTCTTATGCTACGGATCAAATCCATAAAGTTAGTACCATTCTCTTCGAGCTTATCCTTCTCAAGGATCGATCGCAATGACATTGATTGAGTGTTATTAGTCATTATCTACAAATATGCAAAATTTTCAAAATTTAATAAGTACCAATTTTTCATTAAAGAGATAAATAATGTATTTTTCAAACAAAATACTCCCACTAAATTATATAACCTTCTTATACATCCAATGTATAATATAATTTAATTGGGCTAAGATCCAACTTTAATTTAACTTTTGAGTCCACGGAGGCGGACCGCTCAAAAACTAAATTAATTAGGTAGACAATCATGTCAATCATATCCCTTATGATTCTTAGATCCTTTTATGAGATTCTTTGAGAAATCCAATTTCAAAAAGCATGTTTAATCTCATCTTTTGCCTAGGCCCAAAACTGTTTTGACGCCTAATTAAGTCCAACCATTTTAAACGCATAGGAACCATTCAATTTAATGCACCTTGCGGAGGCAAGCCCACATTAAATTAATGAACCTCATCTTGCTTATAAATGAATAAAATCAATGCACTTCGCGGAGGCGAACCCACATCAAAATCACCCATATATAAACAAGTGTTTTAATCATAGCATGGCAAAGAAGGATTTAAAACTTTCTTTGAAGGTTCATCATATATAGCATATAACACATTTATGAGCACATAATATAAACATGTTACACATCAAGTTTAGTCACTAAATTAATCTCCATTAATTTAAGCATGATATTTATGTGTCATTAGTTTCTCTATAATTATGAGGATGAGACTATTTCAACTTCGGTTATTATCTCCAAATCAAGACAACAAGACGTGCGGTCGAACTAAGCCATATGGCAACCACAATCCCGCACTAATTCAAGAAACCAAGAAAGTAGTCCATGTGGCCGAAACTAAGCAATAGATGGTCTCGATGAACGTAGGCCAATTGCATTCACAATTCCACATGAATCTCCAATCATTGAATCAAGAACCTTTGTTTCTCAATTTTAGCAATTATGAACTCTTCATAATTCTAACTTCGTTTTATCTTTGAAACTTTGATTGCGATCAATTTTGGGAAACACAATCTCGATGAACGCAGATTAGCCATCCAAAACTTGAACCAATCTAGGAATCACAAGACTAAAACAAATAGGAAAATCAAACCCCAAAATCCACACACAAACCAACTACCCAAAACCCATTCCAGATCAACAAGTCTGGACTGGTTCTGTTACTGGTTTTGTCGAATTTATCGAAAATTCCATATTCAGATTTTAACCAAAATCAGAACAAATTTTGACCACCGAGCGCCCGCCTGGTCATCAGCGAGCGGGCGCCTGAATAGCCAGAATGATACAGAATTTTTAATGTTCAAAAATTTTGTCTCAAAAATATTTTTCCCCGATTATTAAAACTTTGATCCAATCAAAAATCAATAATCGAAATAATTCAGAATCCACCATAATATTTATTGCGATTGAATCGTGCGATTAAAGTTGCAAAACAATAGACCACATAAAATCACAAAACACATAAGCATCATATATTCCAATATTCATATCATGCTAGGCACATAAACAATTTATATACACATAACATGATCAAGGTATTGAAATAATCAACATGAACGGGGCTCTGATACCACTGTTGGGTTTCCAAGTAACATGCGCAGCGGAATATAGCAATTAAAATTTTAAGAAAACCCAAAGCCATGGATCCGTTCATATGATTAAATCAAATACAACAAGATGAATAGAGGAATAACTAACCCTTGATGGCTATGAACTTTTCTTCGGTCTTGGTGGAGAAACTTGAAGACTTGATCACGATCACAAAGCTTAAACACAAACTTTGAAGATGATGATTTTCACCCTCTAGCGGTATCCACACTTCGAACGAATATCAAAGGAGCTTCTTTGATCTTGGTTGCTAGACCAATATTATGAAACACACTTTCACAATATAATAAAGAACTATATGGAATTTATTTGTGAGTTATTTTGTTCCTCAATCAATGATATCTTAGAACAAAATAAAATCTCTCTCAAACTCTTTGAGACTCACAAAAGCACTAGTAAATATGGTCTGGCCGAATTGGTGTTTTTATACACAATTAAGACCTATTCCAAATAGGAATCTTGTGCCAAAAACCTTCCTAAATCGAATTAGGAATTGTTCTGCCGCCAGACCGAGCGCCCGCCCGGTACCACCCGAGCGCCCGCTCATTTGGGCAGAAAGTCAAGGCCCTTTTCCGGCTTATTCAGGCGCCCGCCTGGTTCAACCCAAGCGCCCGCTTGGTTGACCAGGAGGCCCAGAATAATTCCAGAAATTTCCTTGAGGTCCTGCGACCCTAAATTCCAATATAGTCCTTTTATTTAAGATTTGTTCTATTGTGTGTGACCCTCTAGGATTATACTAAGTTGGCAATGGGCTCAAACATGATCCCATAAGATATGATTAGGTTCTAGCAAACCGTCATACCTACCCAAATAGTATAACTAGATACAAGTTCTCATTCCTTTAGAATATGTCACAATCCCTTTGTCCACGATGCCATTGAACACAAGTCATGGTCAAACAGTCAACTTGTTTTTGTTCAATACTTTCTCGATTCCGAATATGTTGATAATTCAAATGCTATTGATCCAATCAATCCATTTGAGTCCGGCCGAACATTTTATCAACATCATTCCTTCGATGGGCCCAAGCTTGACATCTCTCCGTGGAGGGACAAATCCATTTAGCTTATTATTCTTCCTAACGGAATCCGATTATGCCAATCATACCCTTTATAACTACTCGGTTAAAAGTAGCGTTTGAATATGTCAAACATAATGTTCATCAAGTGGAAGACTATAATAACTTCATGTCTAAGGATTCAAATGACATAACTAATATGAGATATATGTTCGACATAGACCATGACATAAATCTCATACAGCGGGTCATGTCATGTACCTTGTTCCAAACAAGTACCCATAAATCTAACATGATCATCCCATGATCATTTAGCCTTTATACTAGTGCTTAACAAGTACTAGGGACGGAGATTATTATAAGTAAACATGAGCAACAATAATAATCAAAACATCTCTTTATTGATATGAAATAAATGATAACAATTACAACGTTTATTAAACGTGCCTAGGGCACCACTACCAACATTAGTAATGCGCTAGAATCATGGGTGCTGAATTCAGGGGAATCATTCCATTCTTGCGGACGCGAAGAGGATATGGAGAATTATACTTTTGGGGATTTTGGAAAGGTCTATCTTGCAGATGGTGAGCCTTTGCAAATCAAGGGAAAGGGAGATGTCAGAATAAGAGCGTCGAATGGGTCAGTTCTACAGCTTCATGGGTTAGACACATTTCGGGTTTGAAAAAAAGCCTATTATCAGTTGGGCAGTTAGATGAAGAAGGTTACACGATGACTTTTGGTGCAGGAATTGGGGTTTTATCGGGGGAGATTCTTAGATCGCTCAAGGTAATAAGGAGAGAACATTGTATTTGCCGAATAAAACCAAGGATTGTATCGTGGTAGATGCGACTAAGGTTGATACAGATTTGTGGCACTGTCAATCGGGTAACATGAATAAGAAGGGGATACGGGTACTTTGCTCAAAGGGAAGACTAACGGGTTTGAAAACAGTTGAAATAGAGATTTAAGAAGACCGTGTGTTTGACAAAGAGGCAAGAAGTAATTTATCGAGGACGAGTATGGCTTTGAGGAAAGCAAAGTTAGAATTGATTCACACAGCTCAGTGGAGGCTGGCTCCGGTAACTTCTCTAGGTGGTGCGTCATATTACATGACCTTCACTGATGACTCTACAAGGAAGGTCTGTGTTTATTTCTTATAACATAAGGATGAAGCATTCAAGGTGTTCAAGAAGTAAAAGGCCTTGGTGGAGACAGAGATGGGACTCAAGGTTAAATGTTTGAGGTCTGATAATAGTGGGGTTCATTGGTTATGGCGGAAATGACTTCGGGTATAAATTTTGAGATGGTCAAAATCATAAAGTTATTCAGAGTCGGGATGTCATATTTAATGAACAAGTTTTGTACAATGACAGAAAGAGGACGTCTGATAGGATTAGAATAGAACCAGAGCTTGTTGAGTTGGATATTCTTGACTCGAGTGGTTTCACATTGGGTATTACATCTATCTCCTGAGCTTCTAAATTGGAAATGATTGTTGCTCAGTCTACTGCAAAAGTAGAATATGTGGCGGTAACTGAGGAAAGCAAAGAGATGGTATGGTTGCAGAAGTTCTTAGGTAAACTTGGGAAAGCATGAGGGATAGTGTGCTCTATAGTGTCAGTCAGAGTGCAATTCATCTAACAAAGAATCTGGCGTTTTATTCTAGAACGAAGCACATCGAGCTGGGGTTTCACTACATCAGGTATCTCTTGGGGAAGAAGATCTTAAGGCTTGAGAATATTCAAGGATCAGAGAACCCGGCTGACATGTAAACCAAGGTTGTGAACTTTGATAAGTTGAGGTTATGCATAGCTTCAATATGGCTTGGAAACTAGAGGAGGAGGAAGGCACTTCAAGGATCGAGGTGAGCAAGGAGCCACCAGGAACGAGTTGAAGGAACGGATATGAGGCATATATACATTTGATCTCTAGGTGGGAGATTGTTACAATAGAGTACAACCACGAACTAGCGCCAAGAAAATGAGAAAAGGGAAAAAAGGGGCGAAGCAGACCTTGCACGGCCGTGCAGGTCATAAGACACGGCCTTGCACTAGAGGGGTCAAAATCAGGTCCTTCTAGAATTAGGTACACGAGCCTGTAATGTGAAGCACTTGGCTGTGCTACACGGCCGTATTGGGTTAGGCACACCGCCGCGCAACTCTTGGGCCGAGCTAAAAGTGTTGATTTCGAGATTTCTTTTATGTTTAGATTTTGGAATTGTTTTAGGGTTAGTATATTAGTAAAGTTCCCCCCCCCCTCAAACTTGTTGTAATATCACATTAACATATTCTAGTGCAAGATCTTGGCTTGGATGTGCCCCCAGGCGTAGTCAATCAAATTGACGAACTGGGTAAACAATTTTGTGTGTTTTCTTTGGTTTTATCGTTCTTATTTGCTTTTGGATTTGCATAATTATTATCTTGCGATCTGTTTGTTTGGAGAGTCAATACCACAATAACACTTTTGAATACATATACTCATTCATTAATTCCAATGTATTCTTAAATTGGTGTAAAGTGTTTTGGGATTGAGAGAGTACATTTTATAGTTACACGAATTACATATTTTAATATGAAAAACTAAATTGAATTCCGACGGTCATATTCTCTCTCAAACATTTTTCTTATCATGATTATTAGGTTTTCAGTCACTCATTTCTTGATTAATACTCCCTCCCATTTCAAAATGTTGTTTCCTCTTGTTCTTGGTTAATTGCAATTTGGTTACGTGTGTTTGTACCACTTTTGCAATTTGGTTCCCGTGTTTATAAATGTTAAAACCCGATTCATGTGTTTGTCATTTTGTTGCAAATTGATATGCGAACTAACGAAATGTTAGTTTCTTTACACGAAGACAGTCATGTGCACATCACATCATGACTTTATCATTAGCTAGTTGGTTTCTTTATAAAAGATTGGAGATAGTGTGTTTTATAGAAGAGAGTTGACACATAAGGCGCATGTAGAAGCAACGGATGACTGGAACAATAATAAATTATACTCTCTCCGTCCCATAACAAACTTTTCATTTTGCTATTTTAGGGAGTCCTATTGGAAACTCCCACTTACCCAAAAATAAAAAGATTACTTCCACTTTCTCTCTCATTCCACTCACAACAACTATCCACTTACTATTTCCTACTCCACTTTCTCTCTCCTTCCCACTCACACCACCCACTTTTTCTTAATTCCCGTTCCTAACATCTATGAGAAGTTTGTTATGGGATGGAGGGAATATTTAAAATTTTACCTTAAAACGAGTTGGTGATAAAAAGAATAACTCTTCAAATATGTATAGTAGTCCATAATTAATTATTTATATTAAATATAAAATATACTATTTAACATAAATCAATATCATACGCACTAGTATACTGTCCCATGTATAAATCTATTTAATAGCGATAACCAGTGTTCTAAAAAGTGCTAGGCGCCCGCTAGGTGGCAAGAGCCTATCGCTTAGGGAACTAGTCGGGGCCTAGGCGTGTCTGAGAAATTAAGACATTTTATAATTTATTAATAAATTTATATGTAATTATATATTTTTATATGTATAATTATATACGTTTTTATAAATATTTTTATATCACTACACTAATGTTTTACTTTTTAAATATTTTTTTTTAATAACAATTATTTTGGGACAAAAAGATGATATAGCTCACAATTTTAACACAAACGCACACAACACACACCACACAAACACAACGCATGCCACACAAAAGAATGAAGAACCCAATCCATTTACATCCCAGCCCATTTACATTCCCAACACATTCCCCAACGCCCTAAACTAGTAAAACCCTAACCTTATTATGTCTTCTTTCTATCTTTTGAGTCTTTGTTGCGCCGTCACCTACACTCTTCTCTCTCTCTCTCTCATTTTATGGCTCTCGTTTCTCTATTCTTTTATTGGATTTCTCTCTCGTCTCTCAATCTCTCTCTCTCTTCCTCTTTAATCTTTCTTTTTCTCCTTCTCCACATGCCGCCGCCACCACCCTCCTCTTCCCAGCCACGGCGCCACCATTATCTCCATTTCCGCCGCCGCCCATCCACCGCCGTCTAGGCCCGCCTACCGTCGAATTCTACTGATTTGAAGGAAATCATGGCAGAAGACCACAGCCTAGCGCTTAGGTGACGGCCTAAGCCGATTTTTAGAACACAAGTGATAACTGCACCAATTTACTGGTTCGGAGTAGTGACGAACCACAAATTTAACTCATTTCAAACCATAATATATAAACCCTCCATCCCAGCACAAGTTGGACTTTTTTTTTCCTTTTAGGCCGTCCCAAAACAATTAAGACTACCCAAAGTGGAAATGTTTTAATATATTTATATTCAATCAACCCCACTATTTAACCTCACTCATTCTCTCTCTTCATTTTTTTCCAATCAATTTATTCAACTAACACTACTATTTAACTCACTCATTCTCTACCAGACATACACTAGTTTTCTCTTAATTATTGTGTCCACTCTTCTAGTACTCCCTCCGTTTCATAATACATGTCGTTTTAGACTTCTTCACACATATTAAGAAATGCAATTAATACATATTAAAAAGACATATGTACCCCTAAAAGTATCCAATTACATAGGCATTTAAATGCTTATATAAGAAATAGTTCATAATTAATGAATAAGTGTATAATAGGTAAACAAGAGTAATTCTTTCTTGGTAATTAATAGTAAAACGTCAAATATTTTGGAACAAAAAATTTCTCCTAAAACGTCATGTATTATGAAACGGAGGGAGTGCTACTTATGCTGGGACTGAGGGAGTATGTCTCTAAATTTTGAAAATATTAATATAGCGCTAAAAAAAAATTTAATTGTTAATACGAAGGAAAGTTAAACAATAATTTTAAAATTTAGAGACATACTCCCTCTGTCCGAAGGAAAGTTAAATAATAATTTTAATTTATTTTATTTATTCTATGAACATATAGAATTTGTAATTGTTAATTTTACAAATGCTAGCAATAAATTTTTTTATACTTTTATTAGGATAACTAAATTAAATTAAAGTTATTTCTCAAATTTTTCTTCATGCTAATGTTAAAAAAAAAATGGGTCAGTTGCAATTTGGTTACCTTTGCTTGTACCAGTTTTGCACTGTAGTTCACGTGTTTATAAATCAACTCGATTTTTTAAGTGTATGTGTTAATGTCTGGACGAGTTGAAGGGATATACTGCTTTTAGAAGGATAAAAGCGAGGGATTTGGTATTTATAGTGTAGGAGATAATTTTACCATTAATGGAGGAATACTGAGGTTGTTACCGTTAAATGAAGAAGGTGACGACGGACCAGCCCCTATTAACATACAACACACACGTGCCATACACACCTGCACTGCACTGGAAATGACAATTATACCCTTAAATAAAAGTCATGTGATAAGCACATGACTACTTTCTCGTAAAGAAACTAACATTCGTTAGTTTTGATATCAATTTGCAACAAAATGACATATACAAGAATCGGGTTGTAAAATTTACAAACATGGTAACTTAATTATAAAAGTGGTACCAACACATAACCAACTTGCATTTGACCCAAAAAAAAAAAAGAGTAAACAACATTTTGAAATGTTAGGGAGTATTAATCATGAAATGAGTGACCGAAAACCTAATAATCTTGATAAGAAAAATGTTTGAGAGAGAATATGACAATCGGAATGCAATGTAGTTTTTCATATTAAAATGTAATTCATGTAACTATAAAATGTACGCTCTCTGTCTCAAAACACGTTACACCATTTTGAGAATGTGGGAATTAAGGAAAGAGTATATATATTTAATAGTGTTGTTTTGGTATTGACTCTCCAAAACAGATCGCAAGATAATAATTATGCGAACCCAACAAGCAAATAAGAACGATAAAACCAAAGCAAACACAAGAAAACACAAAAAATTCTTTACCCAGTTCGTCAATTCGATTGACTACGTCTGGGGCACTGTCAAGCCAGTATCTTTCACTAGAATATGTTAATGTGATGTTACAACAAGGGATGTCCCCTCAAATCTAAATATTGTCCCTGTTAAGTACTCTATTAGATGTGAGATATATTGTCTAATAGAATACTTAACATGGACAATATTTAGATTGGAGGGGATATCCCTTTATCAACAGTTTGTTTTAAAGTGGAACCTCCAATATAATTTATAATCAGCTCAGTCCACCTCATGCTTTACACATGGTCTCTCTCTACTTCTTACCTCTGTTTGAAAGGCGCGCGACTAAGGCCACTAGACTCCGCTTTGGCGCTAAGCGACCATAAAATATGGCGATTAACTCCAAATTTTACAAAAAAAAAACTCGTTTAAAAACCGCCCTCTAAGCGTCCTAAGCGTCGACAAATTGGGTTGGGCTTCATCATTTGTCATTTTAAGAATGAGACTCTTATTTTGAGATGTACTAAAAAGAAAAGTACGAATCTTATTCTGGGACGGAAGGAATAATTTTGTATGCTCTATGATTTGTACGTTCTTGTGACATTTTCAACTCTATTTTGACTAATTTATTATAAATTATGTCTAAATACTCGGCACTGTCTAGACTCCGTATAAGCCTCGCCTAACCGCTTTAGGCGCTAAACCCGTTTTTGTTGCTAAGCAGTTGCCTAGCGATTTTTAGAACCTGCTCTTACCCAAGACTAAATCTAATAATATTTATAAGGAGAGTAGGTATTAAGGAAAACGTGTTTCCATGAAAATCTAGAAAAAAAAAAATCTAAGGGACTTGAAAAAATGTTTTCTTAAAAAAAAAAAAAAAACGGTTATATTTTTGTATATATCTGACACTTGTTTTAAAACAATAGGTGGCATTTTTGTAAATAGCTAGCAATTGTTTAAAAAGCGTGTGGTGGCATTTTTGTATATAACTGTAATTTATCAAATGCACTGTGACTATTAATACACGACTGACACTCTTTAACACTATTACTGACACTCTTTAACACATGAACTGGCACTTTCTAATACTAGCACATGCACTTAGAAAAACCTTCCAGGATCAATGTTTACAAATGTTAATATAAATAACTGACATTTTTTAACACTACCACTAACAATTATTAAGATAGTCAGTTTCAATATTTATAAATACAGTTAATATATCTGGCACTTTATAACACTAGCACTGACAGCTATTAAAAGTGTCAATTTATTCGTTTATAAACGCATGAATGACTGATATTTTGTAACATTATCACTAACCTTTACGATTCAGATGCGCCCTTCTTATTTTAAAGATATCACTGCCTGTTTTAAAATTAGTATGAGTTATTTAGAAAGAAAAAGCACCACCTCTTTTAAAAATCCATTTTCCTAAGTGTTTTTTCATAATACATAAATAAATATTTTTTGGGCTTATAGATTCAGCCTTGCTTGAGCTTCAATTTGGAGGTTACTAATCCGTGATCATTCAAATATTTAACATAAGACCCAATTCCAAAGGGTTTAGGGAATTACACTCTGTCTACTAGGACTATTGATGCAGGAGTTAGCTTGAGGCCTTGAGCATAAATATTTTTTTAGGGATACATACTAAAAAAATCCCTTTAAAAATTATATTCAAAAAGTTCAAAAATATTAGTTCTATCTAAATAGTCATAAAAATAAATTTTTAATATCAAAAACTCCAAAAACGATTTGATAAATGTTAACTTTGAAATTTTGTGTAAGGTAATTTTGTTTTTTATGTAGTGAGGTGTACTTGAATATAAAAGCTATTAATTAATATTGACAATAAATATTTTTATCCTTATTACTACAATACAAGGAATGACAAAAAATAATTGAAGAATGAAACCTACAGTCGGACTATAATTGAGTGATTATTTTTTAGAATTTTACCTAATAATAAGAATGTTCTTGATCGTATCCATTAATAATAAAAAAAGAAATTGTGGTTATAAATTTAATTGTTATAAATAATTAAAAAAAATATAATAATATAATTAAAAGTGTCCATGATCAATTTTTCCAAATATTATCACAATTGTCACTATTTTTAAAGTTAGTATTGAAATTATTACTTTTTTAGTTTCACTAGCTATCACTGACAATATTTAACAGTATCACGGATATTTTTTTATAAAATTTTAGGGGTCTATTTGAGGAGATAGCCCACTTAATTTGTAGATCTCAAAACTCCCTTCAATATGTTACGTTGTGATTCATTTGGGGTCAAAAAAGTTAATTCCATTGTCGCGCATGCGCTCAATAACACAGTCACTGACACTAACAAAATGCATGCACTTGCACTACTTTTAACTCTCAGTGGCAGTTAAGAATGGCAACGAGAAGGGTTTTGGATGACAAGTTTGGCATTACTCAAAACCACACCGATTCGAGTCAAAATCTTGGGTAAAAACGCGTTTTACAAGACGCCAAGGAAAAACGTGTTTTTAAAAAAGCGCGGTGGCATTTTTGTAAATATGTGGAACCTCTTAAAAAGCGTGCGGTGGAATTTTTTAAATAATCGGAACCTCTCAAACGGTTCTGGATATCAATAAAAAGCCTTCTGGATGTAAGTTTTGAAGCACATTCGAAGAAGGTCATTGCCAATAAACATTCTGGATATCAATATCAAATTGTTCTGGATATATATATAAAGTCATCTGGGGGACATGACATTTGAAGAAGGTCATAGCCAACAAACATTCTGGATATCAACATCAAATTGTTTTGGATATATATATAAAGTCATCTGGACATGAGTTTCAAGCATATTTTAAGAAAGTCTTGGCCAAGAAAAAATCTGAATATCAACCTCAAAAGGTTCTGGACATCAATAATAAAGCCCTCTGAATATGATTTTAATGATATTTGAACAAATTCATAGCAAACAAACATTCTGGATATCAAATTAAGAGGTTATGTATAGAAATAATAGAGGTTCTGTATAGAAATAAAAGAGGTTCTGTATAGAAAAAAATAAAAATAAAAAAAATAATTTTTTTAGTGCAAGTGAGAGTATTTTTTTAGTGTCAGTTCTAGTGTTTTTGATAGCCAGTTGTAGTGTTTTTTTATAGCCAAAGAGCATTTTGAAAGAAACTTTAAAGCTGAAAAGAACTTTTGAGAGTGATAGCCAGAACCTTTGAATGGGACGAAAAGATTATGTCTTTTAAAACGCGCGATGACATTTTAGAAAATAAGTTGAACTTCGCGCACATTGACCATTTTGTAATAAATGGAACTCTTTTAGAACGTGCAGTGACATCATCGTAGACACTCAAAGACACTTTTATTGGCCACTAGAAAACACAATTATTGGAATTACTCTGGTACTGCGAGTAGGGATGGCAAAAATTTCAAACTTTTCCCAAACCCGACCTTCCCCTAATGAAAAGAGTTTGAGAATGGTTTTTCTAAATCCAGGCGGGTTTGGGACGGGTCTAACACTACCTTGACCCACCTCATTTATAGTTTTGTTTTAATATATTTTTCTAAATATATTTCTTCTATATACTTTAATTGCAATATATATTTTAATTATATTATACAATATACCTTTTTTTAAATCATCTTAAGAGAAAAAAATTAGGGTTGTATAATGAAATAGTAGTCTTTCTTTGATTAAATATAGTAAAAGTTTGGGGGGGTGTTTCAAGTTTTGGTTTAACTGAGTCGGCAGGCTTGAGTTTTAGAGGGTTTGAATCGGGAGTTGCTCTCTTGTAAAACGCGTTTTACCAAGTGATTAGGAAAAATGTGTTTTGCAAAAACGGCGAGATTTGTCGGAAAAAAAAAAACTTCAAATGACAATTTGAAGGCCTAAACGACGTCTTTTGGCGCATGTTGACAAATTTCCTTTTTGGGCGTCTCATTGATAAGTTACACTTTCCTAAAATGACATAGAATCTTTATTATTCCTCTCACTCATTCTCTCTCCTACTTTATTTTTATACTTACAATACCAATGGGAAAATAATGGAACTATGCAATGTACTATACCCTCAATTTCAAAAAAAAGATAATGTACTATTTAGTGACCACGCAATGCAATATACTTTTGAGAAATGGATCAAATAATGCCACACGTTAAATTTTATTAATAAATCCATCAAAAATGTAACATGAATTAATGATTTAACAAAACTCCTTCTCCATAATTGAATATTCCTCATCACAAGAGGTAAAATTGAATAATACTATGGGCACAAAAAAATCACAAAATCTTTCTAACAAAATCCTAGGTGTAATGATTTTATTGGTGTTTTTAAGTAGAGTGTGACGGGTCCATTATCGATGCAACCAATAAAATATCGTCACCTCATTTTGTGAGCAAGGTTTTGTGAGTTTATTTTGTGCCCCTAGCATTGCTCAGTAAAATTTAATAACCCTAAAATACAATCCCTCAAAATGAAAAACCCTAATAAAAATCTTAATTGTCTCCTTTCTTCACGGTCACAACCCCCGCTCCTCCATCTCCCCTGCGCCGTCTCCCATCTCCATCTGTTGACAAAACAAATTGAAACAATATTGAAGACATTGTGGAACAATTTGGGGGAAAATTCTCTCTCTATTTTTCTGTAAAATTGGTTATTTACAAATGAACAAGAAGCCTAATTATATACAGATCAACGCTAACTGCTCTATCTAATCCTACTTATCAGAATAAGACAGCTGTACAGTTTGTTATAACAATAACACATACTCCCTCCGTCCCAGCTCACTTGAGACTTTTTGACTAAAACTGGTCAACTTAAGGTCGGTTTGACCAACACTTTATAGAAATATTTATGATCCAAATAAAAATAAAAAAAAATTAAAATGATCACCATTAAAAATCCTCTCAATAACAATTTTTAAATATTTTTTTTGAACATAAATATTTCTATAAAGTGTTGGTCAAACCGACCTTAAGTTGACCAGTTTTGGTCAAAAAGTCTCAAGTGAGCTGGGACAGAGGGAGTATTTACATTTGAGACCCTTGACAATGAACTGTTAGCTCCATTGGTCTTGAGTTTCTAAATGAACTGCATTGTGATACTTTGACACTTCATGTTTAACTGCAGTAGGCTTGTCTTTGTAGCAACAAAAGGTTTGCTGTTGATTTGAACTGTCAGAGCCTGTATTACTGGTAATACCATCCCACCCCATGCCACAGCCGTCGCCATCCACACCCGCAACAAAATCATCAGCTTGAGCATCAATTTTCCCGGTCGATGTGGTCACGCCCCTTTTTCCGAAGGCCTCCCTTATCGTCTCTATCGTCAGATTCTGATTTTGAGGTGTATAGGTGGGTTTCCTCAAATTTCGATGAATTGCACAATACATCAAATTCAAAAGTGTATCTCCCTCTAACTTTCTTTCTACTGCTGTGTAAGGTCTGAATTTTTTGTAATTTTGTAACGGAAATTTGATTTTTCCTTTTAAAAAACAGAAATTTGATTTTTTGGGTTGTATTTGTGTGTTATGCTCTATTCATGTTCGTGATTATTTAGGGGATTTCGCGTTCATTTTCTTGTCATTTTCCTTCTGGGCATTTTATGATGTTGGTTGTGATGATGGTGGCTATGATGTTGATGGTAAGGTGGTGGTGGTGGTGGTGATGCGGTAGCTGTGATGGTTGTGGGGGTGGGGGTGAAAATGGTGGGGAGTGGGATTGTGGACTGCGACTGGGGTATAATTGTGGCAGTGTCCGCAGTATTGGTGTTAATTGTGGTGGCAGTAGTGAGTTGGTGGTGGTGGTTGCTGACGGAGTGTTGAGTAGCTTTCCTTCTTAACAAATAGTGTTGTATTTAACATGAGTTAATTTTTTCTAATAAATCTCAACATTTTTGTTAAGTTTTTTACATCGTTAGGTTCATTTAACGCATATTGCATTATATTAAATGCTACAAAATAGTACGTTGCATTATGTGTGTGACGAACCGTCCCAATTTCATATAAAGTTTACGCAGAATATTATTTTATAATTAAATTTGTGTTAGTTTGATTATTTTTAAAAGACTTACTTGATATTAAAATATTAAATAAAAGTATTTGAGTTGCAAAATGATTAACTAGCATGAGTAGAAGCTAAAATAGTTGAGTTAGTATTTGTAAATAATGATAAGGGGGTTAAGTGTTAAAGTTGAAACTTTAGGGATTTAAATGTAATTGATCATATTGGAGGGGCCTTTGTGAAATTTGGATATTATAATTGGGGAAGTCTTCGTGAAGACTCTGGCAACAATTTTTCCCCAACAATTTTTCCCCGACTCTTTCTCTCCTTCTGTTCTACGAGTGTTCTTCCCCCAAAGAAATCATTTTATCTCGTTCATTATTCTTCCGTTCTAAAATCCGACTTCATCAAAATGTTCGGGGCGTCGATTAGATCAAATCTAGCCGATCAGAAAAATATGTCATCGGTACTATTTCTGTAGTAGGTAAGTTACTACTCCCCTTTAAATTATAATATTGTTATGCATATTATATGTGATACTTTTGTTGATAATTGTTGTTTTGTGAGAGTATTGGAGCTATTTGTTATTTGGGCTATTTTGTGAGTATTCTCACTGTTGGAATCATTTCTTGCGTTTATATGTTATAAATATTACACAAATATTGAATAGAAACAGAATTGAAATACAAAACAGAAATTAGAAACTGGAACGAGGTGTAGTTGGGTTTGTCCGAGTCGTGTAAACCAACACTGTCCTTAAGACAAATTCGTCCCCTCACCGGTGTTGTGCTTGAGGATACGTTGGACGCCTGTCTCCCAGGATACAACGGACGGACCGGACGACGACTGCACAATAGTGCCTCCGGCGAACTTCGATGTGCCTGGAAAGAATCACCACCAGAAAAGCAGGAGGGCCAAGGAAAACGCTAAGCAAAAAGATGAGAGACTGTTTGAAAATGTTTGTTAAAATGGCTGTCCAGAACACCATTTTATACTGCTCAAATGACCCAATTAATCACCCAATTAATCTGGGAATCAATGGAATTAATTTGGCTGTTACAAAATTAATTATGCAATGAATGGCTTTTAATTCTGACTGTTACAGATTCTGTTCCAGCCGAATTCAAAAATTCAGGGACGGAAAAAATAATCAAAAAGTGAGCTTGTCACGCCTAGGCCATTTCGGAGCTACATTCGTGTCCGCAGGACGCGCACACATGAGTCCAGTGGTCCGTGGCATAAATCGACAAATTTCCAACTAAATTTGCACCCCCCCCTGCGCACCCGGGCGCGAGAGAGAGCCTCTAGTCTACACAATCTTAACCCATACAAATGGGTAATTGTATTTATACTAGCTCAACTTTTTATTCTAAACCAATGTGGGAGAAGTTCACTTGGCTTTACCCACAAATGGTCTTAGAACATTATTTCTCCCATTATCCCATTTGGGATACCCTTTTACAAGGAAGGATCCTAGGGAATTTTCCCTTCCCTTTCCATGTGGGATAGTAACCCACTTCCCCAACTTACCCATTCATTTTTTAGCATTTCAACTTCTACTTTTCATTACATAAATTGGACACACCAATTTATTACTAACAAGTAGGAGTTATTCTTTAATCAACAAATGATTTTTATTTAAGAAACGCGCGCAATTTCTCAAATTTCCTTCACACATTTACACATTTTTCCAACAATCCCCCACATGAAGGAAATTAAGAGGAATATGGTGATAAAATCCGGCAGACAAAAACTTGCATACGTAGGTGTGGGAATAATGCCCATTGAACCTCCGCTCGTACTAGCATATTTACTCTACTCGCAAGTCGATAGACGCGATGTCCTTGAATCGATATGCTTTTTGTGTAGCCGGTCATATACTAGACACAGGTAATGTCCTGACACATTTCCGTTCTCATAGCTGTGTTCGTTCGTGGCCCTGAACATGTACCTGGTTCTGCGAGAGGGTCTAAGAATTGAGCCTCACACAATTCTCCTCGAAGCGGCCCCACTTCTCTCTCACATAGGTGACGTCTTAAAGGTAACCCGTTTACCCCGCGTGACTTTCTCGACGCGTAAGAGTCATTAAAAGCATTTGCTTATCCTTGTCCCTTCGGGATGTCACTAATAGAATGGGCTTGGGGTTTTCCCCCACAGTGACGCTCTAGTCTTTTAACAGTTAGGTGGTCCCATTGAATCTAGTTCTTGGGATCTCCAGTCATCTAGATTGGGTTTTCCGCTGTGATTAACTTTCCAAGAGGCTTTAGTCCCATTCCATATCTCAATGTTTCAACTAACTCTTTAATTAATCCTTTTGTTAAAGGGTCCGCAATATTTTCTTTTTACTTTACATAGTCAATAGAAATGGTACCAGTTGAGAGTAGTTGTCTAATGGTATTATGTCTTCGACGTATATGTCTAGACTTACCATTATACATAAAGTTTTGTGCCCTTCCAATCGCTGATTGGCTATCGCAATGTATACATATTGCGGGCACGGGTTTTTCCCATCTGGGAATATCTTCTATAAATTGGCGTAGCCACTCGGCCTCTTCACCACATTTATCTAACGCTATAAACTCAGATTCCATCGTGGATCTAGCTATAACTGTTTGTTTTGAAGATTTCCATGATATAGCAGCTCCTGCTAAAGTAAATACATATCCACTCGTAGACCTTGAGTCTTTGATGTCGGATATCCAATTAGCATCGCTATATCCTTCTATCACCGCAGGATGACGCGTATAGTGTAATCCATGATCTCGAGTATATCTTAAGTACCTAAGTACTTTTACTATACCTTTCCAATGTTCCGTACCCGGATTACTAGTGTAACGACTCAGTTTGCTTACCACGTATGCAATATCTGGTCTTGTACAACTCATCAAGTACATTAGGCTTCCAATAATTCTCGAGTATTCAACTTGAGAAACGGTTTCACCTTTATTCTTTGTTAGATGTAGATTTGGATCAATTGGAATTTTAGAGATAGCTAAGTCATCTTTGTTAAATTTCTCAAGAATTTTATCCACATAATGTGATTGACTTAAAGCCAATCCATTGGATATTCTAGAAATTTTCACACCAAGGATAACGTCCGCTAATCCCATATCTTTCATGTCAAACTTCGAATTTAACATATCTTTAGTGGATTTGATCATCTTAGCACAACTTCCTATGATAAGCATGTCGTCTACGTAAAGACATAAAATGACATAACCATTTTCCGTGTCTTTTACATAAACACATTTATCACATTCATTTATTTTAAATCCACTTCCTATCATGGCTTGATCAAACTTTTGATGCCATTGTTTTGGTGCTTGTTTCAAGCCATATAGAGACTTTACTAATTTGCACACTTTCTTTTCTTGCCCATGTGAAACAAACCCCTCGGGTTGTTCCATGTAAATTTCCTCTTCTAAATCACCATTTAGAAATGCGGTTTTTACATCCATTTGGTGCACTTCAAGATTCCTTAAAGCGGCTATTGCAAGTACTACTCTTATTGATGTTATTCTCGTTACCGGAGAATATGTATCAAAATAGTCAAGGCCTTCTTTTTGCTTGTAACCTTTAATTACAAGTCTTGCCTTATACTTGTCAATTGTCCCATCCGCTTTCATTTTTCTTTTGAAAATCCACTTATATCCTAGTGGTTTACAACCCGGAGGTAAATCCACTAACTCCCAAGTGTGATTTTGCAAAATAGAATCTATTTCACTTTTAATTGCCTCTTTCCACAAAGGTCCTTCCGAAGAGCCCACGGCCTCTTTATAAGTTTGTGGTTCACTTTCTAACATATAAGTTAAAAAGTCCGTCCCAAAGGATTTTTCTATCCTTCCTCGTTTACTACGTCGAGGTTCTATTTCTTGTTCTTGTTCATCATTTTCATCATGATGAACTTCTTCTTCTTCTATTGAATTATATATCCGTTTAGATGAACTTGCTTCATTTCTTTTACACGGAAATATATTTTCATAGAAATAAGCATTTCTTGATTCCATTATAGTATTCTTGTGTATTTCTTGAATTTTCGATTCATGTACAAGAAATCTATAAGCACTACTATTATGTGCATACCCAATAAATATGCAATCAATAGTTTTTGGTCCAATTTTCACCTTTTTAGGTGTTGGAATCAAAACCTTAGCAAGACACCCCCACACTTTCATGTATTGGTAAGATGGCATTCTTCCATGCCACAATTCATAGGGGCTCTTGTTTAATTTCTTTCGAGGCACTTTATTTAATACATAGTTCGCCGACAACACGGCATCTCCCCACATGTTATCCGGTAACCCCGAACTTATAATCATGGCGTTCATCATTTCCTTTAGAGTCCGATTTTTCCTTTCGGCAACTCCATTGGATTGCGGTGCATAAGGTGCCGTTGTTTCGTGTTTAATTCCATGTTGAGAACAAATATCCTCAAATGGAAATTCATACTCACCACCACGATCACTTCTTATGACTTTTATTTTCCGGCTAAGTTGATTTTCAACTTCATTTTTATAGAGAACAAATTTCTCTATAGCTTCATCTTTACTTTTAAGAAGATACACATAACAAAATTTAGTGTTATCATCTACAAAAGTCATAAAGTACTTATTTCCCCCACGTGATTGTGTTGACTTGAAGTCACATAAATCCGTATGAACCAAATCAAGTGGTTCATTATTTCTTTCAATAGAATGGAACGGAGTTTTTGTGAGTTTTGCTTCTACACAAATTTCACATCTATGTTTGTAGTCTATTTTACATTTTGGTATGCAATTCAAGTTAATTAATTTACGAATAGTATCATAATTAACATGTCCTAGTCTACCATGCCACAAAATGGAAGACTCAAGCAAGTAAGCGGAAGAATTTTTCATTTCATTTCCTTTGGCCTTAATTGCCATTACATTGAGCTTAAAGAGCCCATCACAAACATACCCTTTTCCTACAAACATACCATTCTTTGACAAAGTGACAACATCCGACTCAAACACAATACGAAAACCATGCTTGTTCAAAAGCGATCCGGACACCAAATTTTTCCGGACATCGGGCACATAGAGCACATTGTTGAGAAGCAATTCTTTACCGGAAGTCATCTTGAGCACCACCTTCCCTTGTCCCTTGACCTCGGAAGTAGCCGAATTACCCATGAATAATTTTTCACCATTTTCAAGGGCTTCAAAGTTACTAAACATGTCTTTGTTAGAACAAACATGCCTAGTAGCACCGGTGTCAATCCACCACTGTTTTGGGTTAGAACCCACCATGTTCACTTCGGAAATAACCGCCGCTAGCAATTCGGAAGCATCTTCAACCACGTTGGCTTCCTTCTTTGGCTTCCTACACTCGGAAGACTTGTGGCCCTTAATACCACAATTGTAGCAAGTTCCACCAAACTTGTTCTTGGAGACTCCTCCCTTAGGCTTCAAAGCACCTTTGCCTTTGTTCTTGCCTTTGTTCTTGGAGCTTTCACCATGCTCCACCACATTTGCCTTAGCCACATGAGCCTTAGAAACAAGAAGATGATTCAACTTCTTTTCCGCGGCCCTATTACCCTCTTCAATACGAAGGCGAATAGCAAGTGCCTCAACATCCATCTCCTTTCGTTTGTGCTTCAAATAATTCTTAAAATCACTCCAAGCGGGAGGCAACTTTTCAATTATAGCCGCCACTTGGAATGTTTCACTCAACACCATCCCCTCGGCATGGATTTCATGAATTATTATTTGCAACTCTTCTACTTGACTTTTAACGCTTTTAGAGTCCACCATTTTATAATCGAGGAAGCGGCCAACAACAAATTTCTTTGCACCCGCATCATCGATTTTATATTTGCGCTCTAAAGCCTCCCAAAGTTCCTTTGCAGTTTTCTTTTCACTATAAACATTATACAATGAATCGGACAAACCATTCAGTATATAATTACGGCAAAGGTATTCCGAATGCTTCCAAGCATCAACCGCAGTCACGGCTTGAACATCGGCATTCTCACCAACTTGTGGAGGATCTTCACTAAGAAACCTCTTCAAGTTCAAGGTAGTCAAGTAAAATTGCATCTTTTGTTGCCATCTCTTGAAGTCTTGGCCAACAAACTTCTCCGGTTTCTCGCTGTGATGCACCGGAGTAGGAGCGGGTGGAGCAACAACAGTCTTATCACCACTGTTTTGCTCATTCTGCACTGTCTCCACACGAGGAGGGTCGGCTCCAGCAACTTGCTTTGAGGTGTTCGAGTCAGAAACCATTTTCTGAAAACAAACAAAGCAATTTAGTTCACTGTTTTGATTCTGTTTCTCTTCAACAGAGAAGGATTTAGTTTGTCTTAAGATTGTTATAAATATTACACAAATATTGAATAGAAACAGAATTGAAATACAAAACAGAAATTAGAAACTGGAACGAGGTGTAGTTGGGTTTGTCCGAGTCGTGTAAACCAACACTGTCCTTAAGACAAATTCGTCCCCTCACCGGTGTTGTGCTTGAGGATACGTTGGACGCCTGTCTCCCAGGATACAACGGACGGACCGGACGACGACTGCACAATAGTGCCTCCGGCGAACTTCGATGTGCCTGGAAAGAATCACCACCAGAAAAGCAGGAGGGCCAAGGAAAACGCTAAGCAAAAAGATGAGAGACTGTTTGAAAATGTTTGTTAAAATGGCTGTCCAGAACACCATTTTATAATGCTCAAATGACCCAATTAATCACCCAATTAATCTGGGAATCAATGGAATTAATTTGGCTGTTACAAAATTAATTATGCAATGAATGGCTTTTAATTCTGACTGTTACAGATTCTGTTCCAGCCGAATTCAAAAATTCAGGGACGGAAAAAATAATCAAAAAGTGAGCTTGTCACGCCTAGGCCATTTCGGAGCTACATTCGTGTCCGCAGGACGCGCACACATGAGTCCAGTGGTCCGTGGCATAAATCGACAAATTTCCAACTAAATTTGCACCCCCCCTGCGCACCCGGGCGCGAGAGAGAGCCTCTAGTCTACACAATCTTAACCCATACAAATGGGTAATTGTATTTATACTAGCTCAACTTTTTATTCTAAACCAATGTGGGAGAAGTTCACTTGGCTTTACCCACAAATGGTCTTAGAACATTATTTCTCCCATTATCCCATTTGGGATACCCTTTTACAAGGAAGGATCCTAGGGAATTTTCCCTTCCCTTTCCATGTGGGATAGTAACCCACTTCCCCAACTTACCCATTCATTTTTGAGCATTTCAACTTCTACTTTTCATTACATAAATTGGACACACCAATTTATTACTAACAAGTAGGAGTTATTCTTTAATCAACAAATGATTTTTATTTAAGAAACGCGCGCAATTTCTCAAATTTCCTTCACACATTTACACATTTTTCCAACATTATATACATAAGATAAGAAGTTGTGAAAGTACTTTTGAGACGGTGAATTAGAGTTAGAATGATAAATAAATATTTGGGGGAAGTTGTAATAGTATTTTTGAGACGGTGAATTAGAGTTAGAATGTTAAATAAATATTTGGGGGAAGTTGTAATAGTACTTTTGAGACGGTGAATTACAGTTAGAATGATAAATAAATATTTGGGGGAATTTGTAATAGTATTTTTGAGACGGTGAATTAGAGTTAGAATGTTAAATAAATATTTTGGGAAAGTTGTAATAGTACTTTTGAGACGGTGAAATAGAGTTAGTGTGAAAGAATTAAATATCACTGGCGGAGGTGAGTGAGAGACCGCCCAAATAGGGCCGGCGACCGCACATATTTCTGGATTGTTTTTTAGCCTGAGAGAGTGTATTTGGGCGACCGCACAGACTGTTGTGGGCGGCCGCACAGTCTGCTGGAAAAACTGATGTGTTCCAATTTAAATGATTTAGGATTCATTTTATGTTCAGGTCTTGAGTCCTATCCTAGGGTACCTAGATAGGCGTGGTGGAACGCAAGGGTGTTAGGAAATGGGTTCGATTATAAACGGATGTAAGGTGTGAAATGGTGGTTAAATGCCTACGGATTTGTTTAGCATCTTGATGGTGTATTTATTCGAATTCCCTATTTGGGAATCCTAAAGGTAAAGAAATGGTTGAGTTCATAGTCATCGTATTATTTGTGAGTAACTCATAGGAAATGTTCGACTGTAAATACACGGGGTGTATTGGTGACTAAGTATGATATGGTTTTGTTTAACATCCTTAATGTGGTATTGTTCGGATTTCCTGCTTTGGAATCTTATGTTAAAAGGAATGGTTCGTTTGTGATCAAGTGGGAAATTTGTAACAGTTTGGGTTCATTTTGGTGTTGTTACATCTTTATGATGCTTTTGTGGGATTTCCTACTTTGAAATCATTTGTTTGAGAAATGTTTCTAATGCACATGGTTGTTGGGCTCTTTATGAGTAGTTTATCATCTTTATGATGTACTTGGTATGGTTCCCTATTTTGAAATCATATACTGATTGTGTTTTCGTTTAAAGTCCAGCTAGTCTTACTTGGTTGAGTCGGGCAGTGGTTGGAGATTATAATGGCTCCCGAGCCAAGTCCATTATAATGTTCCCACTGGTAACCCCTTTTTACCCTTTCAGATTGGCCTTGTTTGGGATGAGCTAGCTCCCTTGTGTGAGTATTCTAGCTACACGTTTTGGTTGGTATGAGCTAGCTCCCTTGTGTGAGTATTCTAGCTACACGTTTTGGTTGAGATAAGCTAGCTCCCTTGTGTGAGTATTCTAGCTACACGTTTTGGGTTATGACTTTGTGTCATTTCCCCTCCCCCCCCCCCCGTTGTTCTTGTTGTTGTTTGGTTCCGGAACCCCTGCTTCAGCTGTTTATGCTGCCTGTTGATGCTGCTCTTTGATGTGGCTCTGTTGATGTTGTTGAGATTGTTATATCATTTTGGAAGAACCTTGGCTCAGTATCCTTTGTAATGTGTTTACTTTAGCCTTAAGTGTTGCGTTATGAGTTGGTTTATCCGCTCACGTTATATGTTATGTGATTGCATATTGAGAATGCTCATTTGATATTATTATGTACATGATAGCATGTCATGTAGTTGCATTAGTAACTTACTGAGATTTATCTCACCCCGTTCCTTGTTTATTTATTTTCCTTAGTTCACAGAAAAGCTAGAGGTAGTAAGCTGTGAGATTTGATGTTGTGGGACTTTTTTGAGCAGGTTATACTCTTTTGGGGTAGTTGCTCTACGGAGCTTTTGTGTATTCTTGTTGTGAGGCCGTGGTTGTACAGTGTTATGTAAATACTGTTATCTTTTGGGTATATATGTTATTAGTCGTTCTTTCTTCCGCATGCGTAAAGTTGTCTCCGAGTTATAATCTCGTTGAGGTGTGTTTGTTGGTTCGTATAGTATGATTCCGGCTTTTGGTGTAGCCGATGTTGTGGATATAGTATACATTATTCAGGTTTATTGTAAAAAAAATGTTGTTTTTATATCAGGGTCCACGCACCTGGTTCGAGGCACCAATTGGGCCTCGGGGTTCGGGGCGTGACAATGTGGTCATTAAATAGTACACTGCATCATTTGAAACAAATGACAAAGTAAGTTACATATTTTGGTCGTTCGGCCCAATGCGAATCAACCTACAATTTCATACCCCACTTTGTCTCTCCTACTTCACTTTTCACACTCATAACAACTATACACTACTATTTTTCTCTTAATTCCCGTGCAAAACCAATTTTGTCCACATAGTGATGGGACGGAGTGAGTATATTTTATCTTATTTTTTGAAAATTGGTTATTCTTAAGACCTAATGAAATGATGTTACAAAGAAGTATAAAAGTAAAAACTGTTTTACCAATTATAGCCTAAAAACTTACTCCCTCCGTCTCACTTTAAGCTTCTTAGGCTTTTTTTTTTTGTTTCTCTGAAGCAACTTTGAGCAATAATTATTGGTTAATCCAATTATCGTAATGAAGATCTAAAAGTTGTTATTGATAATATTTATAATGGTGTACCAATAACAAGTTTTAAAATATTCATCACTTGCTCAAAGTTTCTTCAAATAAGCCTCTAAAAAACTAAGAACTTTAAACTGAGACAAACTAAGAACCTTAAACTGAGACGGAGTTAGTACTATTGATGCACCACTATAAATTTTAACAACAAATATTTTGAAATAAAATTTAACTTCTACAACAACAAATATTTGAGTCGGAGGGAGTGTCATTAACATTTTTTCTAATTTTCATTGGAATGAAAATTAATTTAAATTATTGTTCATGTTCTTCAAAACAATTGTTATTAAAATATTAAAAAGTGAGACTACCCTAACACGAGAATAAGACAGGGGAGTTATGCACATTTCTAAAAATGCAATTAGTTTAACCTAACAATTTAATAACGTAGTAGCACGTTTTTTTCCATTGTTCCTTATGACGACGTGGACACTGTCAAAAAAAAAAAAAAAAAAAAAAAAAAAACAAACAAACAAACAATTAAAGTGAATATGTCTCTATCCATTGAATTGAATTAAATGGTGTTACAAAGAATAATCCAACTCTTTACAGTTTATCTTGCTATAATTTGTGAAACAAAATTAAAAGAATTTAATTCAGAAATAA
The DNA here is from genome assembly GCA_026119855.1 of Campanula takesimana. Lineage (NCBI taxonomy): Eukaryota > Viridiplantae > Streptophyta > Magnoliopsida > Asterales > Campanulaceae > Campanula > Campanula takesimana. The sequence goes on from JAOWBW010000002.1 coordinate 757,881, forward strand.
AATAAGGAACAAATTAAATCTGTAAACACCTGATTAATAATTAATTCTCAGGTTTTATTAAGTAAGTGGGATAGTAACCTTCTACTGGGTTGTTACTACTATTACTATCACAGCTTGGCTCCGTTTCAGCCATCAAGCCGGCAATACTCTTCCTCCTCTTCGGTGGGTTATCTTCCGACGAAGTAGCCGGAGATGACGAAATCTCCGGCGAACGCCGCCTGGGTGTCACTCGTACCGGTTCAGCCATACCTGAGCCGATTAAGTGAGGGAAGTTTAGCAAAGCCCTTGAGCCACGTATCTTGTAAGCGGCTTGATCATAAGCCAAAGCCGCATCCTCAGGCGACTCATACGTCCCAAGCCAAACTCTAGCTCCTTTTTTAGCCGGGTCCCTTATCTCAGCCGCAAACTTACCCCACGGCCGCCGCCTCACGCCTCTAAACTTCCTGAAATCGGACGGCGCGTGTGACGCACGCGCAACCGGTTCCGCCACGCTTTCCGGCTTAACCTCCGGCATTAAACTGCCCGTGAAGCTGAAATCACCAAACGTCGAGCTGGGGTTGCTGCCGGAGGCATCCATTGACTGAAAAAATCCGGTAAGATCGGAATCGAGAAGAAGATGTTCTTGAAGGGAGGTAAGAAAAGTTAAATCGGAGTTTGAAATTGAAATGGGTAATTCTTGATACATTTCCTGTTTAAATTCTGGGGTTTTTTTTTTTTTTCTTGTTTTTGAGATCGTTTAAAATTTTATTTGGTGAATAATATATACATCCATTGTATGTGTATTTATATTTGGTGAAATTTATTTATTTAATTAGATGTTGTACTTGCTTGGAAGTTTCATTGGCAAACAAGTGGAGAACTAAATGAAATTAACCACGTGGGATTTATACTAAATTTAGAATATTTAATGATATTATTTTGTCCTTTTTTGGCTGTGGTTTTATTATGTTATCTACCGAGAAAGGAGAAAATATGTGGACCAAGAAAAAGAAAAGTCAATATTCAAATAAACACACTTCACAGTTTCACCGCACGTGTGTGACATTAATTTACTGAAAATGAAATCTTATCGTTTGTTCAACAAATGGTTGGAATGTTTTTTTTTTTTGTAGTGGTTGAGATCTTGGCCACAATTTTGATTGAAAGGAGCAGTTGGCGGCTGGAAATATTAGCCTAATTTTGCTTGCATGGTTTTTTTTTTGACACAAAGTATATAACAATGTACTATTAACTTGTATTTTTAATTGAAATGGTTAACATATTTAAAAATTATCATCTTTTTACCATTAAAATATTATAAATAACAGTTTTTAAGTTTTATTAGAATCATCAAAAAATTTATAAGTTTTGGCCAAATATAATTAAGTTGATTATTTTAGTTAAAATGCACTCCATCAGTCTCATATATATTGTCCGCATTTAAATTTTTTGCTCAATACAAATAAACTTGGAAAAAATGCAAGAAAAGTACCTGAACTATTGGGGTTGTTTGGATTTAATAACTTATCTCTTTTTTGACCCATGAAAAATACTTTAACTCTTTTTTTGTGCAACGGAGGTACCTATTGCTCACGCCGTCCATTTTTTGCTGTTAAGTTATCATGTGCCGCACACATGACTAATTTTTTTAGGGCAAAAATGTCAAAATATAACAAGGATAGTGTGAGAACATTTTACAAAGACAAAGGGATCAAAATAAAATTTTAAATTTCAATTACCCCCTTCCCCTTCCTTTTTTCTTTCCCTTTCCTAGTCCTAGTTCTAACACTCAGCACGGCCACCCACCATCAACACCGCCACTATTCACCACCATCCTTTAAACTAACACTTCCCAGATCAGAATCAAACAAATCACTCCCCCACATCCTAAATTCTTCTTCTGCAACAAATCGAAATCGCGTTCATGTATAAACCACGACGCCACCCAACACCGCCACGAGAATCCTCTCGATAAGCTCAAAAAAGAGAAACACTCTCAATTTATCATAAAACTCAACATTCGATATATTTACAAATGAGAAAATTTGGCTATTTATAGCCTTCTTGGAACATCCCTCCAAGTATAGGATAACTATGAAATTAAAGCTTAATGGATAAACTAGACATTTAATGAAGAAACTAAACAATGAATCTAAGAAAATCAAAGGTTGTGTTCTTTGGATCAGCTGCAAAGATATGATCATAACTTCCCCTAGAAACTTCCAAATGCGAATCTGTTTCTTGGGTTAAAAAGTAAACATTCAGACCTTTCTATCCATATTTTATTTGAATTTTTTGGCCTTGTAGATTGACAGGGGCGGTCAATTGAAGTTGACCCAAAAAAGCTGAAAATGCTGAAAATCCGAAAATTGCTAATAAATTCCAAAAGATTGCATAGAAAACATGGCCCATGGAAAGTATCATGACTAGGCCATGGTTAGGGCTGAAACTCCCACTTAAATGATGGAAAATCGGCACCTTCCACACCTCGTGATATTTCCCTAACCGTGTTCGTATCATTCCCTCCCTCTTAAAGAAAATTCGTCCTCGAATTTTAAGCATTGTTTTGAGAACGGATCTTGCTATTAGCACCATTTGAAACATCACTTTCCAAGCTTGACAAACCTTGAACTTGTTAACATATGTAACAATATCTATTCAATCAGTGACTTGAGTAGCAATGAAATGATCAATAATCAATTTTTTAATGAACAAAAATGGAGACATACTTGAACTCGGGATGTCAAAAGAATCCTTATAACAAGGATTATATTTAACTTCCCCAAACTCAATTATTCTCTTTTATTTATCTTCCTGTAGACCCTGATCATTTTTATTTTCCATCTCCATAATTTTGATAAACTCTCTACTCCCTCGTTCCTCATTTTTTTTAATCTCTACACTTTCTTGAATATTTTCTCTCTCTCCACTCCCATTTTGATTTTCAATTTCTTCAACAACCTCATCAACATTTTCAATCATTTTTTCTTTTTCACTCACACTTTCCTAACAACATTTTTGTCTCTCATTCTCACTTTCGCTCTCAATCTCCTTTTCTTTTTCACCCACGCTTTCTTCTATTGTCTCAACACATTTTTCAATTTCATGTTGTGGAATTGACCCTCCAACACCCAAGCAATATCCCAAGAACAATATAGCCCCACAAACAAGCACAAGAAATAAAGCACAAGAAAAGACACAGAAATTGTTAACCCAGTTCGTCAATATGTTTGACTACGTCTTGGGGCACTACCAAGCCAAGATCTTGCACTATAATATGTTTGTGTGAAGTTACAATGAGTTTAGGGGCGGAACTTTACTTAAATATACAACCAAGAATGAAAACCTAACCCTAGATGGACAAAGGAACCCGAAATTTGGCCAAAAAATGACTCAGCAAAAAACCTGTCCCGACATGTGGGCGGGCGCCCACTTTGCCTATGGGCGGTCGCCCACTCTTGGACTCCGCTGATGATTTCAAACTGATCAAATGGGCGGTCGCCCACCATCACCCTGGGCGGCCTCCCAGAGTGTCAGTCCACTCGGACAATTTTTTTCCTTTTTCTCCGAAGTCTAGTACCGGTTGGTCCTCTACTCCAACAATCTCCCACTTAGAGATCAACCGCATATATAAGCCCCGTATCCGTTCTTCAACTCATTCTTGATGTCGTCCTAGTGCTCTCCTCGATTATGATAGTGTCATCCTCCTCTCCTATTCTCCAAGCCCCATTGAAGCTATACATAGCTTCAATTTATCAAGGTTTACCACCTTGGTTAACATGTCAGCCGGGTTCTCCGATCCCAATATCTTCTCCAGCCTTAAGATCTTCCTTTCTAAGAGATGTCTGATGTAGTAAAACCTCAGCTCAATGTGCTTCGTCCTAGAATGAAATGCCGGATTCCTAGCCAAATGAATTGCACTCTGACTGTCACTGTAGAGAGCATTACCACTTCGCGTCTTCCCAAGTTCACCCAAGAAGTTCTGCAACCATACCATCTCTTTGCTTGCCTCTGTCACTGCCACATATTCTGCTTCCGCAGTCGACTGAGCCACGATCTTCTGCAATTTAGAAGCCCAGGAGATAGTCGTACCACCCAATGTGAAAATATAACATGTAGTACTTCTCCTCTTGTCTAGATCACTTGATGCCAAATCCGCATCAACATAACCCGCTAACACGACCTCCTTGCTTGAGAAACATAGATCCTTACCAGCAGTACCCTTTAAGTAACGCAGGATCCATTTGACCGCTTCCCAATGTTGCTTCCCTGGATTGCCCATGTACCGGCTGACTACTCCCACCGCATGTGCAATGTCTGGCCTTGTACACACCATTGCATACATTAGACTCCCCACTGCCGAAGCATATGGAGTCCTCTCTATCTTGTCACGATCCTCCTTGCCCTTAGGTGAGTCCTTCTCGGATAGCTTGAAGTGCATACCCAATGGTGTCCCTGTTGGCTTCGCCTCTTCCATGCAAAACCTTTCCAAGACTTTCTCAACGTATTCTGCTTGTGAAAGAACCAACTTACCCGAATCCCTATCCCGGTCAATCCGCATGCCCAAGATTTTTCTGGCCTCCCCCAAATCCTTCATCTCGAACCATTCTGACAACTGAGCCTTCAATCTGTTTACCTTTCTACTGCTAGAGCCCGCTATTAGCATGTCATCCACATATAACAGCAAGATTATATACCCGTTGTCCGTGTTCTTGAAGTAGAAACAATGATCCGCCTCACATCTGATAAAAATCAATATCGTGCATGAATCCATCGAACTTTCTGTACCACTGCCTAGGAGCTTGTTTAAGGCCATACAAGCTCTTAGTCAATCTGCAAACCAGCTCCTCGCTACCCTTAGACAAGTAACCCTCTGGTTGTACCATGTAAATTTCTTCCTCCAAATCCCCAAGAAGAAATGCCGTCTTTACATCCATCTGTTCCAGCAGCAAATTATCTGCCACTACTATACCCAGAACCATTCTGATAGTGGTCATCATCACAACAGGAGTGAATACCTCGGTGTAGTCAATACCGTATTTTTGCTGAAACCCTTTTACAACCAACCTTGCCTTGTAACGTTTACTGCCGTTTGCTTCCTCCTTGATTCTGTAAACCCACTTTTTATGCAATGCCTTCTTCCCCTTTGGTAGTTTAATCAACTCCCAAGTTTTATTGGCCTTCAATGAGTCCATCTCATCATCCATCGCAGCTTTCCACTTATCACAAAGTGCACTACGAACAGCCTCCGCATAACATTCCGGCTCACCACTATCTGTCAACAACAAATAGTAATTTGAAGGAGTATACCTGTCAGGTGATCCACGCAATCTGCTGGATCTACACAGTGGAATATCCGGTTCTGGAGTATGTGGTTCATCTTCAGTGACCCCCTGACCTTGGTCATCATGAACTGTCCTGCTCCCACCCGAGTTTGGAATATCCACCTCAATAAATTCTGGTTCCGAACTAACCCCTTCAGATGCCTCCTTTCTATCCTTGTACAATATCTGTTCATTGAATACAACATCTCGACTACGAATAACCTTATGATTTTGGTCATCCCAAAACTTATACTCGAAGTCATCCCCACCATAACCAATGAACGTACATTTTACAGATTTAGCATCTAATTTAGTTCTATCAACAGAGTCTATATGAACATATGAAACGCAGCCAAATATGCGAAGAAATGACAGATTTACTTGCTTGCCACTCCATGCTTCCTCTGGAATTTCATTCCCCAATGGTACCGATGGTCCCCGATTGATCAAGAAAGCTGCTGTCTCAACTGCATATGCCCAGAACGTCTTCGAAAGCGCACACTTCAACCTCATACTTCTAGCCTGCTCGTTCAATGTCCTGTTCATCATTTCTGCAACCCCATTGTGTTGTGGTGTACCCTTTGAAGTCTTCTCCATGCGAATGCCATTCGCTGCACAATATTCTTTGAACTCCCCGAGCTCATACTCTCCACCATTATCAGATCTCAAGCATTTAAGCTTAAGTCCCGTCTGATTCTCCACCAAAGCCTTCCATTTCTTAAACACCTCGAATGCCTCATCTTTGTATTTCAAGAAATAAACCCAGACTTTCCTTGTCGAATCATCAATAAAGGTCATGTAATTTGACGCACCACCTAGAGAAGTTACCGGGGCCGGCCCCCACAAATCTGTGTGGACCAAATCCAACTTTGCTTCCCTCAAAGCCCTACCTGTCCTCGAGAAATTACTCCTCGCTTGTTTGCCAAACACACAATATTCGCAGATCCCCACATCGACTGTCTTCAAACCCGGTAGTCTTCCCTTTAAGCAAAGTACTTTCATCCCCTTCTCACTCATGTGACCCAATCGACAGTTCCACAAATCCGTATCACCCTTGGCTGACGCCACCGCGATACTATCCTTGGTGTTATTCGCCAAATACAATGTCCCCTCTTTATTACCCCGAGTGATCTCTGAATCCTCCTTGGTAATAACCCAGTTCCTGCAGCCAAAAGTTACCTTGTAACCTTCTTCATCCAACTGCCCAACTGATAGCAGGTTCTTTTCAAACCCGGAATGTGTCTAACCCCATTTATATGTAGGACCTTCCCGTCCGATGCTCCTTTTCTGACATCCCCATTCCCCTTGATTTCCAAAGGCTCGCCATCCTCCAGATAGAGCTTACCGAAATCACCGGAAGTATAATTTTCCATCTCCTTTGCATGCCCGCATGAGTGGAATGATGCCCCCCGAATCCAGCACCCATGATTCTAGCGCACTACTAACACTTAGAACCAGTACATCTTCACCTTCGATTATCACATTCGCCGATTTATCCCTTCGCATGGGACAATCCTTCTTGTAGTGTCCTAACTCCTTACAATGATAGCATTGAACCGATCCTTTCGCGACCCTTGGTTTATCTCTGATCTCCACGGCCTTGCCCTTACCACCCAATACGTTTTCCCTTGATTCAGTTCTCTCTTTATTGCTAGTACCCGGCCTTCCCCTGCTAGTAGTAGCTAAGGCCGATCCCGAAGTAGACGATGTCCCCAACTTCTTCATACAATTTTCCTCGCCCAACAGAAAGTCTTTAACATCATCATACTTGAATTTGTTCTTACCCGCTGAAGCATTGATCGATGTCACCGTTCCGCTCTAACTTTCTGGTAAAGACGCTAGCAACAAACACGCATGAACCTCATCATCAAACATAATATCCAACGCAATCAATGAGTCTATAACATCCATAAACTCATCGAAGTGTTTAGCTAAGGATCCTCCCTCTTGCATCTTGAGAGAGACTACCCATCTTGCGTATCAAATCAACCTTTTTTACAGCAGATGGAGTTTTAAATCTCTCAGTAAGATAATCCAATAGCTCCTTTGTGGTTTTTGCCTTCTTGGTAGTCTTCGCGATCCACTTTGACAAAGTAGATCTGACCACCCCCAGGGCTTTCCGATCCATGAGATCCTAATCTTCCTGCTTTTCTCCTTCCGGCTTGACTCCCTTTAGAGGCTTATAGAGATCTTTGTTGTACAAGAGATCCTCTATTTGCATCCTCCAAAACCCATAGTCAGACCCATCGAATTTCTCCACCGCTTGTTTATTCTTGCCCATTCTTGATTGCTTGAACAAACCCTAATCGCCCTATAACCCAGAACGATAAACTAGAGCTCTGATACCAGTTGTTGTGGAATTGACCCTCCAACACCCAAGCAATATCCTAAGAACAATATAGCACCACAAACAAGCACAAGAAATAAAGCACAAGAAAAGACACAGAAATTGTTAACCCAGTTCGTCAATATGTTTGACTACGTCTGGGGGCACTACCAAGCCAGGATCTTGCACTATAATATGTTTGTATGAAGTTACAATGAGTTTAAGGGCGGAACTTTACTTAAATATACAACCAAGAATGAAAACCTAACCCTAGATGGACAAAGGAACCCGAAATTTGGCCCAAAAAACGACTCAGCAAAAAATATGTCCCGACATGTGGGCGGGCGCCCACTTTGCCTATGGGCGGTCGCCCACTATTGGTCCCAAAGAGGCAACAAGGGTGTGAAAATCGCTAGAGGGGGGTGAATAGCGTTTTAAAATTCTTTTCAAACCCTTTTGCAATTCAATGGCAAATGCGCACAACTCTTATTTTGGCAAAGTATAGCGCGCAGCAAGAGTGTGAAATGCACAGTGGAAGATTTAAAGCACTTCTACGCAGGGTATACTGTGCAGAGATGAAATAGGTACTGCGCAGGGAAAGATGCGTAGTAAAGAAAAACGCACGCGCTAAATTTTGGCTAAAGAGTTGGATAAAATTGTGCTAGGGCAAATGAGCAATAACAATTATAGCAGTAAAGTGTAGCAATCTGAAAGATCAAACAAAGCAGTAATACATAAATAGTTAAGCATGAAATAAGCAGTAAGAATGATGAACAAGCTATTTGGAGTGGTTCGATCAAGGAAAGATCTACGTCCTCTACCAAGATGGTTAGTCTTGGATTTCTAATGGAGATATTATAATATGAGTGAGTATTACTTTCGCAAAGACAAAGGGGTTTAAATAAATTTCTTACTTTCAAATAACCCCTTCCCCTTCCTCTTCCCCTTCCCAGTTCTAACAATGAATCCCAACCCCTGCTACCTCTCCCCCTTTCATCCACACCCCCATCCGAACCCCCACCCCCATCTAAACCCTTACCCCTTGCACCTCTCTTTCAATAAACGCCACAAATCGAATTTATCTCTCCCACAACTTCAAAATCATAGCCAACACAAATCCTCCATTATAGAACAAAGCTTGAAATTTCATCAATGGCCGCCTGAAATCATGGAGAAAGTCGGCAATAGAAAAAAAGAGGAGAGATTTGAAATGGTTCCTGATACGAACACGGTTAGGGAAATATAACGAGGTGTGGAAGGTGCCGATTTTCCATCATTTAAGTGGGAGTTTCAGCCCTAACCATGGCCTAGTCATGATACTTTCCATGGGACATGTTTTCTATGCAATCTTTTGGAATTTATTAGCAATTTTCGGATTTCCAACATTTTCAGATTTTCTGGGTCAACTTCAATTGACCGCCCCGGATAATATACAAGGCCAAAAATTCAAATAAAATATGGATAGAAAGGTCTGAATGTCTACTTTTCAACCCAAGAAACAGATTCGCATTTGGAAGTTTCTAGGGGAAGTTATGATCATATCTTTGCAGCTGATCCAAAGAACACAACCTTTGATTTTCTTAGATTCATTGTTTAGTTTCTTCATTAAATGTCTAGTTTATCCATTAACCTTTAATTTCATAGTTATCCTATACTTGGAGGGATGTTCCAAGAAGGCTATAAATAGCCAATTTTTCTCATTTGTAAATATATCGAATGTTTTGTTTTATGATAAATTGAGAGTGTTTCTCTTTTTTGAGCTTATCGAGAGGATTCTCGTGGCGCTCGTTTCTTTGACTTATCAAACGGATTTCCATCCCCGTTTGTGGCGTCCTCACTTATACCAAGGTTCTTGTATACATATAAACAACGGGTCAAGGTTCCACCTTCCATTATCTTCACTTATACCGAGGTTTGCGTCTCTAATAGGCGTTAGGTTGAGGTTCCACATATCGAAACCGAGTTAGAACGATCCGAAAATTCCGCGTTTGATTTGGGTCTAGTCATCCTTGGCTAGGTTCACATCATCTGGTATCAGAGCTTCAGTTCTAATTCAGGTTCTGTCTATCCTATCTATCTTTCATTTGTGTCATCTTTCATTCTTTTGTTCTACCAAAAAAAAAAAAACTTAAATCTCTTCTATAATCTTGTTCTTAAAAAAATTATTTCTTCCAGTGCCCTTGAAATTATCACATCAATTTAGCTCTCGTTTTCATCAATTCTTGTTTACGTCAATTTCTTGTTTTCATCAATTTTTGTTTTCATCAATCCTTGTTTTCATAAATTTTTCTCATCGAAAATATGTCTCAAAATATGAATCATTTCATGGAGAAATATTTGGGTAAAATAAAAGGCGAGCTCGATTCACATATGGAGAAAATTCATAGGAAGTTTGATGAGATCGAAAGATCATATCACAAACATCCTAACATATCATCCTACCCGGGAAGAAGAGAGAAAATCTCTTCATGGAGAGATAAGACAAGGTCTAAAAATGTAGAAGAAGAGTGTTAGACCAACATTAGAAATATTTTTTGTAAATTAGAAGGTAAGATTAGAGAGAGTCAAAAGAATGGAAAAGAGGAAGTGAGTGAAATGTTGGAGTAGAGGACCAACCGGTACTAGACTTCAGAGAAAAAGGAAGAAATTCGTCGGAGTGGACTGACACTCTGGGCGGCCGCCAAGGGTGATGGTGGGTGTAGACACCCCGCCTTGGACCTCTCACCCCGATTGCATACAAAGTATTTTTATTTAACTTATTTTTGTTGATTTATGTTACTTCGGTTAAGTTCCTAACTGATTCCATTAGTTTTGGACTAAACTGCATAACAGAGTTAACTTTTAGGGTCATTCTGTCTTTCTGTCCTTTTCTGCCGTGGGCGCTTCCGGGACTGTTAACGGGATGCGCGCGCGTCTCGCCCCAAAAGCGGGACTCACGCGCTTCCCACTTTGGCAGTAACGGATTGCACCTTATTTCCCTCCCTTTTCTTATTTACAAACATCTTTCCTTGATCACAAACAACCCTTTTTTACATCCACATTCATCCCCCCTTTTCTCATTAACTCCCAATCCCATTATTCTAGCCATCTCTTTAAAACAAAATAATTCATTTTTATTTGATTTGATTTTCTTTTATTTCTTTCATTTATTATTTTATTTATCTTATTTTCTATTGGTCAATTCCATCTCACATGGATTGACCAATTTCCCTCCAACCTTTCCCTCTCTTTTTTACCTATAAAAACCATCATCTCCTACCTTGGAAAAGGGACTTCTTTTTGGACTCCAACCTTGATTCACCAACTACATTATACATAAATTCTCCCAACAAGAGTTCTTAGTAACAAGACTCTACACAAATTGTTCTACAACAATTTCATTACAACAACAACACTTTTAAGTCAAGGTTCCAATTCCTCTTTCTCAAGGTACAACTCCATTTTCTTCCTTTGTTTTCTTCTTCTTGATGTATGCAATCCCCATTAATGGGACATGACCAACATGACTACTTCACATATTGAAGTTAGTTAAGGTTATCTCCCTACATTTTAATCTTAACTTTAATTCACCATGTCAATTTCTCTTCATCTCTTAATGTAATTCTTTAACATTACTTGTTACATGTAATCTTTATCATTAAATAAATAAAACAATTCTATTTTATTTCCCCTTTATTTCCTCTTTTCTTCTCATCACAATTGTTAGCACATTTATATTTAATTAATTGAATGACATGTAAATATTAGAACACCAATAGTAGCAAGACCCGCGTAAGCGGGGCGGAGTGGGTGTTTAAGTACTTCCCACTCCGTCACCTAACCCCCGAACCCTTCTCTCCCGAATCTCTGGTTTTGTACATAAATTAGGCTATTTCTAGGTTTTTCTTATGTTCCTTTAAAAACATAGGTGGCGACTCTAAACAAATAGTTAGACATCCTAGGATAATTCACCGCTCTAGCCAAGCCGTGGCTCCCCGGGGTATCTACAGTGGCGACTCCGCTGGGGGAGATAGAGGGTTAAACTTGCGTTTTCATTTTTGGTGTTCTTTTATTCTGTTTTCTGGGCATTCTGGTAAAAAGGGTGGGAAGCGCGCGCTTTTGGCCTCTTTGGCCTAAAGCGCGCGCGTCCGACCCCAATTACCAGAATCGCCCGCCTCCTTTCTTGTCCTTCAATTTCATGTTTCTGTGCTAACAAATTCTGCAGGGGAAAGTTTTCTTAATTAAGGGTCAAGGCAATCCCTTAAACCCACTGATTTGCAGGTTCTCACCCAGAAGCGGGCGCCTCTGCCCTGCTTCCTCTCACGCGCGCGCCTTCCGCATAGGCAACCCAATGCGCGCGCTTCTGGGCGCATTCCCGGAACAGAACAGTGCACAGAAACAGAACAGAATGACAGTGTGTGGGCACCGGGCCTGCATACAATTTCTTTTACTTTCTGATTATTTTTATCGGTCACACGGGTGATTCGAAAGTTGTAATTATGTGCTTATTTGTTTTTTTTTTATTATTTCTTTTGAAAAAAAAAAATGTTTTGTCACATGTTAGATCTCACACTACATGCGCATATTCTTATCAATTGCTCACTATCGAGTCGCACAAGTCCAACCCCAAACCCGTCGAGGCCCGTCCAAGAAAGTTTCAAGCTCCACTCGACCTTGGCTCTTTCGAAGCGGTAAACCTCAGCCCGTGGCGTAGTTCATGACTACATTCCGGGGGTGACCTTTGAGCCTCATATTCAAGCCGAGCACAAGCCACACAATTCTAGTCTAGGGTCTAACACTCCGTGACTCAAGTCGGTTTTTCATGTACCGAGATTTCCCTAAACTAATGTCTTCAAATCATACATGCCAACTTGTTGCAATGGACGAAATAAAACCCCATCCCCAAAAGTGGTTATTTTGGACGAAAATAAAAATCCGTCCCCGCATGTATGATTTATTACATTAATTTAGTTTAATCCCGATACATGTAGGTCTCACAAGCGTGGTGGAATCCGATGAGTATATGGGACCGCGAGAAGGTCTATATACTAGTGTGACGATTCCACTATTTTTTCTAGAAACCTCAAAAAGGACTCCGTCCTTCCGACTTTGTAAAAAAAAAAAAAAAAAAAAAAAAAAAAAAAACATTTTTCTTTATGTGGTTGAGTCTTTTCTTGTTTGTGGGTGAAATCATTTCACTCAAAAGGTGTTTGTGGGGCCATCCTAAGATCGACCGTGTTCTCTCAATAGGTCCAATGGCTCCAAACGGCAACGACAACGGCATTCCCGTGTCCAACGAAGGGTTATTCCGCATGGTGGAAGCATTGAAAGGGCAAGTTGATACACTAGCCGAGAATGTCCGCCGCAAGGATGATTTATGGCGAGCCCGTTACGAGCATGTGAAAACGGCCCACAAGAAAGAAGTTGCTCAACTCAAGAACCAATTGAAAGGGCTCACGAGTGAAGGAAAGGTCCAAAGCATTGATACCGGTTTGGTCAACACTCTCGTGTCCTACATTGACCAAAGGCTTAGTGGGCTAAATTTGCACAAGGGCCCGAGCACCGATCTCCATCAAGCTTCCCTCCTCATTAACACAATGGAGGCTCTTCCCGAAAAATTCAAGATGCCCAATATTGGCAAGTTCAACGGCAACTCTTGCCCCGACGCTCATGTCGACTCCTACATTTGGGCCATGCTACCAAAGAAAGTGTCTCCTCAAATAATGGCGCAATGCTTCCCGCTTACTCTCGAGGGGGTCGCAAAAGATTGGTATATGGGTCTTCCATTTTCCACCCGCCTCAATTGGGATGTCGCAATGCTTGCCTTCAAGTCACAATATCAAGGCAACTCCATATTCCGCCTCACCAAGAAGGAATTGGAGAACACCGTGCAAATGGGTAATGAATCATTTGGGGACTTCTATCGCCGTTGGAATGACAAGCTAGCCGAGATGGTTGATAGGCCTTCCAAGAAGGAACAAATGGACATCTTCTTGAAATGTTTGAAAATGGACTACCGCACTCGTCTTAGTGGGGCTTTTCACTCCGATTTCTCAAGCATGTATGATGCGGGGTTTAGAATTGACAATTTGCTCCGAGAAGTGGCCGAGTCCTCCTATGACACAAGCTTCAACGACAAAGGGTTCCCAAGCAATGACATGGAAGAATGTAGTGACATGGAAGGCTACAACGACATGGGGGATGACGACAACAATCTCTGTTTCTCTTTCTCTACTTAGAAATAGGATAAAAAAAAAAAAAGAGTCAAAAGTCCTCTAATGTGTGCATTACTGTTTTCTCTCGTCCAATGATAAATCTTGTGTCAATCATCAAATAAAAGTCGTTCTTGTCCTCATACACTCTTCCAAGTTGTTCAATCTAATTCTTGGCAAAATGATGAAAAGATGTCTAAACACGTTTTAGAACGAAGGCCATTGCTTGAACGCCTAGGGGCTAAACATCGACGACGGCATCAACAACGAAGACATCAACAATGACGAAATCAAGACAAAGAAAGGTGGAGCAACAATCATGAAGCAAAGTTTTCAAAAGGGGATTAAAAAAAAAAAAAAAAAAGCTCGCTAGGTTGAAATCATCAAATCAACCTAGGCAAAAGTTAGAGCACAAAAAAAAAAAAAAAAAAAAAAAAATCCCCCTCAATCAAAGAAGATCAACATCATCATCCACCAACAAAGGACGAAGCAACAATTCATCACGAAGAATGGAGAATCCACAAGAACTACGGTGACCTGAGCCTCTACACTGGAGGAACGTAGGCAACCTGCGGGTCCGGTCTTATGCAAGAAAGACGATATGTTTATCCCTAGCGCGTTATGGTGATCGGCCTTCATCTCGAACTTGTCAAGACATCTTTGTACGATTCATTTGCCAATGAATTAATCACCAAAAGATTGAACAACTTTCTTAGATTTGGAATCATTTCGCGCTCCTTGTCGAGTCTAGGGACTTCTATTCTTTCTGCATACTCCCAATTTCTTGCAATCAAATTGGGGCTTTCCTTCTCTTCTCTCTTAATGACTTACTTGCCTTCGCGAGTCATTCAATTCAATAAAAATACATGTCAATACTAGGGACACTTCCATAGTCAAGTCAATGCCACTCATCATTAGTGACAAAAGGTCTTCACCGCAAAATCACATGTCTTATCTCCTCAGCTAGAGTCAATGCACACTTCCTCATCAATTGAGTCAAAAAAAAAATAAAAAAAAATGATGAAGACGCAAAAGAGATGCCCGCTAGATTGAAAACCCGAAAGGGCGGTCTAGGCAAAAAACAGGGTGCGTCATAAAAAAATGAGAGAGTGAGAGAGAGAAGGGAAAGAGAAATGGAGATCCCCGGCCTCTAAAGAAGACAACTGCACGAGCTCTACATTGAATCTCCTCAGCAAGTCAATTCCCCACCGAGTCAACTTTGGGATTGCAAAAGGCTCGACAAGATATAGCACCATCAAAGGTTGTCTTGGGTTATCGGCATCATTCTCCAGCAGTGTGCATTTTTGGGTTCAAGAAAAGAAGGCCCGTGGTAACCAAGATCCATCCGAGAACAAGCCCATCATAAAAGGGCACAAGGTTGCACAAATAATACCTAGCTAGTCAATTGGCTTGGGTAGCAAATAACAACAACATGTGTCAAGGCTTCTTCAAGTATGTGCTTCTAAAGTACGCCGAAAGGCTCCCGAGAAATGGAGTAGCTCTTGCCATATCCTCTCATGTTTATTCCCTCATACGAGGACGAGTCACTCTTGCTTTGCTCAACAAATGGTGACGCCCTAGGGGCTATGTGACTCAAGAACAAGAGATTCTTTTGCTTCATTTGGCAATCAATACGCCCTAGGGGCTATGCTAAAAAAAAAGATGTGTGAGACTATCCTCAAAGTCTCTCAAAAGGGATGTCAAAAAGCCCTCTTGTCACGTGTGCCCGTGCTCGTTCCCCCAATCAAGGATGGACCTTTCTCGCAATCAATGATGGCACTCTAGGGCTACGGTCAAGTCTTAAAGGCTCCCTCGGCAAAGAGCAATTAACTCCCCAGCAGTATCCCCAGCCAAGTCATGTGCAACATTGGAAGCTTCCTCAATTCGGCACCGAAGGTCTCAACGGGCTTCGCAATCTACAATCCTTTAGGCTACGGCATTACAGTAATCCGAGCAAAGGGCAATATTGGGGCTTCGCGACCGACAGTCTTTTGGGCAACAATACTCGAGCAACGCAATTTGGGAGTAGTCTCTATGAAAGGGATCAAGCTTCATAAAATGAAAACTCTGATGTTATGAATGAAGTTGATGATTTTTGTTAGAACTTTCAACGAGATCATGAAGAAAGTCTTAGAGAAAAGGAAAAGGATTCAATATGCTAAACTCTAATCAAAACAGGGTTATAGCGGGAAATGCCACGGCCAATCCCAATGTTTCTGCAATTCAGCACCCCCTTCTCCAAGATCAAAAGCAAAAGGTGCAGCTCAGATGAAGTTGGGCCACAGCACTGGTTGCATCCAATGATCCGTCATTAGTTCAACTCAAGAAGAGTCAAGCGAGCATACTCATTTGGGACTTTATCACACCAAGACCTTATCCTCCGCGACCTCGACGGCACCGCAAGACATTACTGCATCCTTTGACATAAGCCCTCAACCATTTGGGTATCGACCACAATGAGGCCATTCATCTCCCCAGTAAGAGCAAGAAGGAGATCTCTATCAAGAATTCTACCAAACGGTACATCCGCTCTCAATGCCGAGCCAATCACGAGATAATTTGGGGCTTTACAATGAAAGGTCTTCACATCCCACCATCTACAAGCCCACGACACTTGGGGCTTTGCAATCTCTCGAAGCTTGGCATCAACGATCTCCTCTTGGGGCTTGCTCACTACAACAACAAAGGGCGATTCACTCGAATGGGCCAAGAGCTGATTTATCTTGGAGCTATGCAAGTCCCTCAAAATTTGGCATCAAAGGCATTCTAGGGGCTTTACAATTAGTAACCCCTCATCTCGGCATCAAAAGCCTTTTGAAGCCCCATAATCGACAAATCTCTTGGGGCTAGACATCAATCTTCGTTGGGCACACCGGCGACAACAGAATTCAAACGAGGCAATCCGGACTTCGAATGAACATGACTTGATCTTGGGTTGGCTTCACAAGCACACAATGGTTAAAATGGTTCACCCACGGACTAAAAAAAAAAAAAAAAAAAAAAAATCTTCTCCTCACATGTGTGCATATTCTTTCCTTTCTAATCTTTTAAAAAAAAAAAAAAAAAAAAAAAAAAAAAGATTTTTTCTTTCTTTTTCTCCTTCTATGTGCAAAATTATGTGCTTTACTTTGCTTTGCTCCTAGCCTCTCCTCCAGCGTTCTCCATCATCCTTGAACTACGCTGGTCTGATTCTCTTAAAGGGATACGTAGGCAGCCTTTTGGCACGACCAACCCATCATCCAGAATACCATCTCGCCAACCCAACATCAAGGGCATTCTCTCATCAACATCTAAAGAATGGGCATTCTCCATCAAAGCATCCTCCGCGGACATCAAGAATCCATCTCCACTCAAGCGGCAATGGTAAGTGAAGGTATGAATACATCCAATGCTTTCCTCAAAATCACACCGCACACAAGATCACTTTCTACATTCTTACTTCTCTCTCATTACAAAGGTGCTTTCAAGATCATATCACACCACAATCACAATTTTCTCTCGCAATTCCTATTTCACATCTCACACAAGCACGTATATCTGCAAAGCATACACATAACAGGTGCCGGACAGAGCACCAGGTGCCGCACAGAGCACCAGAATCAACAAGTGCCGCACAGCGCATCAGAATATGCCGCACCGCGCACCAGATTCAACAAGTGCCGCACAGCGCATCAGAATATGCCGCACCGCGCACCAGAATCAACAAGTGCCGCACAGCGCATCAGAATATGCCGCACCGCGCACCAGAATCAACAAGTGCCGCACAGCGCACCAGAATTTCCATCTATAGACTATAAACACACCTTTTTTCAAACTGCGGCCGTGGTGGGCCGCCTCAATCCACCACACCGTTTCCATCCGCAAAAGTCGCTCACACAGGGAGCGCACTCCTATCCTTTGTAATTTCAAATTCCTGCTTTATCGAGTCTTTGTTTTCTCTTGTCGATGTCCTCGGCGGTTGTCTTTCTTTCGTCGACGCGTTTTGCCTCGCAATCCACGTCGCCGAGGGGCTCTGTAGACACCCCGCCTTGGACCTCTCACCCCGATTGCATACAAAGTATTTTTATTTAACTTATTTTTATTGATTTCTGTTACTTCGGTTAAGTTCCTAACTGATTCCGTTAGTTTTGGACTAAACTGCATAACAGAGTTAACTTTTAGGGTCATTCTGTCTTTCTGTCCTTTTCTGCCGCGGGCGCTTCCGGGACTGTTAACGGGATGCGCGCTCGTCTCGCCCCAAAAGCGGGACTCGCGCGCTTCCCACTTTGGCAGTAACGGATTGCACCTTATTTCCCTCCCTTTTCTTATTTACAAACATCTTTCCTTGATCACAAACAACCCTTTTTTACATCCACATTCATCCCCCCTTTTCTCATTAACTCCCAATCCTATTATTCTAGCCATCTCTTTAAAACAAAATAATTCATTTTTATTTGATTTGATTTTCTTTTATTTCTTTCATTTATTATTTTATTTATCTTATTTTCTATTGGTCAATTCCATCTCACATGGATTGACCAATTTCCCTCCAACCTTTCCCTCTCTTTTTTACTTATAAAAACCATCATCTCCTACCTTGGAAAAGGGACTTCTTTTTGGACTCCAACCTTGATTCACCAACTACATTATACATAAATTCTCCCAACAAGAGTTCTTAGTAACAAGACTCTACACAAATTGTTCTACAACAATTTCATTACAACAACAACACTTTCAAGTCAAGGTTCCAATTCCTCTTTCTCAAGGTACAACTCCATTTTCTTCCTTTGTTTTCTTCTTCTTGATGTATGCAATCCCCATTAATGGGACATGACCAACATGACTACTTCACATATTGAAGTTAGTTAAGGTTATCTCCCTACATTTTAATCTTAACTTTAATTCACCATGTCAATTTCTCTTCATCTCTTAATGTAATTCTTTAACATTACTTGTTACATGTAATCTTTATCATTAAATAAATAAAACAATTCTATTTTATTTCCCCTTTATTTTCTCTTTTCTTCTCATCACAATTGTTAGCACATTTATATTTAATTAATTGAATGACATGTAAATATTAGAACACCAATAGTAGCAAGACCCGCGTAAGCGGGGCGGAGTGGGTGTTTAAGTACTTCCCACTCCGTCACCTAACCCCCGAACCCTTCTCTCCCGAATCTCTGGTTTTGTACATAAATTAGGCTATTTCTAGGTTTTTCTTATGTTCCTTTAAAAACATAGGTGGCGACTCTAAACAAATCTAAAACAAGTTAGACATCCTAGGATAATTCACCGCTCTAGCCAAGCCGTGGTTCCCCGAGGTATCTACAGTGGGTGTTGGGTATGCTTATCTCTTAACCCTCCCAATTATGTTAGAATTGATTGATACCATCACCTATTGATATTTTATGGACTTTAGGACCCTATGTAAGAAGTTTTTATAACTTCAATTTTTAGCTGTCCAGTTTATACTATAGGCTTAGATTATAGGACTTGGAGCTTTGAAGGATCAAAAAATTTCTAAAGCAGTATTCATTTCACTGCGCAGGATGTTCTCTGCGCAGGTAGCCACTGCGCATAGATCTCTTACGCGGCTTTTTGACCCTGCTCAGTTTTTTAAGGTCTTATTCCCCAACTCAAAAGTTATCTTCCTTTGGTATGACCAAGCATGATGCGCATGCTCCCCATGCGCAGCATCCGTGCGCACCGGCAATGCGCATGCCTTTGTACGCGCACGCTCAACCTTGGTCAAATTTCTTATCTCCTGATCTCATATTCTAGAAGCTTGGAAAGCGTCAAGACAAGATACACTTTTTGGATTGAGCCAAAATGATGAGGTGTGCACAAACGACAAAATAAGCACACTCAGCAACACCATTAGTGGAGACACGCTTCAACGGTCATATTTCAATTGAAGACAACTGTCAACCTTCTAGAAGAAGCTTTTGAATTTGGTCTTCATGCTTAGTCTCCAACGGCTCAGAGATACCTGCGCACCAATCATATTGTGCCAGGTCATCAACCTTGATCAGAGCCCCAACGGCTATAAAGGACACCTGCGCACCAATCATAGCGTGCCAGCTCATCGTCCTTGCTCAGAGCTCCAACGGAAAGTTTTAAGCTCTCTGCTATAAATAGCCTGCTCATCTTTATTTCCAAGTTGCTGGAGAGAGTGCTTGTTCAGCCAGAGCTAGAGTTTCATGCTTCATCAGAAGAACCTTGAAAATCTGAAGACTGATGCTCAATATTTCCAGATTCATTAGAACAGCCTTCAAGATCTTCAAACCTTCAAACTCCTGCTCAAATCCCAAAATCTCTATATCACCAGAATTCTTGGTGCTCTTCATCTCTTATATTCATAGAGCCCAGAATTTCTGTCACACACACACCTCTTGAAGTTTTGATCATTCTGATCTAACTTCTTGAGATACACCTGTTTAGTCTAGGATTTGTTCTTCATAAATAATAGATCTTGAGTTAGTATTGAGCTCAAAAGTTGTAATTTGTAATACCCACTCATATTATAAGATCTCCATTAGAAATCCAAGACTAACCATCTTGGTAGAGGACGTAGATCTTTCCTTGATCGAGCCTCTCCAAATAGCTTGTTCATCATTCTTACTGCTTATTTCATGCTTAACTATTTATGTATTACTGCTTTGTTTTATCTTTCAGATTTCTACACTTTACTGCTGTAATTGTTATTGCTCATTTGCCCTAGCACAATTTTATCCAACTCTTTAGCAAAAATTTAGCGCGTGCGTTTTTCTTTACTACGCATCTTTCCCTGCGCAGTACCTATTTCATCTATGCGCAGTATACCCTGCGTAGAAGTGCTTTAAATCTTCCGCTGTGCATTTCACACTCTTGCTGCGCGCTATACTTAGCCAAAATAAGAGTTGTGCGCATTTTCCATTGAATTGCAAAAGGGTTTGAAAAGAATTTTAAAACGCTATTCACCCCCCCCCCCCTCTAGCGATTTTCACACCCTTGTTGCCCTTTTGGGACCAACGGGTTAATAAAAGAATTATCATCAAATACGATGTTCCTACTAATAATTACCTATTTTCTGATGGAGACCAAATACAATATCCCTTAACACCGTCCCCATACCCGATGATACTCCATTTCTAGTTCTAGGCTCTAACTTCCCATCATCCATATGATAATAAGTAGTACAACCAAAAGCACTTAAAATAGAATAATCAATAGGCTTACTAGTCCATACCTTATTGGGAACTTTGAAGCCAATACTGGCGTGAGGTCCACAATGATCAAGTAACATGTTGTACTAACCGCTTCTGCCCAAAACCGCTTAAACAACCCTACATTGGAGAGTATGCACCTCACCCTTGCAACTAATGTCTAATTAGTACGTTCTGCTACATCATTATGTTGTGGTGTACCTCTAATGGTGAGATATCTAGAAATCGCCACCTTTCTGCAAAATGCATCGAACTCAGTACTGCAGAATTCCAAACCATTATTTGTCTGGAGATTCTTTATCATCTTCTCTGTCTGACTCTCTACTAACGACTTCCAGTCTCTGAAGTTCCTTAGAGCATCACTCTTTTCCTTCATGATAATCACCCAAGTCTTCCTCGAATAACCATCAACTATAGATAAGAAGTATATGTGCCCCTATAATGATTCTTGACGAGAAGGTCCCCAACAATCTGAGTGGATGTAAACCAGAACGCCTTTTGTATTATGTATGCCCTTGGAAAAAAAAATCTCTTCATATTCCCTAGCACGTAATGCTCACAAAATTTAATATCCTTGATCTTATGTCCACATAGGAGATCTCTATAAGCCAACTCTTACATCCCTCGAATGCTCATGTGCCCGATCCTGATGTGCCATAGCTTAAACATATCTCGCGCGTTCACTTCTGATAATGCAACCATAGCTGACCCTACGAGCATCCTTCATTGGAGGAAATACAAGGATCCTTGCTTAAGGACTTTCAGTACCACTTATGAACCATTACAAACACTGATTGCTCCACCTTTACATTTGAAACTGTACCCTTTGTTGTATAACTGACTAAGAGAAATCATATTCTTTGTCATAAGTGAAATGTGTCTAACCTCGTTGAAAGTGATAAATGTACCATCATGAGTCCTGACATTAATTGAACCAATACCGACAACCATGCAGACTGCACTGTTAGACATACGAATATCACCACCATCTTCCTGCCTATAGTCAGTAAACCATTTAAGGACTAATATGATAGGAGGCTCCAGAATCTAGAATCCACTCATCTGCCGCGCGTGCAGGTTCTTATGTAACTAGAGCATAATCCTCTAAACTGCTACTCTTGGCCATCATGGCCTCTCCTATAACAGGAGCCTCGCCTTGCTTATTTCTAGGACAATCAAATTTCCAATGTCTCTTTTATTTGCGACAATTACAGGCATCCTCAGATTTCAGACCCCTCTTGTTCGATGATTTACCATTATTGTTCTTCTTCGTACTAGAACCCTTATTATTACTATTAGCTGGAGATGGGCATTTCGGGCCTAAGCCCGCGGGGGCCAACCCGTGAAATGGCCCGCGCCCGTGGCCCTTGAAATTTTGTAAAATAATTTATTTATTAATTTCAATTTGAAAATAGTTTATATTATTTTTAAAAAGTAAATACATTAATTTATTTATGCATTTGTATTATTAATTAATTATTATAATTTTTTGAATGGAGTATGTTTATTTTAAAAATTTATTAATTGAAATTCTAAACTTATTTTATAATTTGATTTCATTATATACGAATATTACTAGGCCATTTATATTTTTACTAAATTATAAATTAAATTGTAAAGTTTAAAATATTTTTAAAATATTTGTTTACATTTTTCTCTATTTTCCCAGAATATAAAAAAAAAAAAAAAAAAAAAAGGGAAAACCCGTTGGGTAAAACCCACGGGTTTAAAAAGGCGGGCCGGACTGTACATTCTTAAATGGGCTAGGCCGGGTTTAGCCCATGGGTTCACTCTTTAAGGGCGGACCTAACCCCGTCTGCCCGCGGGTTTGGTCAAAAAAGGGTCGGGCGAGCCGGGTTACATGTGAGGCACATCTCCACTACTAGCAAGCAAACATGATGACTGGGTATCCGTCTCATTCCCACTCGCCTTTCGGCGTAACTCCCTCGTCTTGAGAGAAGTTTTCACTTCCTCTAAAGTGAAATCGTCTTTACGATTTGTGCACGAATGGACATAATGTTCATAAGACATAGGTGAAGACATTAAAAATTGCAAGACTGCATCCTTGTCATCCATATTAACACCTATATTGCGCAGTTAAAGTAAAATAGATGTGAACCTATCAAGATGATCATTAATGGGCGTACCTTCTGTCATACGACAATCAAATAGCTTCTCTTTTAGGTATAACTTGTTGGTCAATGAACGGGCCAGGTACATATCTTCCAACTTTAACCACAGATCGCTTCTGGAGTCTGTTCTTGCAACATTGGTTAGAACCTCATCATTAAGTTTCCTGATGATCCTTCTGGTCTAACTTCTTCAACGCTGCTGCCTCCTTCTCTGTTGCTTGTTTGTCTTTCTCTAACAATTCTACTGCAGGGGTAGAAACTGTTGAGACTGTCTTACCATTGGGATCCTCACGATTCCTGATTGAAATCTCCAACGGTTCCCATAAATCTTTGTCCACCAACAAAGCCTTCATCTTGATCTGCTAGAGAGAAAAAAAAAAAACTATTCTTCCCATTGAACTTGTCGATCGATTCTACTACTTGACCCATCGTCTCATTTTCTGCAACGGAACCCTGAATCTCTCACCAATCAGGCTTTGGTGCCACTTATTAGATAAATAAACAAAACTTGATGGCGAAAAGTAAATCAAACACAAGAATACAAATTTACGTGGTTCACCAACTTGGCTACGTCCACAAGGAGGGGAGAGAATATTATTATCAATCCGGAGAAACAATTACAAGATCACACTAATCTACTTTGCACTAATTTTGGTCATAAAATTCCTAACTGTACAAACTCTAGATCTAGAAATATTGATCTCTCTCTAAGCAATCTTGTGACATCCCGAAAATTTCTAATTCCATAAATATCAAAATGTCACAATTTACATCTCTAAAATACTATACAAATATCACTAATAATTTCAAAATGCTCTGAATCAATTCCTCGCTGTCCCGAACCCCGATCAACGGTCAACTGCAAAAGTCAAACTAGAGGGGGTGAGCTGGGGGGGGGGGGGGGGGCTCAGTAAGAAAGGGGATACACAGTATCACAAAGGCCAATGAAACAAAATATATCAAATAACATTGTCCATGAAATTATAAATATGGACATGCCAATAAGACTCAGATTTTTACAAACCGAACATCAATCGATCATATTTCACAGTCCGATGCACTAATTATAATCAGGCCCGGTGGGATAACAATAATAACCGAATTGTTGGCCGCCCTCATGGAGCCGGACCCAACACAAACACAATAACCGAGTCCACTGCAACCGTCACATAATTAACTACATCGCAACTATTCCATATAAAAATCTCATATTTGAGAACCAATAACACATAAAGCATGCTTTTCAAATAACAATGACATTAACTCATCAATTTCAATAGCAAAGCAATTATCAAATGGAACTGATCAATCAATATACGTATCAATAAAATGGAGTACTACAATAAGACGGATATAAAAGAAAATGACACGGAATCAATACTGCGCAGTCTCCCTTACCTCAAAACTAGCTAAAAACGGAACATCATATTATTTGACAATTGACTCCCAAACTGAAACAATACATGCGTAGCTTGGCTAGGACTCATAATCATTTTGCTTTCACTGTGCTTGTCTAAGGAGAAAGATGGTGTAAAAATATTTAAGCCAATTAAGTAGTACGGTCCAAATTCTTATTGCAAGAATGAGTCATTACCAAAATTACTTAAAGTGAGGCATCTCATACTAACCCACACGGTAACTAAATTTGTGTCCCCATTTCACATATGTGCTGTCAACTAAATACACATAGCCCACTTCAAGAAAATCCCACATCGGAAAGATACGGGTTTGATTGTGATATATAAGCCTCCATTATACTACCATTGAACACCAATAATATCCATGGACTTTTAGGTGGGCTTATGGCAAGCCAAGTGGACCCAGTTGTTGTGCTCAGTGGGCCAGTGTGTGGTGCTTATATAGCGGGCCGGGTCTCCGGGCTCGGGTCGTTACAATGAGTGGGCGGAGCAAGCCCATTTTCTCTCTTATCATCGATGAAATGGACTTCCTCATTTTGCTATGAAAAGTAAAACATGTTTGTATCAAATATTAGTATTATGTTCTTATTTTGTCTATATTCGTGGTTTGGTTGGATCTGCTTATGTCATGGTTAGCCATTCTTCGGTACAATAACGGTTCATAATTAGTCACCTTTGATTAAGCCTTCTCTAACGAAAATTTCTTAGCACACATGTTTTTGTGTTCTACAAAAAAATAATTACATCTGTCAATATCAACACATAATGAAATATAATAATATACCTAACATGTTTTCTACACATAATGAAATATAATAACATACCTAACATGTTTTAGAGTAACCAGGGTGGAAGGGTAGGTTTGAAATTTTGAGGCAATCAAGAAAACAAAATTAAAAGCTTAAATGCATTGATTTGTTAACTATGTCATTTGTTTTGGGATAGAAAGAGTATAATTATGTAGCAACATACATACGTGGACACTAAAATTAATCATTACTCTATCTGACTCATAACAAAGTATCAATTTGCTTTTTGTTGGAATTTTGGTTTTAGAAAAGTGGTGTTTGACTGACTATATTGACCAAGAATTCCATAAGGTTCCGTTTTGTGTAAATAGAAATTAATTGCATATTTGTAATCTACGTTTGGAGTAGATTAATATGATATATTTACTTTCTCAAAACCAATCCGCGTAAATGAGAAATTAATGTTCAAAATATGCAAATTGAAGTGGGTAAATGAAGAGTTTATGGGATATAAAATGGTTATCTCACATTGCTTTATGAATAAAAATAATAAGAGTATTTAAGTGGATCCATCTAAGGAGGAGTCATTATATGGTTTCCTCACTGGGCCAACCAAGTGGACCATTGGGCCATCCATGCAAATAGTGGCCCAATTGTGCCAATTTTAGACTAGCTCCAAATTAACACATGACCAATTAGTGCCTATTCCCAAAGAATAATATTAAGGGCACAAAAAAGTCACAAAAACATGCTTACAAAATCTTAGGTGTCAAGATTTTATTTGAGTTTTTAATTAGAGTGTGGCGGGTCCATTATCGATGCAACCAATAAAATTATTTTCTTCACAAAATTTATTTTAAATTTTTTTTATTAATTTCCCTTGTTTATAACTTTATTTTTTGCGGTTTCCAAAAACCACTTTAATTTTTTATTTGCTTATTTTTTTAAAATTTAATAGTATTTTTAAATTAATTAAAATTATTCAAAAATATAATAATAAGAGTAAAAGAAAATTTAGGGTCCATTGTATAAGGGGTGTGTGAAATGACACAAAGTCCAGGCGAACATCCAAAACAAACTCCAGTTAAGTTCTTCTGTTACTTAACTGAATTTTCTTTGCAACCTAGTCCAAAAACCCTTAATTGACTAGCGTTGTTAACTTTGGACCCTAAATTGACAAAATTTATACATCAGACCCTTATTGGCACACACCCCCCAAACTTTAGACCTTAAATTGTCATTATCCATTATAATTATTATTATTATTATTGTTAGACCCCACATAAAGGAAAATAAAAATATAAATTTTAAGATTCATAATATATTTTATAAATCCCTTAAAATGTGGGGGTATCCGGCTAAAGTAAAGACAAGGAAATGATACGTTCATTGAGATCACATACGTATGTTCTAGTAATAGAAGTAAGAAATTTGCAAATTGTTCATCTTGTGTAGAAGAACAAAGACGCAATTAGAGGACAAAATTGTTAACTTATTTGGTCCTAATTTTCTCTGTTAGAAAATAAACGGAAACTGTTAAAATGCGATTAACAGTAAATAGTATTCATTGTCCATACAATACTTGAGAGTTGATGGAGCTCTCTCCATAATACAAACAGTTGGGTTACAAATGGAATCAATGAATCTATTTGAAAGATAAACTCTAGAAATGTAGACTTTTAAGAGTTATAATCTGAAGAGTCGGAATTTCAAAAAGATTAACTTTGAGAAGAGACAATCTTGAGAAATAAACTCTTATGAGACTAAACCTTGAAGAGAAAGAATCCTGAAAGGTTATAGAAAAAGATTCTTGTAAGAAGAATCTCGAAAGATAGATTCTTGAAGTAAAACTCTCGGAAATGGAGATTCTTGAATAATAAATTCTCAAAAAAAAAAAAATTTGAAAAGATAGACCCTCGAATCTAGAAAGTACATTCGTTAGAGGTAGAATCTGGAAAGGTAGACTATTGAGAGATAGACTCTGTAAAAGTAAACTTTTGAAAGGTAGACTCTAGAAATGTAGACTCGGAAAGTCTGACCTCTCAGAAAGTTTGACCATTCAGATATGCTGACCACTCGAAAAGACTGGTCGCTTAGAGAATTTGATCATTTGAAGAGACTGACCATTTTAAGGAATCTAAAAGGCGGATAGTAATTGTAATTGATCACTTGAAAGGTATAGTCAAAGTACTTAGGGGTACTAAAAGATATACATGTGAATACGGATTACTATAAATGAGATATCCAATAGTATGATTGGTGATCCGACACAAGAAATCTCCAAAAGGCAATGCTAGGCTTACAAAATGAGGGATACAAGATGTGGTGGCGATATTTCAATGACTACATCGATACTGGACCCGGCACACTCCAATTAAAAACACCAACACAATTATGACACCTCATTTTGTAAGCCGCATTTTGTAGCCATCTTTTGTAACTTTATTATTTCTCAACTCCAAATCCACAAGTGAAAATATGTTCACAATATGTGGAGGAGCAGTGTCATTGAAATCTTCCAAGACAACTGGATAACTTGATTCAGTAAAGAGTCTTTGGAAGATATTCCTTGTTGGAATAAATTGTGATAACAATGCGAAATATGAAAAGGCATAAAATATAGTAAGTCTAGATATAATGTCCATAGATCAATACGATAAAGACAATTTATTTTAAATAAGAATATCACAATCGGTTACGTGAACTCAAAAGCGGATCTGTCTACCAAAGGGTATGAATAGGATATCAAATTGTTTGGTAAGGGGAATGAGGTTAAAACCAACACAACAAAAGAAATCTATAGTGGTAACTCAACCTTGATGAGTGGGGATCCCACAAACTTGGTTCAATGAGACAACTAAGTTATGGATATTCCAGTAGTGGAACTCATTATAACCTATTCTCAGAAGCCATCTAAGTGCTAAACTCCTGCTGACGTGTGGTGAGGGTAAGGTTAAAGCTTTTAATGATTCATATACCTTAAAAGGTGGAGTATGGCATGATACTCTTTTATATAAGATCACCTATATAAGTGAGAAGTAACAAGGCCGCTTCTAATTAAACACTTATGAAATCAAGCACGATCCAGGACCAAAATGGACAAAACGTGAGAACAAAATGTGTTAGAGCTATTATTGTGTAAGTACTATTGTCTTGGTATGCACTATACAGTCACCAGTTCAAAGCATCGCGCTACTGAATGGCTACTATATCCGATAGTATTTTACTAAGGAAAGTTCAAGGCTACAAGCTACCTATCCTGATGCAATAATGGTTCGTCGAAACTTCCAGACGAGTCTGCATTCATGCATGCATTAATTTGTCATTCATGTGGGGGATTGTTGAAATTTTTGTTTTGAAAAGTGGTGTTTGACTGACTTTTGACCAAAAAATCCATAAGGTTCCATTTTGTGTAAATGAAAATTAATTGCATATTTGTAATCTACGCTTGGAGAGATTAATATGGTATATTTACTTTCTCAAAACCAATTCCGAGTGAATGAGAAATTAATGTTCAAATATGCAAATTGAAGTGGGTAAATGAATAGTTTATGGGATATGAAATGGTTATCCCACATTGCTTTATGAATGAAAGTAATAAGAGTATTTAAGTGGATCCATCTAAGGAGGAGTCATCAAATGGTTTCCTCCTTCGGCCAACAAAGTGGATCATTGGGCCATCCATGCAACTAGTGACGCAATTGTGCCAATTTTGGACTAACTCCAAATTGACAAATGACGTGCGAAGGGGGGAATGGGCGGTTTAGGGCGCACTTTGCACTTCGCATCGGTCGCTGGGAGCTGTGGATCATTAAACTTTTGACGAAATTCGGCTCGATGGCGGTCCAGTCTGTGGCTCGAGTCTTGTGTCCAACACAAGACTCGACTCATTATTTGCCTGTTTTCTAGTTTGTCCTAATTTCATGCCCCGTTAAATTTATTCTGGTTCATTTATTATATTTGTCATTATCGTTAAATTCAAGAAAACCATTATTTATTGTTATATTTCCTAACACTTTTTGCATGAGGATTAAGGAAAGATGTTGGAAAGGTAGATGTTGTGAAAGTGAAAGAGAGAGAAAGTGGGGTAGTGAATAATGAGTGGATAGTTGTTGTGAGTGGAAATGAAATAGGAAGTAGATGGAATCTTTTCCTTTTTGAGTAACTAGTACTCCCTCCGTCCCATTTAAATTTTAAAATTTGTCATTTTGATTGTCTCATAGAAATTGTAAAATCCAAAAATGGAAAGTTTTTACTTACTTGCATATTCCCATCAACTAAATCACTAATTATTTTCTACCCCACTTACTCTCTCCTACCAAACTATCTAAACTCACAACACATCACTTTTTTTCACTTTTTCCCTTATTTTTTTGTGCAAATACGATTTTAGGCAATTTAAAATGGGACGGAGAGAATATTTTTTAAGGGGACGGATGGAGTACTCAAAATGACAAAATAAGTACTTTCTTATGGGACGGGACGGGACGGAGTGAGTGCATCTCACATTGCACACCAACGTGTGAATCTTGCGGTAGTACGGTGTAAATTTGGCCAAAATCCTCACCAAAAGCAAGCATATTTTGTATATTCCCCTGGTAGAAAGTTAACCCATGGCTGCTAAACATTCTAAAATCATTTCAAATTAACCTAATCTGGTAAAAAAAAAAAAAAAAATCTTATGTTATGAAGGTTAGGGAGGGAAACAAACACAAGAATGGAATTACAATCTACTGGAAAGAAAGGAAACCAATTTCTTTGGAGTTCAAAAGAGAGAATATGCCTTCACCTACTCCAACAAAAGAACACAAGATCATCTCTCCTCCAAATCCATGCTTTCATGCTAAGAAACTCCATTGAAGCCAATGTTAACCTCCTCGCCAAATTCATTTCAACTTGTTCTTCAATTTTCTCCACCACTAATCCCAATTACGCCCGCCAGGTGTTTGATGAAAGACCTGAGAAAGATGACACTTTTCTTTGTAACACTATGATGAAATCCCATCTGGGCATGCGCCAATTTGTGGAATGCTTAAATTTGTATAGAGATTTGAGGAGAGGGACTAGTTTTGTTCCTGATGGATACACGTTTATGACATTAGCTAAGTTGTGTGGTTCAAGTTTAGATTCTTGGACAAGCCAAGGGGTACATAGTCATGTTATGAAAGAAGGGTTTGGCTGTAGTTTGTTTGTTTCGACAGCGATGGTGGATATGTATGCAAAACTTGGGGAAATGGTTTCTTCGAGGAAAGTGTTTGATGAAATGCCTGAGAGAAGTCAAGTTTCCTGGACTGCTTTAGTTGGTGGGTATGCAAAATGTGGAGAGATGTATAATGCTAGGGAGCTTTTTAACCGAATGCCTGAGAAAGATACTGCTGCGTATAATGCAATGATTGATGCCTATGTTAAGGCTGGAGATATGGCGTCTGCTAGGAGTTTGTTTGAGGAGATGCCAGAACCGAATGTCATTTCTTGGACTAGTATGGTTGATGGGTATTGTGGTAATGGTGATCTGGATTTGGCTAGGTCAATGTTTGATGGTATGCCAGAGAAGAATCTCGTGTCTTGGAATGCAATGATTAGCGGATATTCCCAAAATAAGCAACCACACGAAGCCCTGAAGTTATTTCATGTTTTGCAAAAGGATATGTCGCTTGAACCCGACGATGTTACTATTGTTAGCATTCTTCCTGCAATTGCAGATTTGGGTGCTATGGAGTTAGGTAGTTGGGTTCACCAGTTTGTCAAGAGGAAGAAAATGAACAAAATGACCAATGTTTGCACAGCACTAGTTGCTATGTATGCCAAATGTGGTGAAATTGCAAAAGCAAGAAAAGTTTTTCAAGGCATGGCAAGAAAAACAACAATTTCTTGGAATGCTTTGATAAATGGGCTGGCAGTGAATGGAAGCGGGAAAGAAGCATTGGATACATTTTTAGACATGAAGAATCAAGGGTACGAGCCAAACGAGATAACTATGCTTGCAGTTCTCTCTGCTTGTAACCACAGTGGTCTTGTGGAAGAGGGAAAGAGATGGTTCAAAGCAATGCAGGAATTCCAACTCGTACCAGGAATTGAGCACTATGGTTGCATGATTGATCTATTGGGACGTGCAGGTTGTCTGGAGGAAGCTGAAAAGATGATGGAAAATATGCCTTATGAAACTAATGAAATAATGTTAAGTTCTTTCCTATTTGCATGTTGGTACGCGAAGGATGTTACCCGAGCTGAAAGAATCTTGAAAAAGTCCCCCCAAATAACGGCTTGGAACGATGGGAACTATATCGTGTTGAGGAATTTGTATGCTAACGAGAGGAGATGGGGAAACGTAGAGGAAATTAAGATGCTAATGAGAAGAAATGGTGCAAAGAAAGAAGCTGGGTGTAGTTGTATCGAGGTTGATAGTAGGGTTTGGGAATTTGTCGCTGGGGATAACGTGCACCCTCAGTTAGAGGGAATGCACTCAATCTTGAGAAAGTTGTCAATGCACATGGAGGGAGAGGAATCCATAGAGCCACGCCTTCTCAGGTTTCATGTTTGATCATGAAGCTTTGTTGTAGGCACAAGCCAGGTATCAGATTCCCGTTTGGTCATGTTGCAGTCTGATACCTTGCTTAAACAGGTTACTTGAGCCTGACAAGCCATTCTATACATTTTTCTGAACATTCTCTTCTTATGTTAATATAACCATTGCGATTTCATTCAATCCACTCTCCGTGTTCACATTCCGAAATGGGGTTGTTTATGAGCTTCATGGGAAAAGGTACGCGTCGTTGGACTTATGCTGTTATCTTTCACGATCCTCTTTATATGTTGTATTTTCATTCTAACCGAAATCCTGAATTATACTTCTGGGGTAATGTCAGTGTGATCTATTTAATCATATGTTCTTTTATATTTGAATTTAGGTTTGCCAACGACTCAGATGTTGAGCTTGGTCATGGGAACGCTTTACAGTAAATTCATAGATAAAGATATCAAGACGTTTGAGGACTTCCATATTGCGATTGTTGATATGTTCAAGTAAGAATCCAAGACATGGGTCTTGCTTGTTTGTTTGTCGCTGAATAAGGTCTCTGAATGTCGTAAAAGAGCTTTCTTTTGGGTCATTCAGATTCAGAGGCCTCATTCATCCCAAACAAACACGCCTCTAATATCTTGCGGGAGAAATGCAAGGATTTATATTCCAAATTATGATTTCTTGACCCTGAACTGATTATGTGCAGCACTATAAATACAGCATTACCCGGAAAACATTTTGATGCTCCGCCGTTAAAACAAGTTGAGGTCAGCCTCTCTCTCTCTCTCTCTCTCTCTCTCTCTCTCTCTCTCTCTCTCACGTACGCACACCAAAAAATGCCCAGAAATCTAACTTATGATGACAAAACCCAGGAATGTTTCACAGGATGGAAAGAAGCAAAGGAGCCAGAAAGAAAGAATATATTCATCAAGTTCATGAACGACAACGTGAACCTCAACAAATTAGATGACTCTGCTCTCATGACTGGATTAATAACTCCTCCGGCTGCAATGGCAGCCAAGAGGGCAGGGGAGAGTTTGCCCCAACTCGGGATAATCAAGGCGATCCCCGACGTCATATTCGTGCCTTCTGCCACGATTTTGGCTCTCATCTCTGTCAAGCTCTCCAAGAAGATGTTTTTAGGGAATGTGGCTACATAGTTATAAAGCATTTATGCTTTGTGTACACATTCACATTAAAGAATAACCTTGTAAAACATTGTATTAAATATATTGATAAGGTTTTATTTCATTTTCAGCTGTTGTACATTAGACCGACTTTCACTTTTAACTATTGTAATTCTTTTTTTACACGAAAACTATTGTACTCCGGGAAATATCCGCCCATGCCCCCAAAAAGTTGAGCCCCTTTGGATTATAACGGATGGAATTTTTTAACTTCTCATACTTCCAAACCCCCCTCCCCTTAAACTTTCACACGGAGTGGGGGTAGAAGTGTGAATAACTAAAGTTTTTCATCTATTATAATCCAACGGGTTTATCTTTTTGGGCTGGGCAAACATTTTCCAGAGTACAGTTTTTTCTGTGAAATAAGAAAAAAAAGAAAGTATAATGGTTAAAATTAAACTTTTGGGTCTAAAGATAACATTTTTCAGAGTAGAGTGGGTTTCATGCAAGAAAATAAGGATAATGCTTAAATTGGAAGTTTTAGCCAAAGTAAATGAATTTAAATCTATTGATAAAACACTGCAACATGCTATCTGCTTATGAAATCCAAACTATACATTCAAAGATTCCATCTTTACAACCTATCCATTAAAGATAAAAATATGTATATTCGTTCATCTTAGTGAAAATATTAACAAAAGTTTCATTCACAAGGACGGGACGGGAGGGGAATGTTGAGTTGCATGTACGGAATGTTGAGTTGCATGTATAGCAATGAGACTAACCTGAGGACCTCCGGATCCATTTGCCAGTACGGGCTTTACGTTTCCCCCTCTTTTTCTTATTCTTCGAGGCAGTTATCTTGGAAATGGAGCGGGTCTTTGGAGTTGGTTGGTCATCAATGTTGATGACTTCTTGAGCCACCATGGGAGGAGGCATTGCACTCTGTTCTTTATTGGGTGCTTTAAGCTTCTTATCTATATGATGAATCTCCGCTTCTTCAAAATCATTCAGCTCTTTGTTTGCTTTCGTATTATTTATTAGAAATCCATCCCCAGTCTGCACAAAGAAAGGACAATTAATCTAAATTTAGTCACCCAGGTTCCAGGGTTTAATGTCATACTCCCTCCGTCCCTGAAAGAAAGTCTCATTTGAGTTTTTATGGTCAACACAAGCGAACTTTGACCAAACTTTAATGTCAATCTAATCATCCCAATAAAAGTCTAAAAATTGTTATTGATAAATCTTTTAATGGTTTATCACTTACAATTTCTAGAATTTCACTAGTATGATCAGACTGACATTAATATTTGGTCAACGTTCGCTAGTGTTGGACCAACAAAAATCAAATGGGACTATCTTTTTGGGACGGATGTAGTATTTCGTCTCAAAAATAGCACCCAAGCTAAAGAATTTGGGATATTAAATGGTTGCTTGCCACTTTTCAAAGGCAAATTTGGTCAATGTGTGCAGTACGGCTAGAAACGTGCAGGATGACTATTATCACACGCACACGGGTTTAATGCAATCAGAAAAGGAAAAAAGCTTACGCTTCTCCAAGAACCACCGTCAACCCGAGGCGGACCCATGCTTTCAATAATATCAGGTTGACTATTATCATCACCCATATTATGATACTCGTGTAGAAGCTGAGATACAATAGAAGCATAACCTGCTCCTCCTATTTGATCCCCATTGTTTGGAGGAGAAGCAGGATTCTGAATTGACCGAGTCAAAGTATTATCAGGACTCTTTCCACTATTTTCACCTGTTGCCTTGTGCAGTCTGTCCTTCAGCTCACCAACTTTTGACTGGGCCCCACAAATTTTCCGAAGTAAATGTTCCCAAGAGTTAGAGTCATCATTATGATCAAGAGATGACATCATATTTGTGGGCCCGACCTCTTCATCTTCATCCGGTTTTGCATCTGTTGAGGTCAAAGATAAAAAGGGATCTGATTAATCAAAAAGAAACGATTTCTGACAAATATAAGTTTGAACATTGAACACGTAATGCATAAGACTAGTATCTCATACATCCATAAAGTACATGCATCCATAATAGCCCGGGCCATTCCTAAATGATTGTCCCATTTATCATTTTTGTTTGTCCCAAAAAGATATTCTCATTTCCAAGATTGTTACGTTAAAATCATTGAAATTCCAAAATTGCCAACCAAGTAAGAAGAGGAAGAGAGTGGAGGATGAGAGTCAACCAAGGAATAAGGGGGAATAATGATGTACTTCAATAACTAAACCTCATTAAGGGTAGAGATGGGGATGAAAATGTGTTGTTAAAATATTTGAATAGTCAAATGGGACAATCATTATGGGACGGAGAGAGTATTAGGTTTGATCCATTTCTGCGCCATGTTAAGAGAAACATATAAGACACGCACACACAAACCCATATGCATCATGTGTGACAAGGAAGATAGGTAAAAGTATTATTACTCACCAAGTTGTGCCCAATCAGTTCCATTAGAAGCAGGATTGGTAATTGACCTCCTACTCCCTGTGATAAACCACACAAATTGGTCAGAACAAAATGTGGTGAAACAAATGAACCTTGATTTCTAAGGACAAGTAAGACCAGATCAAGTTGAGAGAAATTGTGTACTCCCTCTGTCCCTAAATGAATGTCCAAATTTCATTTTAAAGGGCATCTGAAAATCTCAACTTTTTGTACAATTTGGTGGCAAAAATTCATATATAATCTTGTAATCTCCGTTTCAAAAATTTAGGTTTGCAAGCACAAAGAGACTGGTGAAAACAAAATTTGGAAAATAAACATTTAGGGACAAAGTTATGTTCAAAAAAGACATTCATTTTGGGACAAAGATTTCTTGAAAATAGACATTCATTTAGGGATAGAGGGAGTACCAAAATACGAGAACAGGGTATGGTTTGACAAAGCAGTATCGACCAAATCTTCAGTTCTTTTCCTTTTATTTCTCTTCATAATTATTCCCCTTTGATTATCATATGCATAAGGCATTGACTTTGCACTAATAGATGGATGAAAGCTATCAACTTTGTGCTGCTTTCTCTTTTTGTTGTCCGCGAGTATTTTGTCGTACTTTAATGCTTGTGACTGAAACTTCTTGATTTGCAATTCAACCCATTTAGAACGCCAAATGAGTGGTTGAATGAAAGTCCTCCAATGATGTGTTAACCTTTTCCTCCTGGAAGATCAGTAGCTTGGTAAGCAAAATACAGAAAAAGTGATCAAATTGGTGTAAATATGGGATTTTCGGAAGGTAATAATCAAATGCTTTTAATAATATTAACATCGAAAAGCTCTAATCAGTAGCTTGGTAAATCAAAATACGGAAGGAATAATATCCATTTTTTCGGGAATAAAACTTCTGCATCGGGAAAAAACACATTTGAAAAGTTAAATATACGTCAAAATTCATTAAGTATTTGTGATAACAAAGGAGAGATGTGAACAGAACAACTTTAATGTTCAAAGACGACTCTTTCTTTAAAAAAAAAAAGATGCCTAACAAAAGCCATTTAGAAAGTGTAAGTGGGAAGACCCATAAGAGCTCAAAAAGGAAGAGGCCTAAACAAAAGGCATCTTACAAATGTAAGTGATCGACAAAGTGACAATTCTCAGCTTCGTTCACATTTTGCAATCAAGTGCTACCAGGTCCAAATTCATCTGTCTGGTCAAGATTAGTTTAATGGAACAACCAGGCCCTATCAAAATGATCCATAGAAACAAACAAAACTCCCTCGATGACTGAAAAATTCTAGGATTTACTCAAATGAAACTCAGATAAACCTCAATAAAGTAAATAAGCGCATAATTCTTACACACACATACATACAACTGATATCAAGGGGAAGCTAAACAAGGTACTGCCTCCGTCGCAACATGAATGTCCAAAAAAAAAAAAAAATTGCACTTGATCAAGAGCAAATTTGAAAAGAAATCAGACACTCATTTTGGGACAGAAGGAGAAACAAGTATAACACTGGGGATATATTTGCTTGGTACGAGTACCTAATATGATAGTTTAACAAATTTTAATTGTTGTTTCCCTATAAAAATTATTCTCTATCATTTCATTTTTTATCTGGAAGGCCTTTGGTCTCTTTATAGAATCAGAGACTTTTAAAATTCAGTTAAGCTACATTAGGATTTACAAGCATCTTCCCTAGCGCTTCTTTTTGATGCAGACAGCTCCCTACCACAAGATCCATCCTTTTAGCAAAATAAAATATTTTTTCACTGTGAGCTTATTTTGTCTGAGTTGTGTCCATTTAGTAAAAACCAGTTCATAAGATCTTGAATTATCTTTGCAAAAACTCTTTACCTCAAGATCCATCCTTTTATCAAAACTAAATATTTACTTTAAACAGAGGGAGTATATCTTGAGGAGTCGGGGAGTATTAAACACTTAACTTAGATTATAACAGTGCCGCTAAAAGCCTTCAAAATATCGGAGCACTTCCCTTCTTTCTTT
Source organism: Campanula takesimana (assembly GCA_026119855.1). Lineage (NCBI taxonomy): Eukaryota > Viridiplantae > Streptophyta > Magnoliopsida > Asterales > Campanulaceae > Campanula > Campanula takesimana. Next base: position 795,308 of record JAOWBW010000002.1, read on the forward strand.
TCTTTCTTTGTTTTTTTGTTGCTTTTTTTTTTCTGAAGTTAAAGAAAACATGATCCAAGTAAAAGAAAGCAACACAAACTTTTCTAAGGTGCACATACTCAAAGGAGGGGAAAACGATTAGAAATAACCATTGATAGTAACTGGAGGAAGCAAACTTAAGATAACATGGATGGGTATCCATTGATTTATTCTAATAATCTAACTAATAAAACAAAATAAAGCAAACTAATCATACTTGCAGATATGATAATGATAATAATGTAACACTTAAACTGAAAACATAAACGACCGTTGTTAGTTGACCAATAAAAATATAAAGGATTTTACCTCAATCGGAGCAAATCGTGACATTCATCATCATCATGTTCCAGCGCTGATGCATCATTATTCACATTAAATTCTGACATTACTTCACCATCACTCTCATTATCCCCAACATCATTCTCAGAAACAGTGTCGCCAAAAGAACTTGAACTCTCAGTCGCATCGGGAGACCGAGATCGAACTGGGGTATTGACATGAGAGTTCTTAGAGTCAACTAAATTGATCTCAACATCTTCACTTTCATCCGCTCCTTTATTTTGTTCATCCAACAAAGTCCCCATCTCAAATGCGTTGTCTTGGTAATTACTTGCACATATCATATGATTAACTTCGGTTGGCTTCAAAATAGTTTCATTATCCTTGTTAGCAAAAGATTCCATTATGACTTCCGATGTTTTTTGCATCTCCAAAGCAGGGCCCATGCTGTAATATCTATCATCTGACTAGGTTTGAATTTTCCATATCAACCTGCAGCAGGAATCAGCACAATTATTCTCGAGGACATGTAAATGAAAAATAAGTCAGAACAAAAGGATCTGTGATATAATAAGTTTACTAACTAATCTACTACCAAATTGGTAGAGCACTGAGTATGCCTTTAGCCAGAGCTTTGGGTCTTTTCCTGCTGTTAAACAGAAACGGTTTTGATAATTCAGATCCTAATTTGGGTCGTTACTGTAATTTGGTGCAAGGTTGAATTTCCCAGGGGCGCCTCAATTTGGAATGTTAGGGATGGAGAGAGACAGCATCCAATTGATGGGTATCCTTTAGATATTGTCAATTCTAAGATACTTTGAAACCCGTCTACACTTGAAATCAATGAAATAAATGTGAGCCTTTGTGCAACTCACATGCCAAAAACGGAAAAGAATTAAGTTGCAAAAAAGATTCCCAAAAGGAAAATTGTAGTATTTATTTATTTCAAGACGGAGTAGCAGTGTGCATTAAACAAGTTAACACTAAAATCACTGCCGTGGAAGGAGGTCGTCAGCTCTATCAACATCTTTCCTCAAACACTTATCATTTTTACAAATTGCTCTTTAGGATACTTGAACCGTAACAATGCGACATTTAATGCAAAAGGATCGGATCAACCCCAGTGATAACTACTCATAATTCAAATTTATCAACATAAAATTCCTTTTAAGGAGTTCCACTTTCCGGCATCTCATCATTCATACTTTATTATATTATATGTTCCCTTTAACAAAATCTCCAGAATAGTAGCATATCATTAGATCTTTTAGATTCATGAAAACAAATGTATAACGAAAAAATTAAACACATACACGCATATATATATATATATATATATATATATATATATATATATATATATACACGGATCCACCTTTTTTTATCTCTAGTCTACTTTTTCATACAATAATTACATGGTCCAAGTTTAGCCAAGCCAACAATGGGATTTGAAAATTTCAGATAAACAAACACAATCAATTCCTACTAAGTCAGATAACCATCTTCTTAAACAACTAGCGAGGAGAGAATGAAATTGAAAAAATAACCACAAACAGAGACAAAATCCAAATTTGATCATAAACCCTAACCCCTAGCAGAAAGAGCAAGCAACGAACTAGATACAAAAATCAAGAACCTGGGTTTGTTTCAGTAAACAAAAAGATGAGATGGGTTCTGCTCCGTCTCCACCGGTCGCCGTCGGTTATCCGCCGGAGAGTGCGCCTAGCGGTTTATTAAAATCGTATCTTTCTCTCTCTCTCTAGAAAAATCCCAATCTCTCTCTAGGTGTGGTGGATGATAAATTGGAGGATTTCTTGGGGAGAAATATTTGATTTTGTGTACGGATTACGGGGAGTTGGAGTTGGGATGATTGAATTTTTTCAATCTTCTTCTGTAACGTGACCCGTAGGTGAAGCACGAGTCTTCATGAACTGTCAGTTTGTCCCATTATTATTATTTATACCCCCACTAAAATTCAAAGTAAGTCAACCAAACATCTTTCTTTGGCATGTGTTTTATTTAAGCCTTAATGATAACTTATACCCTGATGTAGCAACTTTCTAATCAAACTTTTAAGTTTTTTTATCATCAAATTTTAAAGTGAAAAATAGTAGTCAGTTAAGACCTTCTTGACAAATTTCGTTAGAAAAGTTGGTTAAAGTAGCATGTATCATGACGTGACTAACAAAGTTGAGTAGTTTGAAGTTGATACTCTCTTTGTCCCAAAGTAAGTGTCTACCTTTCTTTTTTAGTTTGTCCCAAAGTAAGTATCCACTTACTAAAATTGGCAACACTAGTGTTTTTAGGGGTGGATTGGTAGGTATACCAATTGTATTTCGTCTATACCATGTACCAACCAAGTTTAGCTTGGTATATAAAAATATGTACCATTACCAACCAACTAAGTCGGTATACCAATTTAGTTGGTACGGTTGGTACTCGGTTGGTAAGGTTGGTACTAACCTCTACCAAATCTAAAATATAATGAAAACACAAAACAGTGAGTGGTAAAGGTTAGAGATGTAAGGGATTTTCCATATTATTTTTCTATGTTTACAACTCTAAGACTCTTTGTTTAAGAGCAAATATAAAAACTTTTTTGACATTTATTTGAGACGGATGGAGTAAAAACTTAGTTGGCATACACTATGAAAGAGTATGAAATACTCTTATATTTAGTTTTGTATCTTGGTGATTCTGATTTAATAAATGTATATATTTAGAGTTTATTTATTTTAGGAATTAGTTGTAATTATTTAGGAATAGTTTATTTTAGGATAATTATTATTATTTTGATTTACTTGACTAACCTATTAATGTTTATCTTTGGTTAGTATATTTGTTTTATAGGAAAGTTAGACTCTTTACTTGGAAGGTGATTGGATGAAGAAAGATTTCCACATCAAAGACTTCATTCAAACTCCTATATATATGGCGTCAACATTCAGCCATTCTTCACGGATTCTGTGTTTTTATTCTCCAAAGTCAGAAGCTTAGAAGAGTCCTTTGTTTCTTAGAAGTTCTTCCAAAAAGACTTCTAAGTGTTTGAGTGTTTGGAGAATAAAAACACAGAGATTCACAAAGTGTTATTTTCGTTTTTGAGAGAGTCCTTGTGTTCTTGAGGTTCTTGTTCATCAAGGCTTCAAGGTATTTGAGTGTTTTCATTTATTCTAGAGATCTAGAATAGTTTGATCTTTTTATTGTTTTGTTTCTTTCATTCATCTTGTATTCTGCAAGATCGTTTTCATATATGAAAGTTTTCCAGCAAGGTATTTCTTGCTGAAGTGTTTAATTTATTTCGTTTTAATTCCGCTGCATTATTCTCTGTTCGTCGTGTCAACTGACAGGACAACTGTCTTGACAACTGTGAGCACAGTTGTACTCACAGTTGGTTGGTTCCCAGCACAGTCCTAGCCGCTAATTTCTTTCACACTATTTCCAAACAATCTTCATACAGTCTATTTTGTACATAAGATGGAGGGAGTAAAATACTACTGTATACAAAGACAAAATACAATGGTGCAATCACCTAATATCACACACAAATATTGATATACACCCTCAATCCCAAATTTATAATACTACAAATACACTAACATAGCCACCTGCACTTGTACTTGATATACACATTTTCAAAATGATCTTTAAACTTTTGACATTTTTAAAAATAAACTTTAAGCAATAATTTTAAGATGATTTAATTATCTTCAGCCTAACATTATTGTTCAAAGTTCATTTAAAATAATGGAAAAAAAAATAGATAAATCACTTTAGGACGGAGTGAGTATACACATACTAATAGGAGTATTATGGCAAAATAAACAATTACAAACCATTAGACCATCTCCAACGGTACTCTAAAACTCCAAATATAGAGTATTGTGTTATTCCAATGGAACTCTAAACATTGCTCTATTAATAGAGCAACACTATCACTTGCTTCAAATTTGGTGCAAGGGATAGTGCTGCGCTATCCCATTTTTCTTCTTCTTTTTCTTTTTAAATGTGCGCTTTTTGTTTTTCTTTTTGATATATATGAAAATATTTTACAATATAAAATTATATAACCTACTATTAGTTATATATGTAAAACAATAATGAATATTGTCATTATATTGTTGTTTAGTATAAGATTTGAAGCAAACTGTTGGAAATATTTGGTGTAAAAATTGCACTATTATAAAGAATAGTGCAATTTTTGCACTAATCTGTTGGAGATGGTCTTAATCTTTACTGCCATAAACAGAACACTTATCACTTAATTTTACTGCCAATAAGAAGGCACAAGTGTGCAGGTTTAAACTCAAACTTAGATTAGACCCAATCAAGAACAGAAGCGGACTTTAGAGATTAGGGAATAGGTTTAGAATATTAGAAGGATATTTTATTTTTTAATACATAAATAATATTTTAATATTTTTAAAAATTGCAACTTTGTATTGATATATCAACTAATAATAAGTATTAATACTGTGTACCAACTAATTATACACAAGTGATACGGTACTAGGATACTTTACTTTTTAATACATAAATAATATTTTTAATATTTTTAAAAAATTACAATTGGTATTCGGTATACCAACCAACATTAAGTATCAATACTGTATACCAACAAACTATACATAATTGGTACGGTAGTACCGTACCAACATTTCGGTATACCGATTTGCTCATACCAATTATAATTGGTACGGTTGGTACACGAGTTGATTGGTACGGATTCACAAAATTTGCCAGCCCTAAGTGTTTTAACCTCTTTCAAATTCTCCGGAAGGTATTATTCGATTCTCCGGTCAATACCCACATCTCAATTTCATTGAATATTTGTCTCTGACCTTTATTCGTAAACAGAGGAGAAAGATCTGAGGTTTAAGGTCTTGTTTTTCTCAAACCCAATCAAACCCAATCAAACTCAGTATATGCACCTCTCTCTCAGATAAATTCTGACTTCTGCAAACCCTTCCCATGTCGTCCACAATCTCTCTCTCTCTCTCTCTCTCTCTCTCTCTCGGTCTTGATTTGGATCTACATTTAAAACGTGCTGATGGAAGAAAGAGTGGTGGTTGTGGTGGCGATTAAATAGCGGTGGCGGCGATTAAATGGTAGCGGTGGTGGCATGATGGTGGCAGCGGCATGGAAGGCGTGAGTTTGAAAGAGATGGAGATAAATTGGATAAAAAAATTGTTCACCCTCCCTCATGTTTAGATTATATCATTTTAACCCCTTAACTGTTTTGAAAATTCAAACAAACCAATTACGTTAGTCACGTGGATGGCACATGCTACTTAACTGATTTTTCTTACAAATCCGTCAAAAAGGTCTTAATTGGCCAAGATTTTTCACTTCAAGTTCTGATGTGGCTTAAAAAAAAACATCAAGGTTCGATTGTAAGGATGTTATATGATTTCAGGGTTTATATTGTCACTAACCTTTATTTAATTGTTAATGATTGTGTATGTAATCCCACACTATAATTGTACTTTTTCATCTCAAAATAAGAATAATATTTTTCTTTTGCACGTCCTGAATTAAAAGTTTCATATTTTAAATGAAAAAAAATGAATCGTATTTTAAACAAATTTAACTTTATTAACTCTCTATAATTGCAAAAATATCAACACTAACTCTTATTCACACCCTTTTCAGTCTCTCCTACTAATTCACACGTCGCTTTTTCTATCTCTCGATGGTCGTCCCCACCACTTCTTCCATTTTAACCTTCGACATGTATGCCCCACCCCACCCAAATCTTCTATGTACGCCCATATTCCGCTCATTCTTGTTGCTTCGCATTCTTTGCCTTAGCGACCCTATTTAAAAAACTTAGTCTCGATTTCAAAAACCTCAACACACTGTATGATTGATTCTCAATTTCATTGTTTTCATTCCCACCAAAATATCATTTTGCGCCTCTAGTCTACCACTGTTAGCCTCTCACTTCGACTCCTGTTGAGATATTGATGGGATATCGTCAATATCCTTCTTATTTTGTATATCTTTTTTCCTTGTAAATAGGGGTTTAAGTTAGGAAGGATATCATTTTGTTAGCTAACTTTTAGGGCTAATTGACTCCTTCTCCAAGAAGGCTATTGTGTATATAACGTGTTGTATTTGACTGAGATAATCAAGGGAAAATCATTATAAGTTTTCCTCTCATATACACGATTTCAACTTGGTATCCAGAACTTGCAAAGATGTCAGGCGAAGAAGTAAGTGGAGAAAATATGGCGGCCATGGATGAGTGCCGATCTCCATACTTCCTGGCGGCAAGTGATCACCTGGGCATGATTCTCACTCATGTCCAATTAAAAGGGGAGAATTATGAAGGGTGGGCTAGGGTTTTCAGGGGCTCGTTGAGAGGTAAAACAAAAACCTCTTTCATTGATAGGACAATTGAACAGCCTACCAAAGCATCTGATCTTGAGCTTGGCAGACCGTCAATTCAATGGTGGTTTCTTGGATTTTCAACACCATCGAGCCAGGTCTTCGTTCTACTATATCTTATGTGGAAGACGCAAATATGGTACGGGAAGATTTGAAGGAGAGATTTTCAATTGGTAATGGACCAAAGGTTCAACAATTGAAGGCCGATCTCGCCAACTGTATACAGAAGAAGGGTGAGAATGTGGCGGCTTATTATGGACGAGTGAAGAAACTCTGGGACGAACTGAATGACTTTGATGCGCTTCCAGTCTGTTCATGTGCAGGTTGCAAGTGTAATGTTACTACGAAGTTGGTTCAACGGCGTGAAGAAGAGAAGGTTCATCAGTTTGTTATAGGGTTAGAAACTTCATGACTTGAAAACGTGAAATCAACCATACTGAACACATAGACTTTTCCTAGTGTTAATAAGGCATACTCTATGGTTGTGAGGGAAGAAAGGGTTCGTGGAAGTGTGCACGAAAAATACGTGGAACCCGTCAGCTTTGCTGTCAAGACAGTTGTCGGTACAGGTGGCTCAACAGGTGGTTCCTCAGAAAGAAATGATGGGGGTAATGTTGTTTGATCTCACTATAAGAAGAAGGGACATGATGTGACCATGTGCGTATAGGCTGGTGGGGTACCCAGAATGGTGGTCAGATCAGTGGGTGAAGAATGCAAAAGGGAAAGGAGGAATCCAACTTTTGAGGGCAGGAAAAGATCAAGGAAAAATCAGCACCAAAACCAATTTGGTGTAGACTGATGAAGAAGGAAGGAATGGAATGACCGATGCACAGCGGGATGATATGTTGAGTTTTACAGCAGAGCAGTGGTGCCAGTTGAAGAACTATGTCCAGACACATGTGCAGTCATCTGACTACTCAACTGGTCGTACAACTGATCGCAAGACTGGTAAGATAAATAATGAACCTTGGCTTGTCGATAGCAGCGCTAATCAAAACGTAATAGGCAATCTTTCTCTGCTCCAACGTATTCGTATTATTAAGGCCAATCGTTTAGGTTTGCCAAATGGTAACTATTCGGTTGCCAACAAGGAAGGCGATATCGATATCGGACCGAATTTAATTTTAAAAAATGTGCTATATGCTCCGGGTTTCAACTGCAATTTACTATCTGTATCTCAGTTGCTTCATGATTCTAATGCTTTAGTGCAATTTTCTGACAAAGTTTTTGTCATACAGGACCGGGACTCGAAGATATTGATTGGAGCGGGTGAACAAAACGAGGGGCTGTACTATCTGAGAAGATCAGCAGGATCGCGTATTTGCAGTGTTAAGAACTCTGGGGATTATCAGTTGTGGCATCAACGGCTGGGACTTCCTTCAAGTAAAGTAGTTAGTTTGTTGCCTTTTATTCATCGTCGTAGTATTAATAAAGACGTATGTGGTATTTGCTGCAAAGCAAAACAGAGTCGAGATAAATTTTCGTCTAGTGATAATAATTCAGTTGGGATTTTTTATTTAATTCATTGTGACATTTGGAGTTATTATCGAAAGTCTGCTATGTGCGGGGCTGTTTATTTTTTAACCATTGTGGACGATTGTTCTCGTGCTGTTTGGGTTTATCTTGTTCGATCTAAAAGTGATGTCTCTCAAATTTTGAATTTTTTTTGGTGATGATCGAACGACAATTTAATAAACGTATCAAAAAGGTTCGAAGTGATAATGGCACAAAATTTCTGTGTTAAAAAAATATTTCAGAGAGAATGGAATTGAGCATTAGACTACTTGTGTTCGCACTTCTCAACAAAATGGTAAGGTTGAACAAAAACACCGACATCTCTTAAATGTGTCTCGTGCTTTGATGTTTCAAGCTAAACTACCTAAAAAAATTGGGGAGAGTGTGTCTTGGCTGCTGGGTATTTAATCAATCGGACGTCTTCGAAATTATTGCATGGAAAGACTCATTTTGAAATCCTTTTCGGGATACCTCCCTCTTATGAGAACATTAGGGTTTTCAGATCTTTGTGTTATGTTCACTACTCTAGATAGGCCAATGACAAGTTTGCTAGTCGTAGCAGAAAATGCATCTTTCTTGGTTATCCCTACGGGAAGAAAGGTTGGTTGGTGTACGATCTTGACGAAAACAAAACCTTGTCTCCCGAGACGTTATTTTTGTTGAACAATAATTTCTTTTTGCCATTCTTTGAACTGATGCAACACAGGCCTATACAGATTCAGATATCTTCCTATATCCCCCCTCCTCGATGATATGGCTGTTTGTGAGGAAGATAATATTTGTGTCACTACTCATGTGCCTAACCAGTTATCTGACCAGTTGCCTAAACAAGTGGATGAACAACAGCATGGTCCGGTTCCAGATACTGGACTACATTCTCCTCTGAATGACCAGTTGACAGAACAACTGCCTGCACAGGTGGCTGAACAATAGGTTGATCAAGTAACTGATTTTCCAACTATTGAAGAGATTTCAGCAACTCCACCCGTAGACACTGAAATTTTGGGAAGATGACAGCGAGCTAGGGTGCCCTCTACAAGGTACCCACTGACAGAGTATGAGCTTCCTTCTTCTCAAATTCGAACATCTAAATTCATCCCCCCGTTACGTTCACCTTCCCAACTCAATTCTTCAGGTACTCGTTATCCTTTATCACATTGTGTCGATTGCACTAAAATTTCTATGGCACACTGTTGTTTTCTGGTTGCTGTTGATTCAGGAACTGAGCCCAAGCACTTTAAAGAAGCTGATACATCTTCTTTATGGCGTGAGGCCATGAACAAAGAGCTTGAAGCCCTTGATCAGAATGGTACATGGGAGTTGGTAGATACTCCTATTGGCAAGAAGGTGATTGGCAACAAATGGGTCTATAAGATCAAGTATAATGCTGATGGGACAGTTGAACGATACAAGGCACGGTTGGTCATTTTAGGGAATCATCAAGTTGAAGGGGTCGATTTCAAAGAGACTTTTGCCCCCACAATTTAAATGGTTAATGTCCGGGTTTTCCACTCCATTGCTGCAGCTCGCGGTTGGGAGCTTCATCAAATGGACGTTCACGATGCTTTTTTACACGGTGATTTAAGCGAAGACGTGTATATGAAAATTCCCTTGGGACATCCTACTGCTTCTTCAAATAAAGTTTGCAAACTCAAAAAGTCATTGTACGGTCTGCGACAGGCACCTAGTTGTTGGTTTGCCAAACTTTCCATGGCATTGACAAGGTATGGGTTTACTCAATCATGCTCGGATTACTCCCTTTTCTCTCTCAAGACGTCCGCTGCTGATCTTCATGTACTTGTATACGTTGATGACTTGGTTATTGGGGGTAATGATTCGACGGCTATTTATCATTTCAAAGATTATCTTAGTCGTTGTTTCCATATGAAGGATCTCGGACGACTTAAGTATTTTTTGGGTCTTGAAGTTTCTCGACACCCGACTGGAATTTTTCTTTCTCAGCGTAAGTACACACTTGATATACTTTCTGAGGTTGGACTTCGTGGAGCTCGCCCAGCCTCTACTCCGATTGAGCAGAACCATCGATTGGCGTTAACCGACAGTCCCCCTTTACATAATCCCGAGGCTTACAGACATTTGGTTGGACGCCTAATATATCTTATGATCACTCGTCCAGAGCTCTCATATAGTGTGCATACTTTTGCCCAATTTATGACCAATCCTAAGGTGGAACACTGGAAAGCTGCTTTACGAGTTTTTCGTTATCTCAAAACTCATCCTGGACAAGGGATTTTATTAAAGGCAAGATCGGATCTACGACTTCGGGCCTATTACGATTCAGATTGGGCAAGCTGCCCCATTACGCGTCGGTCTCTTACAGCATATTTTGTTTTTCTTGGTGACACTCTGATTTCTTGGAAAACCAAGAAACAGACTACTGTTTCTCGGTCCTTGGCAGAGGCCGAATATCGCTCGATGTCTAGTACTACTTGTGAGCTCAAATGGCTTCGTGGTCTTCTTCTCTCATTCGGCATTTAGTACACTGTTCATATGCTTCTGTTTTGTGATAGTCAATCCGCGTTGCATATGGCTCAAAATCCGGTCCATCATGAACGAACGAAACATATAGAATTTGACTGCCACCTTATTAGGGATGCTGTTCAGACAGGTGTCATCACAACTCGCTACATTCATACGTCTTTACAACTGGCTGATATTCTTACCAAAGCATTGGGCAGTCGACAATTCCTCCATTTGATGGACAAGTTGGGCGTTTGTGATCTACACGCTCCAACTTGAGGGGGGTATTGAGATATTGACGGGATATCGTCAATATCCTTCTTGTTTTGTATAACTTATTTCCTTGTAAATAGGGGTTTAAGTTAGGAAGGATATCATTTTGTTAGCTAACTTTTAGGGCTAATTGACTCCTTCTCCAAGAAGGCTATTGTGTATATAACGTGTTGTATTTGACTGAGATAATCAAGGGAAAATCATTCTTAGTTTTCCTCCCATATACACGATTTCAACTCCTCCCCATGCCAATGTTTGACTACTAGTGAAAAACACATTTCTTTGTGTGTGGTAAAAAATACCTTTCTTTTTGTGTTCTACCATCAATGAAAAAACACACATTTCATGGTGCTAAGCCACATTTGAAAGAACACTCCTCATAGTATTTGACCACTAGTTAGTGAATATACATATTTCATAGTGTTCCAGTCGAACACCATGATGGATTTTCTTTCATTGTTGGCCGAAAATTAGCTTTGATGCAAGGGTGGGGGCCTGACTGCAGTAGGCTGGAGATGGGGGGTTATGTATGGGGTATGAGACAGTTGAGGGATAAGGTAGTGAAAACAAAAGGTGACGCCGTCACCGTTTGTTGGTCCCAAAGGGCAACAAGGGTATGAAAAATAGCTAGAGGGGGGGTGAATAGCTGTTTTAAAATTCTTTTCATACCCTTGATAAACTCAATTGCAGATGCGCACTTTATCAAGTAAGCGATATGAAATGCGCCTAAGTGAGTGAGTGAAATGCACAGCGGAATTTAGTAATAAAAATAGGCGCAAAGTGTGATAAAAGGGCGCACACACACTCTAAGTATTTTGGCTCAAAGTGGTTGAATTAAGGAACTAAGGCAAATGAAATAACAACACAACACAATTCAGTTCAATCAATCTACAATGAGTAAACAAGCAAATAGTGAGTAAAGATAATAACTTGAAAGTAAATGACAAGATAATAACACAAGCTATTTGGAGAGGTTCGATCAATGAAAGATCTACGTCCTCTAACAATATGGTTAGTCTTGGATGTCTAATGGAGATCTTATATAATGAGAGAGAGTTACAAATTACAACTTTTGAGCTTCTACACTAACTCAAGATCTAATATTCTATGAATGAACAAATCCAAAACAATAACCGGTGTATCTCTAAAAGATGGATTTAAGTGATCAAACTTAAAGAGGTGCGTGTGTGATTTTAGTATCAAGGCTCTTTAGATCTTTATGATTTAGAGCACAATGAAACTAAAGTGTTATAGCTTAAAGATATGGGCTAAGGATGAAGGTATGAAGATGTTCTTGAGAAAATATGGAAAAACGAAGGCAATCTTCAAATCTTCAACAAATGCTTTGAGAGAGAAATTCTTGAAATTCTTAGCAAAACTCAGCAACTTCAAAATGTTGAAGTTATAGGGTATTTATAGTGAACTTCAAAAAACTAGACGTTGGAGATCCTTGTGGATAAGATGAGCTGTCGCTCGTTGATTGGAGCATGCATATATTATGGCCATTTTGACACTCAATATAAATGTGACCGTTATGGACACGTGTCAACAGATTAGGCGCATATGCATCTTTTAACCACCGTTGGATCATTCGCGTAATTTGAATTCTCTTCAAGTCTTTGAATCTTCAATAAATCACTGAGTGTTTGAATAAACACTTTAAGGCGCGTGAGCCAGAGGAGCGCATTAAAAACATTAGAGGCGCATGAGCTATAATCAAGGTGCATGGTTGCTGCGCGTGATCAAGAGGCGCATATACTTTCACAGGCGCGTATGAGTAGCGCGTGAGAAAATGAGACGCATAGCGCATATAGGTGCAAGGCGCATAGGCGCATGGTCACTTGGCTCAAACTCAGAATGTGATTTTTCTTGAATCTTGATCTTCTTGCCCTATATCTAAGCCTATTCTATAACAATGGACAATCAAAAAAATGAAGTATACATACTTCTTACATGTGGGTCTAAAGTTCATGAAATAAAACTTAGGTGATGGATCAATCAAATCTAATAAATCCTATTACATTAAAACTGAGATATATGTGGGCATACCCAACAATCTCCCCCTATTTGATTGATACCATTACCTACTATATCAAGGACAAACATTATACTTGATAAAAAAAATGTCCAAATGAATAAAATTGGTAATTCATGTCTCAAGTTAATGCACACACTAGTCCAAGATATGGATTTCTAATCTATTCCAAAAAGAATAACACATTACATATGGAAAGATAGAAACAACAGTTTAACACATTCAAAATGATATATGAATTTTAGATTTGAAATGTGTTTAAACCAAGTTTAAACTCAATGCATGAAAGTATGAAACAATTCAATATGATGCATATGAATTTAAACATTATTCATTGTTCTACAAACAAGGAGTTTGAATGAACGAGGTTTGATAATAAGTGATGCATTGTTCTCATTAAAACTTGGGGTGTAGGAGTTACAAATTACAAGTTTCGAATAGAATAAAAGCAAAAAGGTGCTAAAACAAGTAAGCAAAAAATCACTAATACAAAGGAGTTGATTCTATTACAAAAAGGTTCTAATAACTTACAATCAAAAATAGAAACTAAGGGTTGGGAGGCGCATCATCTTCCTTCAATCCTTCAACGATCTCAGAAACAGAGCGCTGAATCTGTTTCGCGAGCTGATGACTACGGTTCGCTAAGCCCTGAGTGTCAGTGATACTGGAGTGAGTGGCAGTGATACCGTCTCTGATGTAACTTAAGTGATTCACATTGATGTTTTGGTATTCATCAATGGAGCGCTGAGTGATTTGCTGCTGCTGAGAAATATTTTCTTCCAAGATTTGAATGTGAGCTTCAATGGCATTTTGAGCCGTGATAATGTCAGAAGAAATATGTTCGGCGCGTCTGTCAGAGCTTGAGTGAGCAGCAGTGAAGTGAGTAACGACCAATTCTTTCAAGACATCCAACTTTGATACTAGCACGTTCATGTTGGATTAAGACGCAGCAGACTGCGGTATGAAAGTAGGCGCAGAAACGGTGGTTTGCGCCTGATCAGTATGAGGTTGAACCTGAGTCTGCGCCGGAGGAGGAGAAGGAGCAGAAAGTTTGTCCTTGAGAGAATTCATCTCCCCCTTAATGGCAGCGATCTCTTCAGATTGATCAGTGAGTAAGGAAGTAAGAAGCTCAAATTGAGACTTTATTTGTGTCTGTCCTTGCTCTAAATTTGCTTGCCCCTGCTGCAAAGAATGAAGAATGGATAGTACCTCGCTCAAATCGGGAGCAGATGGAGGAGGCGCAGGGGTAGACAGGGGCGCATCAGCTTGAAGGGGCGCAATAGGAGATGGAGGCGCATGAGGAGGTGAATGAGTAGGAGACTCAAATTCATCTTCAGTTTCAACATCAACAGTTTCAACAACAACTGTTTCCGTTGTGATTTGATCTGGTCCAGAAGGAGGTGGAGGCGCAACTGGAGAAGGAGTGCGCTGAGGGATGGTCTCTTGCTCCCCTGAACTGGTTCCTCTATGTCTGAAACATCATCGCCAAAAAAATCAGAAAGGAGTTGTACCCTTGACACTTTGGTCTGTTGAAATTTGAACGGAGGCGCACGGGAAGTGGGGGCGCGTTGAGTAGGCGCGCGCTGGGTAGGCGCGGGAACAGAAGGCCCTTTCTCAATATCAGCACTTGATCCAGCGCCTTTCATGCGCTCTAGCTTCTCTGACTCAGCAGCTTGTTTAGCTTGAAAATCTTCATCTCTTTTTCTTTGAGCCTCAAGTCTGCTGGCTTCCTGCGCTAGCCTTAGATCACGCTCTTCATCAGTTTCAAATCTGGTACGTTTGATAGGCGCACGAGGAGGGTCATCAACCACCCGTTTTCCTTTGCTTTTCTCTGCGCCTGGCAAGGGATCAGCGCTTTGTCTTGCGCTTGCTGTTACTGCGCTCTTCTTTAATGGTGCGCCTTTAAGAACTGGCGCATCGTCTGATTCTGTTTCTTCATCAATTAAGCCTTCAACTGTTTTGATTTGAATTCCCTTGGCGCATAAATGTTTGAAGCGCATTGGATGCTAGGCGTGCATGGATTGATAGGCGCGCAGATATTGAGCGCGCAGAAAATGAGAGATGGGCGCGCAGTTAGTAAGGCGCATAGATGGCGCATAGTTTCCTTGAAACTTTGAAAAATTGATTTAACATTTGTACCTAATATACTCATAACTCAACAAAACATAAAATCATTAGTATTGACAAAACTATATTGAATTTAGTTGAGTTCAAGCATACCCATTTCACCTCTAAAAAACATGAACCGTTTCTCGTCGAGTGCTTTCGTTAGAATGTCGGCGATTTGATAGTCGGTTCCCACGTGTTCCAAATGTATATTGCCTTTCTCCACGTGGTCTTTGAGGAAGTGATATTTGATGTCGATGTGTTTGGTCTTTGAGTGCATGACAGGATTTTCAGAAACCGCAATTGTTGATGTATTGTCGCAATAGATAGGACAATTTTCTTCGATGATATCATAGTCCACCAATTGCTGCTTCATCCAGAGTATTTGACAACAACAGCTTCCCGCAGCGATATATTCGGCTTCGGTTGTTAAAACAGATACAAAAGCTTGTTTCTTACTTGCCCATGACACAAGTCGATATCCGAGGAAATGACAAGTACCACTAGTGCTTTTCCTATCAATTGTGCACGCTGCATAATCCGCATCTGAATAACCTACAAGTTTAAAGTTCGAATCTTTGGTGTACCAAAGTCCAAGGTTAACAGTGCCAGAGAGATATCTTATAATTCGTTTCACAGCAATTAAGTGTGCTTCTCTAGGGTCGGATTGATAACGAGCACAAACACAAACACTAAACATAATATCAGGCCTACTAGCAGTAAGATAAAGGAGTGAGCCAATCATACCTCGATAGAGCGTTTTATCAACACGTTTACCTTTTAAATCTTTGTCGAGTTTGTTGCCGGTTGCCATTGGAGTATCGTATGCTTTAGCGTTCTCAAGACCAAACTTCTTGATTAAGTCCTTTGTGTATTTGGCTTGATTGATAAAAATGCCTTCACTCATTTGCTTGATTTGAAGCCCGAGGAAGAATGTGAGTTCTCCCATCATGCTCATTTCAAACTTGCTCTTCATTAGTTTCTCAAAGCGCTTGCACAACAATTCATTAGTAGAACCAAATATAATATCATCAACATAAATTTGAACAAGTAATTTATGACCATTATGTTTGGTAATGAAAAGAGTTGTATCGATTTTACCACGAGTGAAGCCTTTTTCGATGAGAAACTTTGATAAAGTATCATACCATGCTCTTGGTGCTTGTTTGAGTTCATACAAAGCTTTCTGGAGTTTGTATACATGATTTGGAAATTGTGAATCTTCAAACCCAGGTGGTTGAGCAACATAGACTTGTTCTTGGAGTTCACCATTTAGAAACGCGCTCTTCACGTCCATTTGATATAACTTGAAGTTCTTGTGAGCGGCGTAAGCTAGAAATAATCTGATAGCTTCAAGTCTTGCTACGGGCGCAAAAGTTTCATCGTAGTCAATTCCTTCTTCTTGCCTATAGCCTTGTGCAACCAATCTTGCTTTGTTTCTCGTGATGGTTCCATTCTCATCCATCTTGTTCCTAAACACCCATTTCGTACCAATCACTCCATGATCATTTGGTCTTGGAACTAGAGTCCAAACCTTACATCGTTCAAATTGATTGAGTTCTTCTTACATTGCAACAACCCAATTAGGATCTTGGAGCGCTTCATCAGCCTTCTTCGGTTCAATTTGAGAGATAAAAGCAGTGTAAGCATCAAAGTTTGTAGCTCTCCTTGTACGAACACCAACTTGTAGATCACCGATGATATTAGCAATTGGGTGACCTCTAACTTCACGAATTTCAGGAGGTAAGTTAGGTTGAGTCGTAGTAACTTGAAGGTCTTCAATCGGTACATCTTCACTAGATTCAAAGTCATTGAAATTTGGGGGTTGAACTGGCTCAGAATTGAAATTTGGGTTTACACCAGATGCAGCAGTAGAAATAGGCGCGTGAGAGGAATCATGAGGCGCATCATTTGAATGAGGCGCAATAGAGGATTCACCAGGCGCATTATACATTGAATTAGGCGCATTTGATGTAGATGGATTTCCTTGTGTTGATAGATTCTGATCTTGAGTGGGCGCAACATAAATAGGAGCACCTGTATCATTTATCTCAATAGAATCATCAGCAACATTTGGAGCCAAATGTGGCTCAAGGAGAGAATGTTCATCAAATGTAACATGTACAGATTCAACTATCACTAATGTAGTTCTATTAAAAACACGAAAAGCTTTAGAGTGTTTGGCATACCCAACAAAAATACCTTCGTCGGCTTTGGCATCGAATTTACCTCTATGTTCGTTTCCGTTGTAGAGGATATAACATTTGCAACCAAAGATCTTGAAGAATGCAATGTTGGGAGTTCTACCACTCCAAAGTTCATACGGAGTCTTGTTGTGAAGTTTGTTGATGAGGGAACGATTTTGAGTAAAACATGCAGTGTTGATAGCTTCTTCCCAAAAGTACTTAGGCAATTTAGCTTCAGCTATCATCGTCTTTCCCACTTCAATCAACGTCCTATTCTTTCGTTCAACAACGCCATTTTGTTGAGGGACTCCGGCGGTTGAAAAGTTGTGATCTATCCCATGATCTTCACAATATCGAGCAACACCGTTGTTCTTGAATTCTGTTCCATTGTCGGATCGAACACTAACGATGTCATCTTCTTTTTTGGTTTGGAGCAGTCGAAATAAGGTAATATCATAACAATCATCTTTTGTAATCATCATCTCCACCCATGTATATCTTGAATAATCATCCACCACAACTAGAGTATACTTGTTTCTTCTAATACTTGCGGTGGAAACTGGTCCAAATAGATCAATGTGAAGCAGTTGCAAACATCTTGTAGTTGAAGGATTTGACTTGCTTGAAAATGACTTCTTCGGTTGTTTGCCAAGTTGACATGCGGCGCACTTTTTGTCATGATGATCAGCAACCTTGGGAAGTCCTTTGACAAGATTATTCCTGCTGAGTTTAGATAGATACTTGAAGTTCAAGTGACTTAAGCGCTTGTGCCACAGCCAACTATTTTCGTTCACACTTTTTGCTACAAAACAAAGATTAGTACTAGAGTTCATACTATGGAAATTAATAATATAAATATTTGTCTTACGATATCCCGTGAGTAAGATAGCTCCAGTTTTGCCATTCTTGATAAGACATTGCGTTGAAGTAAAATGGCATTCTAATCATTTGTCGCAGAATTGAGATATGGATAATAAGTTGTGCTTGAGCCCTTCGACGAGTGAGACTCTTTCAATGCACACTTTGTCTTTCTTGAGCTTTCCATATGCTACAACTTGACCTTTGTTATTATCGCCAAATGTTACGGAGGGACCTCTTTCTTCATGGACATCTTCTAATAAATATTCATCTCCAGTCATGTGTCTTGAACACCCACTATCGAGAATCCATTCAAAATTTCTAGCTTTTGAAGATCTAGCCATGAAACAAAGAACCTGAAATATAGACATTTAAGCAGGTCACCTTTATTCCTTTTGGGTCCTAAGGTTAGCAACTTTTGACAACCCACTCTTGCTTGACCTTAGGATTTTTACGTCCTTTGGCATTGGGAGTGAATTGCAAAAGGCATTCCACGGCCTTGTGTCCTGAACAATCACAAATGGAACAATGATGAAAGCCACCAATCACGTGAGTTTTCACAAACTCTTTACTTTTCTTGGGGATGGCATTCTTCTTTGGGTCAGATGAACTAGCCTTAACAAAATATTTCTTTTGAAATTTTGGAGCGCTTTTTCTCGGAGGGCGCATAGGGCTAGGAGGCGCACGGCGATGAGGCGCGTGGCTCTTAGGCGCATAATGAGCACTCGGAGAAGGAGCGCGCCTATTTTCAAGAATGATTTTGCTAGGAGATGGTTAATCTGTAGCTATATCTTTCCCATTAGCTTTCCGAAATTGCTTCGTTGGGTAGACATAATGGAATGTTTGTCTCTTGACTTTTTCCTGTCCTTTACCCATTGAATTAGAATGTTTTTCCTTGGGAATTTCAAAAATTTGTTGGTTGGTAAATTCACTATCTCTTTCAGCGCAGACATCACATTTAAAGTTGTCACTAGTTGATGAAAATCACAAGCCACTTTTATCACCACTGACTTTTTGGGACTCAAATATATTCTCCATAGTGACATGAGAATTGGACCACTCATTTGTAATCTTTTTAAGATCAGTAATTTGAGCAACCAATTCATCGTTTTGAACTTTAAGAAGTGAGTTCTGTTCTGTTAGAAAAGTGTTTTTAACAGTAAGAGGAGTCATGCTCTTTATCTGCTCCTTAAGGAGGGTGAGTTCAGATTTAAGTAGAGATTTCTCGGTCTTAAGCTGGGAAATTTCATCACATGATAGTGCTAAAGCTTCCTTCATACTATCAAATCTGGTGATTACCTTTTCAGCCTTTTTGAACAATTTTTCTTGTTCAGCAATCACTTCATCATCATTGATTTTGGAGATTGGAGCAGTTGGTTCAACCTGTGGTCTAATGTATGCTCCTTTTCTCAATTTGTTCCTTGCTCCAAGATCACATCGTGAGAATAACAATCCACCATCGTTTTGAGCCGGAGTGAGAAATCCTTGTTCAACGAGCTCGCTGATGGTTGGTCCTTTCTTCTTTTTCACTTCTTGAAAACCTGCAGATTTCTTGATAGGTTTATTCAAGGCATTCATATCGGGAACATCCTTGGAGAAGTCATCATCAGAATCATAAGCATCAACTTCATCATCATTTTCCATCAAACAAACGAGTCCATCATCGGAATCTTCATCGCTCTCATCGGAGTCTGTTTCAATCCAAGTGTTGTGCTCATTTGCTGGTGCTTCTTCTTCAGCAACCATTCCCTTGTGACGAGTGAACTTGGGAGTGAATTTGGGAGTATGGCTGCTCTTCTTCTGCATATATTCAAATTTGGGGATCGGGCAGCTTGATGCAAAATGTCCGGGTTTCCTGCAATTAAAACAAACAAGATCTTCTTTTCTTTTTGAATCGCTGCTCCATGTAAACTTTTGAGGAGCTTTGCTGGTAGATCCTTGAAATTTGTTGGTTGAGCCGGGTCTTGAGAATTTTCTGAACTTTTGAAATTTCTTCACAAATAAAGCGAAGTCTTCATCATACATGTCTAATAGCTCAGAAGTGGAAATTTTGGGATCGGAACTTTTCTCATCTTGTACAGGCGCAGGAACAGGCGCAGGTGCAGGTGCAGTTTCTCTGTGCGCCACCATAGCCATAGATTTTGACTTTCCTTCAGTTTTGCTGATTCGTTGGAGTTTGAGTTCGTAAACTTTGAGATTTGCATAAAGGTTCCTTAATGTCCATACGTCTAAAGTTCCAGCGTCTTCAAGAGCGCTAGATTTATGTAGGTATCTTGATCCAAAGGCTTGTAGAAAATTTACATTCAAATCTTTGTTGGTAAACTTCATGCCAAGTGAAATACACAGATTGATAATTTCACAGTAACGTTCATAAGTTTGCCTCAAGTTTTCACCAGGGAGTTGAGAGAAATTGTTGAATCTCTTTTGTACTTCGTATTTCTTGTTCTCCTTGCAAACCGTGTCTCCTTCTATATGCTCTTCAATAGCATCCCATAGCTCATTAGCAGTATCACAATGCATGACTTGTTATTTCATGACCGTGCTTAGAGTGCTTAGAAGAATGTTTCTTGCTTTGCCATCATTTGCAACTCTTCTAATTTCTTCCTCGGTCCATTCTTCCCTTGGTTTGAGAACTGTAGGTTGGGCAGCGTTGGTGCGTGGATTTGGATTCGCCTTCATCGGAATATAAGGTCCATAAACGACGGTGTCATGGAGCCTTTCATCGATTGAGTTGAGATGAGTCAATATGCTGATACCAAGAGAGATAGAGAGATAGAGTTGGTGAGGATAGAGGTAGGTGATGATGAGTATTTATAGGTTAGGTTTAAAATTTGCACTGATAAGGAAAAAATGGGTCAAAAATTTAAAAAGATGGGAAGTTGAAAGGATGTCATTAATGAGGGATTTGAAAAAGGCGGCTAATCATAACTGGCGCATTTATGAGGGATTTTGAGATTTGAAGTGCATTAAATGCTGAATGACACAAAGTACGACTGATGTGACATCTTGGTTTTTGAAAAACTGCTCCACTTTCCCTTTAAGTATATGAGCAATTTTGACTAATTTTTGCACAAACACCAAAAACATTTATTTTGGTGTAAGTTTAGGGTGCAAGAAATATATCCCCAGAAAATAAATTTTTTGAAAAACGTAAAACGAGGGAAAAATTTAATTGCACAAGTACCCTTGAACAATTAATGGAATGTCAAAAGACATAGATTCCTATAATAAATAAACAGAGTAAACATACCTGGTACTTGTGTATTTAATACGTTCAATCATTGAAATTAAATTTTGAGAATTGATTGAGCCGCAATAGTTAATGCGCGCATGAAGGGGCGCATTACTTGTCAAGGTGCATTTACTCATCAAGGCGCGCAAAGATGGTTGAGGGCGCATAAAAAGTAGGCGCATAAAGAAGTGTATAGGCGCATATCGTGTAAAAAATTTGACTTAGCAAAAACAAAATAAGGAACTAAGGCAAATGAAATAACAACACAACACAATTCAGTTCAATCAATCTACAATGAGTAAACAAGCAAATAGTGAGTAAAGATAATAACTTGAAAGTAAATGACAAGATAATAACACAAGCTATTTGGAGAGGTTCGATCAATGAAAGATCTACGTTCTCTACGAAGAACACGAAGAACGACCCTTGAATGCTCGAAGAACACCAAGAACACGAAAATCATGAAACTTCACCAAAACAGACAAATAATGTATCAAAATGACCGCATGACAGCAAGGAATCTAAATATGTAAACAAAAACATGAACAAATCGATAATGAAAGCACAATGAACAAAAGAAGAACCGAAAAATTTGAAAAGTTTTGAAACCAAAAGTTCAGATTTGTAACAAAGAAAGCATTGATCGTTGAAATGTTGGATACTACAGATTCGAAATTATAAGATGAACACAACCCAGCAAACGATATAGAAAACGGATCATCGAAACAAGAGAAATCAAAGAAAAATGATTCCGAGTTTTGAAAAATGTCGAAGAACACACAAAAATGACGAAAAAAAGGAAAAAAAAATCAGAAAAATTAAAGAGTTAGGGGTTTAGAATTCATACCATTTCGTCTTGTGTAGATGATGAGGCTTTCTTAGGACCCATAAACTTATAAATGTATATAGAAAATGAAGAAGAAAATGAAGATGTTCTTGAGAAAATCTGGAAAAACGAAGGCAATCTTCAAATCTTCAACAAATGCTTTGAGAGAGAAATTCTTCAAATTCTTAGCAAAACTCAGCAACTTCAAAATGTTGAAGTTATGGGGTATTTATAGTGAACTTCAAAAAACTAGCCATTGGAGATCCTTGTGGATAAGATGAGCTGTCGCTCGTTGATTGGAGCATGCATATATTATGGCCATTTTGACACTCAATATAAATGTGACCGTTATGGACACGTGTCAACAGATTAGGCGCATATGCATCTTTTAACCACCGTTGGATCATTGGCGTAATTTGAATTCTCTTCAAGTCTTTGAATCTTCAATAAATCACTGAGTGTTTGAATAAACACTTTAAGGTGCGTGAGCCAGAGGAGCGCATGGCGCATTAAAAACATTAGAGGCGCATGAGCTATAATCAAGGTGCATGGTTGCTGCGCGTGATCAAGAGGCGCATATACTTTCACAGGCGCGTATGAGTAGCGCGTGAGAAAATGAGGCGCATAGCGCATATAGGTGCAGGGCGCATAGGCGCATGGTCACTTGGCTCAAACTCAGAATGTGATTTTTCTTGAATCTTGATCTTCTTGCCCTATATCTAAGCCTATTCTATAACAATGGACAACCAAAAAAATGAAGTATACATACTTCTTACATGTGGGTCTAAAGTTCATGAAATAAAACTTAGGTGATGGATCAATCAAATCTAATAAATCCTATTACATTAAAACTGAGATATATGTGGGCATACCCAACACCTTTTGTGCCTCTACAACCTCCAAACACACATGCATATGCAAAAAAGCACAGATGCGCACCTAGACACATTGTCGGATAAGAAGACAATTGAAGGGCACCTGAGGAGAATTGAAGGAGCGACGGTCGAAGAAGAAGTGGGTGGAAGGTGGTGAGAAATGGAAGGAGAAAGGACTCGTGCAAATAAGGAGGAACAGTTTGTACTGTGAAAGACAGAAGAAGAAATGGTTGGGTGCATGTTTGCTTAGAAGTGTAACACGAGTAGATTCGAAAAGGTTGGGTGTGCTTAGTAATAAATTTTAATGTGTGTTAAAAACGGGGCTTTAACTAAGGAGGGGACTGTGCATACCTACAATATTTTTCCTTCGAAAAATATTTTGTTTCTAGAGTGCAATTTTATATCATCTTGCTTAAAAAGAAAAATCATCACTTAAAGTATAAACATTTATTTTTACTAATTTGCATAAGCGGTTCAACGTATACTTAAAAAAATGGAGAGTAAATAGTAACAATATTTAGTTTCTGGAATGGTAAATGAATTATCAGAGATGATGGATGGAGTAAATATTGATTCAGTCAATTTTTTTCGACTACGCCGATTATATAGATACATTATTTCATATATAGTTTGATTAAATAAAAAAAAATGTCTTTTTGGTATTAGGATGGACATTTGATATGGTGAGATAGTCATGTTTATATTTATTTGTTGCTTAGGTGGGCCAAAATATATATTAAAATTTAATTTTATTATTATTATATAGAGAAAATATTCGAGACCCCAAATACACTAATTTTATAAGCAAATAACAAATAAGGGTCTAGATTTTTGTTGATTGCACATAGAAAGAGGCCTGATGTTCTAAAATCTCAAATCAGGGTATAAAGATGACATAAACTAGCAATTAAAGCCTTTTTGACAGAAATGTTTGATTTTCAGTTAAATTAACATGCATCAAACACATGTGGACTTAACTGACATTAATTTTAAACTTTAAGGGGTGAAGGGAATTCTTTAAAATTTGAATGAATAAAAGTAAATTTTTTACTAATATATTTAATTCACTAATTTTTTTTATTTTTTTGAAATTATTTCACAATACATTTTTATTTCAAAAGAAATATTTTGTTAAATTAATTTTCTGAAAAAATATTTCACTAAATTAATTAATTATTTTTTGGAGAAAATATTGCACTAAATTAATCTACCTTAAAATCAAAATCCATAAAATTATTTCTACACTCAGCTCTCTTTCTCAAGTGTCACCTACCCTAAAATTTAATAATATACTCCATCCGTCACACCTCACTTGACACCCAAGAGCCACATAATAACTAAGGAAAAGGAATGAAGTAAAGAAAATATGTGGTAGAAAATGAAGAGAGAGAATGAGTGGGTAAATAGTAGTGTTGGTTGAATAAATTGAGTGGTGGAAAATGAAGAGATAGAATGAGTGGTGGGGTAGAGTGAATACTATAAAATTATGTAAAGTGAGCTATTTTAGGAAGTGTCAAGTGAGCTGGGACAGACCAAAATAGAAATAAGTGTCAAGTGAGCTAGAACGGAGTATTTCATAATCTTTATGCAGGAGAGGGATCGTGTGGGTTAACTAAAGAGAGTAACCTTAGTTTCATTTAAGTTCACATATGCACATCACATGTTAATTTAATAATAATAAAAAAAAAAAAACATTCCCATCAAAAAGATTTAAATTATTTGTTTTCGTCTTCTTTACACCCCGACGATCAGCGAGTTTTAGAAAATCATATCGTTTCTACTAACAAACTCCATCAAAATTGTTCAATTACCCTAATATCACTCCACCTCATCTTCTCTCTCCATGCACCTAATAGTTCAACTACCCTTTCAACTATACCCCCTACAATGGTTGGTTTAGTAAAATCCAACTCCTCCCAACTCATCATTCTATACCCTACCACTTTTATTTTATTTATAATCTTTATTTTTATGATTAATAAAATAATAATAATAATAATAACAATAATAATAATAATAATCATTTATAATTAAAAAATAATTTACACTTAATTAATTTTTTGTAATTGCAATTAAATAAATACGAGAATTTTTTAATTTTTATTAAAAATAAGAAAAGTTACAATAAACTTAGTATTAAGGATATTAGAATCCTTCTATAGTTAGAATTGTATATTTTCTAGACATTGTATTATTTATTTTCCTAGAGTATTCGATTTACTTTCTTAATAGGATTATTATTCTATAGTTTATAGTTTTCTTATGTAAATAGAAAAGCTTGAGAAGTACTCCACCTACTTGTATAAATATGCTACTATTGTGATCAATAATATTTGAGTCTTTCATATTACTTCTTCTCTACCATGTATGATTGACTTCGTCTAACCCTCCTAAATCCTAATATGGTATCAGAGCTATAATCCATAATGAGACTTCTCCACCAAAAACCGCCCAACCTAAACTTGCTTCCGCCTCTTCTAAATTTCACACCACCATCGGCTTTCCACCCATTTTTTTTTCTCACCCTTACTGTTCTTTCTTTTATACAAAAAAAAAAAAAAAAAAAAAAAAAAAAACTCCAAGAAACTGGCTCCTCGTGCAACCAAACCAAAGCCATCGCCTAGCAGCTTCTCCACTACCAATTCTTTATTTGTTATTTTTTTCTTTGGTCACATCCTCCTCAGGACCTCAGCCTTGAAAATCCTTCATTTTTCTTTTACCTATACTCCAAAATTCCCTCACATTATTTTTCTTTCTTATTCAAAAACCATTACTCTCACTTTCAATGGCATCAGATTTTATGGGGTGGATACACACCTTTTTTCACTGTCCACAGTCTATAATCAAACTTCTTAGCCACGGATTCAAATCCTCCAGAACCTCCATACTAATCGCAACCCAACATCATGTCCGCCCATTTATAGCCTCTTTATCAATTTTGTTTTCTTCATCAACATTTTTTTTTTTATCCACTTCTCTTTCAATTTTTTTTTTTTTTTTTTAACAAAACTCAAAACCAAAACTTTTGCCTTTGTAGCACCAATTACGCCTTCGTAGCGACCAAAACCCAAAAACTTTCTGCCATTGTAGCAACTAAAAACTCTTCGTTGAGACATAAATCGTCTTGCGACGTAGTCGATGAAACGTTCAAAGTAAACGTCATTCCAACGTAAAATCGTCTTGCGACGTGGTTGGGACGTAAAGTCAACGTCATTGCATCGTAAAATCGTCTTGCGACGTGGTTGCGACATAACAAAAATCTCACACGTGAGGGTGCAACCCTACTTGTACAAGTTGAATTACAAGGTGACAACACGTGTTTGACTTCTTGCTTGAAGCTCGGTCATCTCATCAATTTTCAATATTGGACTTATCCAAAGATCGTCCATCTTGCGGGGGCATATTAAGGATATTAAAATCATTCTATAGTTAGAATTGTATATTTCATAAACATTGTATTATTTACTTTCCTAGAGTATTTGATTTACTTTCTTAATAGGATTATTATTCTATAGTTTATAGTTTCCTTATGTAACTAGAAAAGCTTGAGAAGTACTCCACCTACTTGTAAATATGCTACTATTGTGATCAATAATATTTGAGTCTTTCATATTACTTCTTCTCTACCATGTATGATTGACTTCGTCTAACCCTCCTAAATCCTAATACTTAGCTCGCGACACAAGTGATGAAAAACAAATAAGCATACGACACATAGGATAATTTGGTGGAAGATTACTTGAAAGATGAGTGTTGAAATAAGGATTGTTGGGATTGTTGGGATCCATTTCACTACAAAGATGTTGGAAATTTTTAAAATAAGGGTTAAAGAAGGATAATTAAGAAATTTATAGGGAGAAAATAGGGTTTTTTTTTGTGTCCAAATCAAATGAAACTTACATCAATTTATAGAGGAAAAAAATGATGAATTTTGGCGGAAAAAATTTTAATTTGCTGTAAAATAATTGAGCTCAAATAATTGGGTTGAAAATTAAATCTGAAAATCTGGCGGACCAACCAGTGAGTGCCACATGTCAAAGTCAAGAAAAAAAAAAAAGGGATAACGCTGCGACTCACGCGCCTTGTCTGGCAGTGAGTCGCACGCGCCCATGTCGACCCTATGAGGGGCTGCCGCGTGTCCAGGCATGGGCCCCTTTTTTCATCAACCGGGTTGAGTTTTCTCAACTCTCCTATTTAACCCTCCCACTCTCAACTCACCATTAGAAATCCCTCAACTAGTGAAGTTTTCTCAACCACCCCCTCAACTCCTTCATTGTACATGGTCTTAGACCTTATTTGTCATTTGCCTTTTTTTCAATGGGCAGAGGTGGCCGCCTTAGCACAGGGCCAGACCGTGAATTAAGTAAATTCCATCAAATAATGAACATTCATTAAGGCTTTAATTTTTATTTTATTTTAAAAAAAATGAACATTCATTTAATTTAGTAACATAGAGACATTTAATTTAGTAACATAGTGACATTTAAGTTAGTAATACAGTGACAATGAATAATATTTTTATTTTTTTTGAAGCAACAATGAATAATATTATTTGGAGCAGGTTTTGAGGAAAACTAGTTCATATACAGTATAAGTTTAAAAAAATCCGCTTTTTAACCCTTAACACATGACCCGTGTACAACATTCTCCGCGAAGTGTAGGATCCCAACCCATGCTCCACTCAAAATCTGCCATGTGGCAGCGACTCATTGGCCCAATTTTTTTATTTATTTTTTTTAGTTTTTTTTTTTACTGTGTTTTCGTTTGCCAAAAGTAATACTTAGTACAACTAAATGTAACACCTGTGTTACTTATAAAGTAACATTGTTTATAAGTAAACGTAACACCAGTTTTACAAAAAAAATAGCTCATTTTACGCAGTTTTCAACTGTAATACTAACTATAAGTACGTGTAACACTAACAATAACTAAATGTAATTATCGTTATACTGAAATGTAATAGTGTTTTTTTAGAATATTTTTTATTTTTGAGTATTTTTATTTTTTAAAAGAAAGTCACATTTGAAAAATAACAACTTAGATACATGAATGTAATTATTTGTACAAGTAAATGTAATACTTTAGTAGATGAAATTGTAACAGATTTCTATAGAAAATGTAATACTTTTACATGTATCATGATAAATTGAACTCATTGTAACTTATTATTTGAAAACATATTGATATACCTATTAGATTATACAAGCAAACGTAACTTTTATACAATGTTATTATACAAGTAAAATGTAACATTCGTTTATAAAAATTGTTACTTTCTTATTTTTACAATGTTACTAACACAAATTTTTTTAGTTCTAAAGTGTAAATAGTTGAATTATTACTTTTCTATACATATGTGTTACAATTATGTATAAACACTGTTACATATAAGTAACACGTTCATTACATTTTAGTTGTAATAAGTACTCCCTCCGTCCCATTTGAAGTTTCACCTTTTACCCAAATGGGTGTCCCGTTGAAAGCTTCATCATTTTCTAAAGTTGTAAAAAATGTAGGCCCCACTTGTCATATACACTCACTTCTTCCTCTCACATACTTAAATTATGGGGCCCACTTGCCTTACCCACTAACTTTCCCCACATATTTAAATTGTATGCCCCACTTGTCATACCCACTAACTTCTTCCCTCTCACAACCCTTCTTATACTCATCACTTTTCTTAATTTGTGTGTCATCACCAAAATGGTGAAGCTTCAAATGGGACGGAGGGAGTATTAGTTTTGGCAAACGAAGAAAACATAAAAAAAAAATATAATAATAATAAAAAAATACTGTTACTTTTCTGTATATATGTATTACTTTTATGTATACAAACTGTTACATGTAAGTAACACGTTTGTTACATTTAGTTATAGTAACTATTACTTTTGACAAACCGAAAAAAAAAAATGGCCTGTGTGTCATGGATCCGGGTCATGGATAAAAAATGAGCCGTCTCTACTATGAGACGGGTCATGGTGTTATCATACACGTTTTTGTCTTTAAAGAATTATGATTATTTTTCTGTAAACGAGTTAGTATTTAATTTAGGAAAACCACTTTATCCAAAATATCTCCATCTAAAAAGTCATTTTCAGTCTCTATATTTTATTCAAACTTTTATTCAAACAAGCTTTTGAAATATTAAAACTCATCCAATTTTACTTATAGTAATCAACTACCTGTACTGTTTCATTGCTCCACCAATCTTTATCTTCTTTTTCTTTTTTTTCTTCCTTTTTCATCCCCCCCCCCCCCCCCCTTCTCTCTCTCCCCCAATAAACCCTCTCACCTACCAATTTTCAACAATATCCCAAATTTGCAGGAACCTCACTCCCCATCAAAGTTGCAACCTTTTTCCCTTCCCCAATTTTTTTCAGTTTCTGAACTTATTTAATTTGATTCTCCAGAATAAAAAAATGGCTTCAACCCAAATTCCTTCATTGTTCATATTCTTGTTCACTTTCTTCCCAGTTATCATCCATTCTTTACCTTTTGTTGTCTTCCATGGTAACTTCTTCCTACCCTTTTCTTTATTCTAATTTAATTTAGTTGGCAGTTTTTCCTTTTAGTTTTTAGAAAATACCCTTTTAACTTATTTGAGATTATTATCATAGTTGTTTGATTTTAGGGATTAATCTTAAACCTAGTTTATGATATTGTTCTGTTTAATCTTAAAGCCCAGCTAGTTATGAAGATTGTTGTTGTTTTTTTAACCTAGTTTATGAAATCAATTTTCTGTATTTTAATGTTACCAATTCATTATAATCATCAACTTTTTGATAGATTAATAAAGAGCCTAATTTATGATGTTTTTGTGTTCTTTGATTTCAACCCATGTTTTGTTTAATGGAGATTTTGTCTGGCAATGCTTCAAAAGTCAAACTTCAACTAGTATGGATAGTTGACTGTTAGTGAAAAATAGTTTAACTTTACGGAAAGGACTGGTAGGAAGATATTTTTAATAGTATGAAGTCTCTTTTATTTCAATTGATCGCTCTCTAAAAAGAAAATTACTCTAATTATATTCGAGTTTTTTTTAAGTTTCATATTATTTGGATAATTTAAATTAATACCCTTTTTACTATTAATTTTTCTGCTTAAACGTGAGATTGGAAGCGACAAAAATAATTTTTTATTTTCGTTTGATCTATTCTTGGACTTTTCTGCTTCATTTTTAGTTTGTAATGCATAAAGGTTAATCTTTTAACTTATATATACGCGTACTCAGTGACAAACTGACCATTATTTACAGATTCACGCTTTTATCTTCATATCCCTTTGGATTTGGCTTCCTTTCTTGTGTTAAAGTGAGTTTGAATTTAGGGAGTTCTTGAGCATGTAGTCAATTTACTTTGTTTTTGTATATTATATGCAGGCGTTGCGGATGGATGTACCCATGAAGGAGTAGAACGTTTCACCAAACGGTTAAGCAAATGGTCCAAGTCTCAAGGATACTGCATGTACTTCTCTTCTTGCCTTATTACCTCTTTTTTTTTTCTTGCCGTATCACTTAAGATTATATACTATAAACGATAAATTTGCACTGACACTACTTGTCTGTTCATCTAAACACACATAAAAAATTGTTGGTGCTCTGTTCTGACATTTTATTTTTTTAAAAAAGGCCAAATTTGCTTTCTTAGATCGAGGACTCGTTCATCAACCATGTCATATACTTGTTAATATCATGAAGTTTATTTATATTTCACTTACTCCTTTATATAGAGAAATTGGAGATGGTGTGATGGATTCGTGGTTTATGCCTTTCTCTGAACAGGTAGCGTTTCTATCTTGGTACATTTACTTTTTTTTTTCTTTTTTGAAGATCTTTGGTATAATCTATTAGTAGTAACTTGACGTGCCTGTTTTTTGGACATTGCAGACACAGATTGCTTGTGAGAAGGTGGTAAAGCTGTTGACTTTATGTTTCTACTTGGACGGCCTGACATTAAAAGTTTGACTTTTTTTAATCTGTATATACTTTCTTCTTCAATTCACAGGTGAAATGTATGAATGAACTCCGTGAGGGTTTTAACATAGTGGGACTTTCCCAGGTGAGGCATAAAACAGAGGTTTTTTTTTTTTGCTTTGCCAATGCAATTTCTTGCGTCTACTTTAGTGTTCAAAGTCAACTTTTTGGTCGTTTGATTTATCAGTTTGACCAAGTGCTTCCAGTTCCGCTCAATGATATATTTGTTGATGAAACAATTATTTTTATTCTGTTCTTATATTCACAGGGAAACTTGGTTGGCAGAGGAGTGGTTGAGCTTTGTGACGGAGCACCTCCTGTAAGAACTAAATTACCCAAAATATAAGATAAAATAAATACATACATACATAAATAAATAAATAATAACTTGCTGTTTATAGGCTTAGTTGTAGCCTTCATGGCATTATAAATTAATTAATTAATATAAATAAAAAAGCCCAAGTAAAAAAATGAATTGAAACTGGCTTTGAGTGAGGATTTTTTGTTTTTTTTGTTTTTGTTTTTCTGCTCTGAAACAGGTGAAGAATTTCATATCAGTATCAGGTCCTCATGCCGGGATAGCTTCTATACCATTTTGTGGTGTAAGACGACCCTTTCACTCGCCCCTTCCAGTTTTAACTTTGTTACATTGACCCCTCTAGTCTTAACTTTGTTAAAAATTTCCCCTCCAGTCTTAACTTTGGTCGCTTCTGATTTTCAGTAGATTTTCATTCTAAATTCAGAATTCACATGATTTAATATTGCAGTCTGGTATCTTTTGCATCATGATCGACTTTATCATGCAGTTAGCTGTTTATAGTGATTTCGTCCAGGTTCAGTTTTCCGTCCCCTCTTTAGTAAATCTCTGTAACTGTTTAAAATTGGAATTGGACGGTTTTTTTTTTTTTTTTTTGGTAAGTGTCTGCAGATCGTGCAATAATTTGTTATAATTTACTAACAGGAACACTTGGGGCCAGCTGATTACATTAAAATCCCAACTGTGAGTACAGTACTTAACTGAGGTTAGGAGATCTTTAGATAATCTTTAGCCTCATTTCGCATATTATTGTAAATCATAATAATTCTTTTTCTTATAAAAAAAAATAGCTAGAATTTGAAATTAATTTTCAATCTATGCTGGGATTTGTCCTGCAAACTTACAACAAAAATGCGTATTCTTTCTGCAGGCTCTTGATCAATACAAAGAAGGATGCACATTTTTGCCAATGATTAACAACGAATTCACAAAGAACGCCACCTACAAAGAACGGTTTTCTAGCTTGGAGAATTTGGTTCTTATAATGGTAAGACGAAGAATTCTTCTAGAATCTTCCAACACAAATGGAAACTTCTTTTCGTTTTCACCATTTATGCATCTCCCTCTTTAAACCATGGAAACCATTTTAACACATTGATTCATTCTACTTTTTCGAAATATTTGGTTAGTGTGAGAAAGATACCGTTTTGGTTCCCAAAGAAACCTCTTGGTTTGGATATTATCCCGATGGGGCCTGGGAGCCGCTGCTGACTGCACAAGAGGTAACATTTTAACTTTATTTAGTGCTCGTTTGTTTCCACTTAAGTTTGTTTCCACGTAAATAAGTGTCTTTTGACTTTTGCCCTAAAATAAGACAAATTCTTGTATACAACGGATGCACGGGCGTGCGGCGGGCCAAACCCGCCCGACCCAGACCCACCCACCCGCCTTTCCTCCACTCCCATAGCGACACGTGGCGCGCTGTGAGCCACACGCTGTTTCACCAACCGCGCGCTGCCACGTGTCCTCTTTAAAAAAAAAACCCCAATAACTTAAAAATGTTATATCTTGATATTTATAACTCAGAAAAAAATTTAAAAATACCGTTGTGTTCGTCTAGACGAGACGAATAAAACTACATAGGTCATGATATGGTTTTATTTAAAAAAAAAATATATATATATATATATATATATTTTTTTTACACACAAAAAGTTTGAGCTGCTCTTCAGCTAAGATGCAACACTCTGTTCTGATAAAAGTAACAATTTCATCTTCAAAAAGTAACACTTTCTACTGTTAAATGTAACAGAAGTTCTAAAAAAAAAAAAATGGGTTTGCATTTCAATTGTTACTTCTCAATTTCAATTGTTACATTTAAGATATAATATTACATTTAAGAATATAAACTATTACAATCGAGATAAAAGAATGTTACATTCATTTTTTATAAAATGTAACATTAGTTTAGTTGTTAATCTTATGTTAATTTTGAAAAAAAAAGTGTTACATTTTGAAAAACAGAGTGTTACATTCCTTTATAAAAAGTGTGACATTGGTTTAGTTGTCAATCTTTATGTTATCTTTAATCTATTGCAGCAAAATTGTGGTATGTTTTGAAAAAAAAATTTGTTACATTTGAAAAAAAAAAAAAGTGTTACATTTGAAAAAAAGTGTGTTACATTCCTTTATAAAAAGTGTGACATTAGTTTAGTTGTCAATCTTTATGTTATCTTTAATCTATTGCAGCAAGATTGTGGTACATTTTGAAGAAAAAAAAAAAGTGTTACATTTGAAAAAAAAAAGTGTGTTACATTTCGTTATAATAAGTGTTACTTTTGTTGGGAGGAAAATAAGTTGGGGGTGGCAAAAAAAAAACAAAAAAACAAAAACAAAAATAGGGTTGGCGCCTGGCGCCGGTTGCACAGGAGACACGCCCTTAAAATACCGGTTGCACAGGAGACACGCCCTTAAAATAATTACTCCCTCTGTCCCAAAATGAACTTCCAACTTTTATTTTTTAAGAATACGAACGCTTGCTTCACTAGCCATGTTTTGTTTATGTACTTTTAAGCCCAAATTGTAGATATGAGAAGAACTTTTTGGGACAATGAGAATGGCAAATTATAAGACCATTTTGGGACGGAGGGATTACTATTTAGTCACTTGTAAATTCTAAACATGCAGACAAATCTCTACAAAGAAGATTGGATCGGGTTGAAGAAGTTGGATGAAGCGGGAAAGGTGAAATTCATTAAATTACCAGGAATTCATATGGAAGTTTCTAATGATGAAATGAAGAAATATATAGTGCCTTACTTGAAAGATCGATCATCATCATCATCACTCAAGAAGTCAAACATAACAGAATCCTCATCTCGTGCACGAAAAGTCAACAATTTTGCACGTTACTCATCAAGAAAAGAAGACCTTCGTACACGACCTTCATCTGCCTGAGTTCCTTCAAGAAACTGATTGGTCATAGTGATGAACATAAAGAAAGCCGACAGCTGAAGATTCGGGATTAAGGTTGGTACTACACAACGGATATTGATTACTAATTATAAACTCTGAAGAAAAAATAAACTTGCAAATAATTATTTTACCACGTACATATCTCTGTGTTCTGGGATTATATCCGGTTGTAACTGGAATTGGTGTGACAACTATGTATACACTGGTATATATGCAGAAAATAAAGTTTGATTCTTTAGGTTATTTACTTTGAATTCAACTTGCATTTCAAGTTTTTGCACTATTTTTCGGTCAAATACAGAAAGATTTTGTACGTAGACATAGCAGAGACAGCGTACAACAAGAAGCACTTTTACAAGAAATAGTAACTTTATCAGGTATATAAAAACTATACCAAAAAAAAAAAAAATGTGTAATTGAGATGTCAGATTGTCAGATGTATGGGACGGTGTTATCGACAATTGGAGTGGTTTCTGGAAAAAGCCTCTGTTACTAAAATCGTGTGAGAATGAAGTTATCCACTCATATGAGGTGGTAGAAACAAACTTTTCCGGAGAGTAGTACCCGGTAGCCTTTTTTGCAGGGGCATTTGGTTGTAATGACCAGCCAGTTGTCGTTTCTCTCTACGCTTATCTTTTCCTCAGACTCCTTTTCTTGTTCATCCTGTGTAATCAGCGAGAAAATGTTCTTGACTTGAAACACTAATTTTCCGGGATGGAGGGAGTATCATGAATAGTTCAGATGAAAAGTTTCTGAAGGAAAAGGGGTTAAGTTTTGTTTACCTGGTGAATTGGCATCAACATGTAGTAAATGTGGGTATCAGAGAAAAGTAGCTGATAGACTTTGTCACAAGGACACTTGAACTGAATAACAAAGCACCCTCCTGCCATTTCAACCCGTGCTGCGGGAACTAACTCTGTTTCAGTGTCGGAGACATCCTGCCATCACAAAAAATCGATCGGAGGGAGGGAGAGAGAGAGAGTTGCAGGAAATCATCCAAGCAGAGGATCATAATGAGCTCATAGCCAAAACCGTAAATGAGATAAGAAACTATACGAATTTGGGGACTGTGTAGCCTGACTGCACATACGTCCAAATAAAATGTAACTCGTCTTACTATAACATTTATAACATGTAACTCATTTTACTACAACTAAAGAGGATCATGAGCTCATATTTTCGTCAAGTTAATAAGCTTGAGATTAATATCAAATTCGCTCATCTGTTTTTTGTTTTGATTTCTCGACAGCATCAAATATTAGATAAAGGAGATCAGTAAAGGTGAGGAACAAAGGAGGGAGTTTGGTTTGTTGCCTCTACAGAAACAATTGATCTAATTATATCCAATAAAGGTTTCTTATTCGCACCGACGAATGCTGATATAGAACTAGGAAAATGCGCAAAACAGGTTTATATATCAAGTATTTTCAAGGGAGACCTTGTAATTACTAATAAACCCATGTCGCAAGTAGCGTATTTTTGTGTCTCTCTCTCTCTATATATATATATATACACACACACCATGCATACACACATGGAAAAGGGATAGAATCGACCTTAGGGTTGCTATCGTTGTTTTCTTCCGACCCACTTTGTTCTTCATCTTCATGGATGACCTGGCCACACCATTGATGCATCTCCTTCACGCGATCCTTCATTCCTTTCAGTTTCTGCATTTTCACCGAATTACAAAATCAAGACAAATATGCAAAAATTTGACCCCCCCCCCTCCCTGACCCCCAACATTCACAATCATGACAAAAATAGCAAACAATATTAGACATCAACTTCCCTAAATCGAGAACCAATGAACACAAACCTTAGCACTATACGACTTCTCTTTACTAGTATCCAAGTCCTTGTTCCTTAACAACACATCAAAGGTACTAGAAGGAGCCGTATAAGCCCGGTCAATTTTTGAGACTGTTGGACTGTCATCAAGCTGCCATATCAGAGTTATCGTCAACATGCCGTAAATTAACACTCACCAACACATACACGCACACCAAAGCACACTCACGCCCACACACATAGAGTAAATACACCTTTTCTATAAATTCGTCGATGTTTTCTTCAAAAGGGACGTGTTCTTCACCTTCACGGATGACCTCGCTACACCATTGGCTCATCTCCCTCATACTATCCTTCATTCTCTTCAACCTCTGCATTTCCCCCAAATTCCAAAATCAACACAAGAATAAGCAAAATCTAAACCCTAAATTCCACAATTGACATTTCCGATCTACAATTCAAACCAAAATCCCCCAATCAAGCTGTAGAATGCAAAAAAAATAAGACCCCAGATTCAAGATTAAAGAGAAACATAACTGAAAATTGTATCCCAATTACAACAATCACTATAAACATATGAAAACAAAAATTAGACCCAAATTCAAGAATCATGGTAAAAATGCAGGAAAAAAAAATAGACCCACCAAAATCCCTAATCAAGAACGAAGAATCAACGAACCTGAGCACTAATCAATTTGTCTTCACTACTAATCAAACCCTTTCCCCTGAAAGACGAATCAAATGTAGTAGAAGGAGCCGTACACGATCGAGTAAGCGGCCTCGGCGGCGGATGGAGCAGCCCATTCGTCATCGATTTAGCGGATGCAGGATTAGTCGTCGGAACAACCCTAATTTTGCTTTCTGGAGTACCCAAAGGTAGGTTAACAGCAGCTGATGTAATAGCCGCCGAATTGGGAACCGGCGCCGTGGAATTGAGGGTAGGAAGAGCGAGCTTGGTGTAGCCATGGAAGCGGCGGCGCGGGCGGCGGCGGTGTTGGTGGGTGTCATCGGAGGGTTGCTGGAGAATGATTTTCTTGTGGAATCGCCGCTCGGCGGATGGAGTGGAGGGTGACCGGCGTTTCACCGAGCCGCCGCATGATTTGCAATGCTCAGCGGATGTGGGTTCCGGCACCGGGGAGGTGGTGGGGGGACTGGTGATGTGAAGCATTGCGAGGCGGTTGACGTCGTGGCATTCAATAAATTCGCCGGCGCCGTCGACGGCGTAGATGGGTGCCTCCTCTGTTTCTTGGAAATCGTTAAGTGTTTCTTGATAGACTTGAGTAGCCATTACTGTGTGTGTGTGTGTTGTGTGTGTTCATATTTGTTCTCTTCTCGCAACGCGCGCTTTTCAGTTAAGGCTATAACCGTTTTTCTTTTTTAATGGGGTCGTAGACATTTTAAGAAAAATGAGTAAATATAGGTTTAAATTTAATTCTTGGTTTCTCACCTTTTCAACATAAATCATTTTTTGTCCCCAAAAGGAGTAAAGATAAGCCTTACACTCGGTGAGCGCTAGCGTTTGATCTCTCTCCTCGCCTCTTTCTGGCATGGACATCGTCATATATATATATATATATATATATATATATATATATATATATATATATATATATATATGGGAAATTGATAAAACAAAAGCTAATATAAATATACCAAAAACAATTAAATGGAATGAAATAACTTTACCAGATAAATGGTCATATCCCGCTAAAACTGTCCCAAGAAAAGAACAAAATCAAACAACTGATATAGAACAAATTACACAATATGAAGACGGATCGGTAGATCTAAAATTCAAAAGAACTCAGTCACTAAGTCGACACAAAAAATTAAATGTCCAAGCACCATCTAGGAGATCTACATCAGGAAGATATGAATTCCCACAAAACACTAAATATGAGGATAGTTCTTCACAAAATGAAACTGTTTTTGAAAATGAAACTAATATTGAAATACCACAACAAACAAATAATACTGGAGCAAACAGAGAAGGAATTAATATTCATCCATACGAAGGAATCAATGTTCAATCTTACGAAGATAGTGACTTCACTTTAAATATGATAAAAAACAATTTTATTCTAAATAAAAGTATTTTAAGGAAAGATTTTACAAGTAAACAAAATGAAGAAAATAGAAAACTATTTTTCCAAATATATGATACTAATGAACAAAAATTAATAAAAGAAAAGTATTACGAATTTTGTGAATTACAAGAAGAACACATACCATTTTTTGATTTCCTAAAAGATGATTACCTATACAAAATAACTACATTACAGAAAAAACTAAGAAGATGGTACAAAGTAGGACCAGATCTTTAAGATCAGAGGTCCGATTAAAGCATGCATATTAAGATAATAACAATAAATAACATAAAAATATCAAAATAAATATCGCATGAATAGTGAATAGTAAATTTGACTTTTGAAAATACGTATACGTAGGCTTTCGTTCAACCTCAGTTTATCCGTCACCCGTAGGTCTGGAAGGTTAGTGGTTTCCACCTTTCGTAACGTTTTTGTTTAGAAAAATAGTAAATTGTAAACAACAATAAATACTCGAGGCGGGAGTAGTAAACTTACTTTGTTTATTGCAAATTGTTGAGAGTACAAGATGATGAGTACAAGAGATTTTTAGAGAGAGAAGTGTTTTGAGAGAATTTAAAACTGATACAAAATTTTTGCCTGCCTTTTACAATGAGCTATCTAAACTTATATACTACTCGATTTTTGTCTTGCAGGTCGGCAGGAGGAATCTTCTTTTGAAAATTGTGACCAGTGGGTCAGGGCGGCTGAATGCTTTGTTGAATTTTGTGGCCAGTGGGCCAGGGCGGCTGAATGTTTTGTTGAAAATTGTGGCTAGTGGGCCAGGGCGGCTGAATGATTTGTTGAATTTTGTGGCCAGTGGGCCAGGGCGGCTGATGCTTTCTTCTTTTTGAATTATTTGTTGAGGATGCCTCCTTCTTTTTGTGTGGGCCATTGACTGAGATGCCTTCTTCTTCTTTTTTGTGCAGCTTTACAGATCTAATTCTAGATCGTCTGGTTGTGTGTAGAAGTCATCATTGGGTTGAGTATCCCCTTCATTCATAGAGGATGAACTGCCTTCGTCGCTAAGTTGGACCATTAGTCTTTCCAGATCCGTTGAATTTGTACATTTAGCCATCTGGGACATAATTTGCTGTTTCTTGGCTAAAAACTCTTCATTTTGTTGAGATTGTTTGAGAGGAATTGTTTTGCAAAATTCTGGTTTTGAGAGAAAGTATTTTGTCACTGCTCCAGAATTGCAATGAGAAATTTCAGTTTTGTCCCACCATTTTATTTTGTATTTTCGAATCAAAATTGGTAAAATTGTCTTTTGTACACACTCACACTTTTGTTGTTTCACCACACACTCACACATTTGTTCCTCTCTTAAGTCAAATTCTGTCATAAAAATCCATGGGACTTGGAAGTTGTGACAAAATAAGGCCCAAAGAGGAGTCTGAGAAATTTGTTCTGGGTAAGAAACCTTTGTTGACCATTGTTTGAAGGCTATTTGTACATCTGAAGGGACGATTGAATTGTCTAGTCCGAAAGTTTTTCCACCATTGATGAAACCAATAAGGAGTAGGATAGGAAAAATTCGGACAAAAATAAAAGAAATATGAAAGAGAAAAAGATTTGTTTTGTCTGAAAAAGGCCCTTGACCAAGCCAAGATATAATCATAATAATTAAATCTTGCTGAATTGTTTGAATTTATTAAATCTCGAGAATCATTTGGCTTTTGGCCCCAATCTGATAAAGTCAGGAATTTTAAAATTTTGACTTTGCAATAACGAATTTTTGTGTTATCAACATGATCGGTGGAATATTGAAAAGTAGCGATTTTGTTTGTGTCAGAATTGTTTCATAGTAAAATTGGTTTTTCATAAAATTATCAGGAATATAATTGTGCAGTGATGGTAAAATATATTGTGATAATTGATAAGGATGCCAATTGTCAGTCATTTCATAGATTTCTGGTTCTAGGACACAAATAGAATCGGTATGGGTTTTATAAAAATAATTTGTGGGTGGTGTTTGTTTAGGGTGAGGATTAGGAACAATTTGTCTATTGGGCTGAGAAGTTTGAGGGTTTTCTATTTTGAGGGCAGATTTGTAAGTAACTGTCTTTTGGGAGGATGATGTTTCTTTTGAGATTGGGGGAGAGAATGGTTTCGCATCTGGGGAAAGAGTAGCAAACCTATTTTCTAATTTTGGTTGAATTGGCATTCTGTCAGGGATGAAGTTTGGGAACTTTGTAAGAGGTCTGATTTGTATGATCGATTGTTCTTTCTTGGCCTTTCCTTTGAGCGAGGTTCCTGTAATCATTCTAAACAGGGAGAATTTTAGTATGTAAATTTCAATAGTCTCGTACGAGGCTATTTTAATCTGGCATATGTAGAAAATCCTGAAAATTAGGATAATGATCATGGTAAATACAATTTGTGAGTCTTTTAAAAGTTGAGATTTCGGATTTGATAAGAATTGAAAAAGACGAGGAAGATTTATTT
This sequence comes from Campanula takesimana, assembly GCA_026119855.1. NCBI lineage: Eukaryota > Viridiplantae > Streptophyta > Magnoliopsida > Asterales > Campanulaceae > Campanula > Campanula takesimana. Next base: position 835,912 of record JAOWBW010000002.1, read on the forward strand.
TCAAAGACTTCTTGTAAATCATGTATATGAAATGTAAGCATTTGAGTTTTGTGAAAAGGGGTTCTTTTGTGAAAGTTTCTGCATTCTCTTAGAAGTATTGGTGATTTTTGTAGTAAATAATTTATGTAATTGGAAGTATTTAAATGAATACGATTTCCATTTATAAAAAGGTCCCAAGTTTGTTCCTGTTCTATTTGTGAAATGAGTAAAGTCTCTTTTTCTAATTTTTCTAATTCTTGTAATGATTGTTCAGAAAAGAGTAAGTCTTCTGCATTTAAATTTGCCATTGCCTGCAATAAAGATTGTTTTTATTGAATTTTTATCGAATACAAACATATGAAATACATAAAAATACATTAGAGAAATTTATTGGAGAATTTTATGTAACTTCCTCATTTTTCTGGAAAGAGCCTTTGCTTGTATGAGCATATTTGTTGCGATCCTTTTCTGATGGTAGAAAACTCCATCGTTTTCTATGTATTCCTCAAGATCACTAATGATGAATCGTACATACATAAAGTGTATTCTTATTTCATAATTTCCATAAGTATGAGGAAAGTCTGTAGATTTAAGATCTCTTAGTTGTTTAGCTAAATGGTTTAAGTAATCAATGTTGCCAAAGCCTCTATTAAGCCATCTATTACGTCTATCATGTGTATTAAAAATTTGGTTATTTATCAGTGGGAAGTCTGCCATGTCCTTGTAGGAATTCTCTAGTTAAGAAATCTGGGATTGAATTGTCTTTGCCTGCAATATGAACGATGTCAAAATCAAATATTGATAAAAGGGCTTGCCATCGGGCAAAAATCTGTTTTGCCGCTAAATTCTTTACATCTTTTTGTAAAACATCTTTTGCAGCTTTACAATCTACTTTGACTGTAAATTTTTGATTAAGTAGATCATCCTGAAATTTTGTTATGCATAGAACTATAGAAAGAATTTCCTTTTTTATTGTAGAATAATTTGTTTGTGTTGTGTTCCATATTCCCGAATAATATCTTATTATTTGGTCTTTCCCATCTATGTTTTGAGTTAATATTCCACCATATCCTATGTCTGAGGCATCAGTGGCTACTGTCTTAGGGGCATTAGGGTCACATATAGTTAAGCATGGTAATCTTTTCACATGTAATTTGATTTGTTTAACTACATTAGTATGCTCTTTTGTCCACGGTTTTGGATTTGTTTTTAATCTATCAAAGAGTGGTTTACAAATTTGTCTTAATTTAGGAAAGAAATCTGCTATATAATTTAATGATCCTAGGAATCTTTGTAATTGATTTTTATCTTTTATCTCATCTGGGAATCTGTCAGCAAAATCTATAGATCTTTGTATTGGTATTAAAGTATTATTGGTTATTTCATGTCCTAAAAATCTAATCTTTATTTGATAAAGTTTTATTTTTGTTTTTGATAAAACTAACCCATTTCTTATTTGTGTTTAAATGATTGTTGTTTTCAAGAGTTTTACTAAATACTAAATCATCTATAACCATTCATTCGCTTGGTGCATTTTTTAATCCAAAGGCATAACATTCCATTCGTACAAAGGGTACTGTAAAAGTTGTTTTAAATTGCCAAAGATTTCATTTCGAATACAAAGGATTAGCCATGTTAGACTCAGGAGCAGATCTAAATTGTGTTGAACAAGGAATAATACCAACAAAATATTTTATAAAAAAACAAAGTCTTTCAGCACAACTCTTCAAAATTAGAAGTAAAATACAAAATACCCGAAGCACATGTTTGCAATAATAGTATCTGTTTTAAAACAAGTCTTATGCTTGTAAAAAAATTAAACACAAAAGTTATATTAGGAAACCCTTTTTTACAAATGCTATATCCCTTTTCAGTTTCACAAAGAGGGGTAGAATCAAGAATACTAGGACAAAAAATTATATTTGATTTCTTATATCCTGTATCTAATAGCGATGTAAATAATTTACAAAAACAGGAATCTCTAAATTAAATATTTTACAAATCAAATGAATTTCTTAAGGAAGAATTATTAAACATAAAAATTGAAGAAAAATTACAACTTCAACAAAACAAAGACAAAATCTCTAAAAAATTAGAAAAATTTGAACAAGACTTATGTTCTGATTTACCAACAGCTTTTTGGGAAAGGAAAAAACATGTAATAACACTACCATATGAAAAAGATTTTAATGAACAAACAATACCTACAAAAGAAAGACCTATACAAATGAATCAAGAATTATTAGAATATTGTAAAAAGAAATTAAATATTTACTCAATAAAAAATTATTAGGAAAAGTAAATCACCTTGGTCATGCTCAGCATTCTATGTATCAAAAAATGCAGAAATTGAAAGAGGTGCACCAAAATTAGTTATTAATTACAAACCTTTAAACACTGCACTCAAATGGATTAGATACCCAATACCCAATAAACAAGATTTACTAAAACGATTACACGATGCATCTATATTCTCAAAATTTGATATGAAATCAGGATTTTGGCAAATACAAATAGCAGAAGAAGACAAATATAAAACAACTTTTACAGTACCCTTTGGGCAATACGAATGGATGTTATGCCCTTTGGATTAAAAAATGCACCAAGCGAATTTTAAAAATAATGAATGAAATTTTAATCCATACACTTTTATTATTGTTTATATAGATGATGTTTTAGTATTTAGTAAAACTCTTGAACAACACGACAAACATTTAAACATATTTTATAAACAATGATAAGAAATGGGTTAGTTTTTATCAAAAACAAAAATAAAACTTTATCAAATAAAGATTAGATTTTTAGGACATGAAATAACCAATAATACTTTAATACCAATACAAAGATCTATAGATTTTGCTGACAGATTCCCAGATGAGATAAAAGATAAAAATCAATTACAAAGATTCCTAGGATCATTAAATTATATAGCAGATTTCTTTCCTAAATTAAGACAAATTTGTAAACCACTCTTTGATAGATTAAAAACAAATCCAAAACCGTGGACAAAAGAGCATACTAATGTAGTTAAACAAATCAAATTACATGTGAAAAGATTACCATGCTTAACTATATGTGACCCTAATGCCCCTAAGACAGTAGCCACTGATGCCTCAGACATAGGATATGGTGGAATATTAACTCAAAACATAGATGGGAAAGACCAAATAATAAGATATTATTCGGGAATATGGAACACAACACAAACAAATTATTCTACAATAAAAAGGAAATTCTTTCTATAGTTCTATGCATAACAAAATTTCAGGATGATCTACTTAATCAAAAATTTACAGTCAAAGTAGATTGTAAAGCAGCAAAAGATGTTTTACAAAAAGATGTAAAGAATTTAGCGGCAAAACAGATTTTTGCCCGATGGCAAGCCCTTTTATCAATATTTGATTTTGACATCGTTCATATTGCAGGCAAAGACAATTCAATCCCAGATTTCTTAACTAGAGAATTCCTACAAGGACATGGCAGACTTCCCACTGATAAATAACCAAATTTTTAATACACATGATAGACGTAATAGATGGCTTAATAGAGGCTTTGGCAACATTGATTACTTAAACCATTTAGCTAAACAACTAAGAGATCTTAAATCTACAGACTTTCCTCATACTTATGGAAATTATGAAATAAGAATACACTTTATGTATGTACGATTCATCATTAGTGATCTTGAGGAATACATAGAAAACGATGGAGTTTTCTACCATCAGAAAAGGATCGCAACAAATATGCTCATACAATCAAAGGCTCTTTCCAGAAAAATGAGGAAGTTACATAAAATTCTCCAATAAATTTCTCTAATGTATTTTTATGTATTTCATATGTTTGTATTCGATAAAAATTCAATAAAAACAATCTTTATTGCAGGCAATGGCAAATTTAAATGCAGAAGACTTACTCTTTTCTGAACAATCATTACAAGAATTAGAAAAATTAGAAAAAGAGACTTTACTCATTTCACAAATAGAACAGGAACAAACTTGGGACCTTTTTATAAATGGAAATCGTATTCATTTAAATACTTCCAATTACATAAATTATTTACTACAAAAATCACCAATACTTCTAAGAGAATGCAGAAACTTTCACAAAAGAACCCCTTTTCACAAAACTCAAATGCTTACATTTCATATACATGATTTACAAGAAGTCTTTGAAAATAAATCTTCCTCGTCTTTTTCAATTCTTATCAAATCCGAAATCTCAACTTTTAAAAGACTCACAAATTGTATTTACCATGATCATTATCCTAATTTTCAGGATTTTCTACATATGCCAGATTAAAATAGCCTCGTACGAGACTATTGAAATTTACATACTAAAATTCTCCCTGTTTAGAATGATTACAGGAACCTCGCTCAAAGGAAAGGCCAAGAAAGAACAATCGATCATACAAATCAGACCTCTTACAAAGTTCCCAAACTTCATCCCTGACAGAATGCCAATTCAACCAAAATTAGAAAATAGGTTTGCTACTCTTTCCCCAGATGCGAAACCATTCTCTCCCCCCAATCTCAAAAGAAACATCATCCTCCCAAAAGACAGTTACTTACAAATCTGCCCTCAAAATAGAAAACCCTCAAACTTCTCAGCCCAATAGACAAATTGTTCCTAATCCTCACCCTAAACAAACATCACCCACAAATTATTTTTATAAAACCCATACCGATTCTATTTGTGTCCTAGAACCAGAAATCTATGAAATGACTGACAATTGGCATCCTTATCAATTATCACAATATATTTTACCATCACTGCACAATTATATTCCTGATAATTTTATGAAAAACCAATTTTACTATGAAACAATTCTGACACAAACAAAATCCGCTACTTTTCAATATTCCACCGATCATGTTGATAACACAAAAATTCGTTATTGCAAAGTCAAAATTTTAAAATTCCTGACTTTATCAGATTGGGGCCAAAAGCCAAATGATTCTCGAGATTTAATAAATTCAAACAATTCAGCAAGATTTAATTATTATGATTATATCTTGGCTTGGTCAAGGGCCTTTTTCAGACAAAACAAATCTTTTTCTCTTTCATATTTCTTTTATTTTTGTCCGAATTTTTCCTATCCTACTCCTTATTGGTTTCATCAATGGTGGAAAACTTTCGGACTAGACAATTCAATCGTCCCTTCAGATGTACAAATAGCCTTCAAACAATGGTCAACAAAGGTTTCTTACCCAGAACAAATTTCTCAGACTCCTCTTTGGGCCTTATTTTGTCACAACTTCCAAGTCCCATGGATTTTTATGACAGAATTTGACTTAAGAGAGGAACAAATGTGTGAGTGTGTGGTGAAACAACAAAAGTGTGAGTGTGTACAAAAGACAATTTTACCAATTTTGATTCGAAAATACAAAATAAAATGGTGGGACAAAACTGAAATTTCTCATTGCAATTCTGGAGCAGTGACAAAATACTTTCTCTCAAAACCAGAATTTTGCAAAACAATTCCTCTCAAACAATCTCAACAAAATGAAGAGTTTTTAGCCAAGAAACAACAAATTATGTCCCAGATGGCTAAATGTACAAATTCAACGGATCTGGAAAGACTAATGGTCCAACTTAGCGACGAAGGCAGTTCATCCTCTATGAATGAAGGGGATACTCAACCCAATGATGACTTCTACACACAACCAGACGATCTAGAATTAGATCTGTAAAGTTGCACAAAAAAGAAGAAGAAGGCATCTCAGTCAATGGCCCACACAAAAAGAAGGAGGCATCCTCAACAAATAATTCAAAAAGAAGAAAGCATCAGCCGCCCTGGCCCACTGACCACAAAATTCAACAAAGCATTCAGCCGCCCTGGCCCACTGGCCACAATTTTCAACAAAACATTCAGCCGCCCTGGCCCACTGGCCACAAAATTCAACAAAGCATTCAGCCGCCCTGACCCACTGGTCACAATTTTCAAAAGAAGATTCTTCCTGCCGACCTGCAAGACAAAAATCGAGTAGTATATAAGTTTAGATAGCTCATTGTAAAAGGCAGGCAAAAATTTAGTATCAGTTTTAAATTCTCTCAAAACACTTCTCTCTCTAAAAATCTCTTGTACTCATCATCTTGTACTCTCAACAATTTGCAATAAACAAAGTAAGTTTACTACTCCCGCCTCGAGTATTTATTGTTGTTTACAATTTACTATTTTTCTAAACAAAAACGTTACGAAAGGTGGAAACCACTAACCTTCCAGACCTACGGGTGACGGATAAACTGAGGTTGAACGAAAGCCTACGTATACGTATTTTCAAAAGTCAAATTTACTATTCACTATTCATGCGATATTTATTTTGATATTTTTATGTTATTTATTGTTATTATCTTAATATGCATGCTTTAATCGGACCTCTGATCATATATATATATATATATATATATATATATATATATATATATATATATATATATGCTCAAATGAGAACCTAAATATCGTGAGAACCAATCATAACCATTAGATTAAAAAAAAATCAAGGGTCCAGATGTTAGATACATTCGATACACTTGGATACATTACAAAAAATTCGATTACACTTGGATACAATAAGTTAATAAGTATTGTATCTAAGTGTTGCACTTGGATACACTATGTTAAAAACTAATGTATCCAATTGTTTTTCGAAAATTAACTAATGTATCCAAGTGTATCTACAATCTGGACCCTTGATTTTTTTTTAATCTAATGGTTATAATTGGTTCTCACATGAGCGCGACCCTATATATATATATATATCATTTTTTTGTTCAAAATAAATAAATAAACATAATTATATTCCCTCCCTCCCCTTCAAATTGCAAAATTTGCTATTTCAATTGTCCCACAAAAATTGCAAAATCTTAAAATAGAAAGTTTTTACCCACTTGCATACTCACATAAACTAACACACTACCTATTCCCTACCCCCACTCTCTCTTACCAAACTATTGACACTCACAACACGTCACATTTTTCATTTTTTTCTTTAATTTTTGTGTAAAAACGGTTTTGTGCAATTTGAAATGAGACAGAGAGAGTATAAACATCAGCATATACTAATGAATGTTAATATCCTACTCCCTCCGTCTCAGCTCACTTAAAATTTATTCCAAAATTGTCCGTCGTAGCTCACTTAAAATTTATTCCAAAATTATCCGTCCCAGCTCAGTTGAGAATTCCAAACATGGCCATATTTTATAAAATTTTATATTCAATCGCTCCCACCACTCATTCTCTCTCTTCATTTTCCACCACTCTATTTATTCAACCAACACTACTATTTACCACCCCTCATTCTCTCTCTTCATTTTCTACCACATAAATCACTTTTCCTTAATTCTTACGTCCACCTCTTGAATCTCATGTGAGTGAGGTAGGACGAAGGAAGTATTTCATAAATTATTTTAATAAAAATAAAAAATCCCGCTACACGAGAAAGCCACAAAGAATGTATTGGAGGGGTCGGGGCCTAAGAGAGCCATGAGGGGGCAATAACCCAGCCATTACCGAGATGTGTATGCTCTTCAAGTCAAGCTCAAATCGGGGCCTTTAACAAGCTCAAGCATCACAAGTCAACGCGAGTTCTGCTAAATTTAGCTAGGCAAAGATAAACCTCGGATAAAAGTACCCTTTATCACAACTAAGAAGCTAAGAACACGAAAACCGACAATGAAATGGATTCTTAAACCAATCCCTTACCGAAAACCAAACTTTATCGACTAAGTAACATGGTCGCGAAGACCTGCAGACAAGAGAATGTTACAGACAGACAATAATACATTTAATGGTTCCAAATTGCTGTCAGAGGCTCAGAGCCAACATAATCAAAGCTGTAAGGTCGGTTGAGGTGTAAAAATGACGATCTTGACCTCCACCAATGAGGTTGCGCCAAGTGTCCACTGTGAATGCTGAGGTGGTACTAGAGTCTAAACTTATGACTCTATTTGGTGGAGCTCGAGATTCCGGAGTACAATTCTTGCAAATATTTTGGCTTCAAGTGGGGCCGAAGCTGCTGCTGCAGCAGCACGCAGAACCCGAGGGGCTGTGTTACTCTGTAGTAGGTGCACATGGTGGATTGCATGACGCCCACCCGGAACAGTGAACTGAAGAGAGGGAGAGAGAGGGTGAAAGACTACTCTTAATGGTACAACCTCAGTCCAGTCTCATTTGGTTTTTGATGGTCAACACAAGTGAATTTCAACTTAATGTTATTGTCAATCTAATCATCATAGTGAAGTTTTAAAAATTGTTATTGATAAACCATCAAGTGATTTAACAAAAACAATTTTTGAAATTTGATTGGGATGATTACATTGACATTAGTGTTTGGTCAAAGTTCATTTGCGTTGACCATCAAAAACCAAATGGGACTATCTTTCCAGGGCGGAAGGAGGAATTAGTTACCTGGAGAAGAGCAAAGGCTGCACAAGACTTGAGAACTGGGGAAGGATTACGTAGCATGGCAACAAATCTTCCAATTTCGGAGGCACTGACAATGCAAAAATGAGGGTAAAGAATCAAGATTTTTGGAAAACAAAACACATCCTAATAATCATATACTACCTTTGTCCCTCCTCAATGTGCAAGGTTACTGTTTATTTGGTCAACTCAATTGAAATTTGACCATAATTTTATGAAAATCAAGATATTCTTATGTAATTTTAAAAATTGTTATTGTTTCACTGTTAGGAATAATATTAATAACAAGTTTTTAAGAATTGCATATGGATATCTAGATTTTCATAAAATTATGATCAAATTTCAATTGAGTTGACGAAGTCAAACTGTGCACATTGAGATGGGACGAAGGTAGTATATATACAAGCATAATAGTTTCTCTTTGTAAAATTTCCTTAGACCCATACAATGTAGAATCAACAAATACAAAGATAGCATTTATTAAGCCCATTAAGATAAATTACAAAAAAATACGGGCATGAAAGAATTAATTTAACAGGAGCAATAAAAATCCCAAGATTGCCTGGTTGTATCCTTATTTGACTCTATTCTGGTTATGAGAGAGAGAGAGAGAGAGAGAGAGAGGCAAACCTGCATCTTAGATGACCAGCTTCAAGAATATGAGCTAATTTCGTTACTTGTGCCAAAGCTGCTGGTGCTGAAGATAACGCAGCAGCAGCAAATATTTGCTGATCAAAAAATGTGTGGATAAATTCTTCAATGTGCCTCAAAGCTATTAGCCTCGACCCGTATAAGCTTACACTCTTTGAACTGCCCTCTGATGAAGTCCCTATCACACCAAATTCATCCATTCTGTACATAACATAAAAACATTTACTCCCTCCGTCCCAGAGTAAGAGTCCTACTTTCCATTTTGGTACGTCCCAGAGTAAGAGTCATATTCCTAAAATGGCAAAGAATCTTTACTATTTACCCCACTCATTCTCTCTCCTATTTTACTTTTATACTCACAACACCAATCAATTCACTATTCTCTCCCACTCATTCTCTCTCCTACTTTACTTTTACACTCACAACATTTACACCACTTCCAATATTTATTAATAAGCGTGCAAATGAGGGGTAGGACTCTTACTCCGGGAGGGAGGGAGTACATATTAACCAAAAAAAAATGCCGTATTTACAAGATGGCAGACCGGTTGAAAAATCCTCAATAAGATGCACTCCCCGTCCCAAAATAGCTTGCACCATTTTGAAGATGCACGGGAATTAAGGAGAGGGTGTGTATATTGAAAAGTATTGCGAGTGGGACACTTTAAGAGTGGGACCCACAATTTAAGTGTGAGTATGACAAGTGGGGGAGGGTGAATAAAAAACAATAAAATTTGAACATTTTTGCAAAGTGGAACTTACCAATGGGACACCCAAAAAGAAATTAGTGCAAGTTGTTTTGGGACGGGGGAGTGATGAATATCAATTATTCGTGCTAATACATTTGAAAACTTAAGGGGCGGACAAAATTAAATAAAAGTGATTAAAATACCTTCCATCAAACATGTATGCTAATGCCAATGCAGCCATAAAACGTGCCATTTTGGAGTCAGATGAAGAACAGAGATGAACTAGGGCTGCAACCCCACCATCCTCCACTATACGGAGAGCATTACCAGGGTTGAAAGCAAGATTCCAAAGAGCTCCAGCAGCAGTTTCGTGGACATCCTGAAAAGTCAAGCATCACAATAATTAGGCGTAATCAGGTTTCAGTGAAGAATGATAGTTCCTCCGTCCGGGAAGATAGTCTCATTTGACTTTTGATGGTCAACACAAGAGAACTTTGACCAAACATTAATATCAATCTAATCATCAAATTTAAATTCAAAAATTGTTATTGATAAATCATTAAGTGATTTATCAAGAACGTTTTTTAGAATATTATTGGACTAATCTCCAAAAAAAGGCTTTCCTTTTCTCAACCCCTATTCCTGACTTGAACAGATGATTAGATTGACATTAACGCTTGGTAAAAGTTCAATTGTGTTGACCTTCAATAGTCACACGGGACTGTCTTTCCAGGTCTCGGAGAGTACTACTTCTAAGAAGTTACAAGTTGAAGTATATTATTCCATGCTTTAAAAGTCTAGAGAATTTGACCTATTTCATATCACCTCAGTCCCAAAACGAATGTCCGAGAAATTCCAAATTTACTCTTAATCAAGAGCAAGTTTGATTTTTTTTTGGGCATTCATATTGGGACGGAGGGAGTATTAAATATGTCATGTACTCCCTCTTCAATGAAAGCCATAATTCTTAAATGAGTTTCCTAGTTTAAGTTCAATGCTACAAGGGTAAACTGCGATAGCTAATCTTTTGAGTAGAAATCTTTTGAAATGGAGAGAAGTACTCCCTCCGTCCCAAAATGATCTTCACATTTAACTATTCAAACTTTTCAAGGATATGAACACTTGCTTCACTAGCCATGTTGTGTGTGTGCACATTTAAGTCAAAATGTAGAAAAGTGAAGATCTTTTTGGGACAACGGAAAATGGCAAATGAGAAGATCATTTCGGGACAGAGGGAGTATAACATTATGAAGTTACTTCCAGCAAAATGCAGAAGGAGATAGTTTCCATCACTTACTACTGTTACCGAACGTGCTAAAGCAATAAGCGGCGCAACACCTCCTTCTCGTCCAATAGCAATGCTAATCAGAAGCAGTAGAATACAGAGCATCAGTAGCGCCCCGCAACACAAGTAAATTTTGCGTAAAAACATGCAATAATTAATTTTTGGAACAAGTCAAAAACATAAAGACAACTATTCTATCCAAGACATTCCTAAAAATCGTATTTACAAATCCAATACATAAACATTTTATCACAATATACAAAGAATACCGTCTGGTTGGGAATTTTTTTTTTTTTGACCAAGACTACGTTCACCCCACCAAATACCATACTGGTTTAAGCATATACCATTAGAAGAAATAGGGAGTATATGTATGCCATCAATCAAGATTCAGTTGCAATTCTGAGATGGCAATTCAGAAAATTCACGAGTAAGCTCCTCAATGAACTGAAAAGGATAGACCTTTCAATAGAAAATAAAGGCAGAAATATATTACCATATGGAGTAAGAAATACTACCTTCCGTCCCAAAATGGAGGTCCAAAAAATATTCAAATTTGCTCTTGATCAAAAGCAAATTTGAGGACATTCATTTTTCGGACGGAAGGTAGTACCAAAACATAGCCACTCACACACCCACACACACAGTCAAATCATGAACATACCTATTGGCTTCTGACACTGACAATCCCCATAGAGCACCAGCTGCTCTCTCCTGAAGGCCAGGAGGGGCATTTGAACAGGACTGTGCAAGGGCAACCTGAATAAACATACATTATTGAAGCTTTAGCATTTGCACTAACTTTCTATCTCACACAAAAGCAAACAAAGAAGATCTAGGCATGCAACCCCGAAAGAGTGATTGCATTAATGTACGAAACAGCCTTTTCACTAAATGCCTTCAAGGCCAAAGGAAATATACCTAGAAGAAAAAATGAAAGATGTTATACAACTACTCGAGTGTTTATGACAGACAAATAATATTAAATGTCTTATGATGGCGTTAGCATGTCAAGAGATGTCTCAATATTAGGCACAAGCTTATAATGGAGTGATCATGATAAAGATGTTCAGATACTCATTCTGTCCCATAAAGTTAGTCCCACTTTCTTCATTGTCAGTTTGAATGAAACTTAAGCAAAAATTTAGGTTACTTTTATTTATCATAATGAAAATCTAAAACTTGTTATTGATAGTATTTATATGGTGTATCAATAACAAGTTTAAGATTTTCAGTAGGATAATTGAAAGAACAAATACTATCAATAACAAGTTTTAGATTTTCAGTAGGATAATTGAAAGTAACCTACATTATTGCTCAAAGTCCATTCAAACTAACAATGGAAAAAAGGGACCAACTTTCCGGGACGGAGGGAGTAGTTAGAAAGAGCTTATAATTTAATTTCCAACGGCAAGTAATGACCAATGAGAAAAGACGTGCTCCCTCCTCCCCACACCCTACGATTCATCAACTTGATTCAAAACACCCACACACACACACACACACACACACCCAAAAAAAAAAACCTTTCCTGTCAGTGCACAAAATATATTCTCATAAACAAGGCACGCGCCCGTGAATAGTCATTGAACCCATAGCATATATCGGCATGCGATCAGGTAAGGTCGAGCACTACTTTTACTCTTTGCACGCCAGAACATTTCTATAAGCATTTGTGCTGCTTATATCCACACATGGGTGAGCAGAAACATTGTCAGCTTATTGGGCATTTCCAAGTATTTTTCTAAGAAAAGGATAAGCTTCGGTCAACCCTCCCCCAAGACCCCAAGAACTCTACATAACAGAGGTAGAGCTACATTGATGGCAAAGGGGGCAATTGCCCCCATTGATTTTTAAAAAGTAAAAAATTACTAGTGCAAAATTTACAAAAAAATTGGGAGTTTAGGGCAATTTGTTGAAGTTTGCCCCCTTTGAGATAAATTAATAATACACTAGATTTTTTTTGCCCCCATTGACGAAAATACAGTTTTTTTTTTTGTTGTGTAATTTTTGCTCCCATTGACGAAAATTCCTGGCTCCACCACTGCTACATAATATTAACAATGTGAACCTCTAAGATCAAAAGAAAGTGTATTGTAGTAATTCAATGTGGTTAATCACTACATGCCCCGAAAGCTCCAAGCTCCCAATACAGGTTTTATACCTTTATCATCAGAGAACTATATACTCCATCCGTCCCAAAATGATAGTCTCATTTCCCCTTTTTGTTTGTCCCAGAAAGTTAGCACCATTTCCAAAATTAATGCTTCAAAATCACTAAATTTCAAAACTAATAACGTAACCTTAAAATGTTTAAAAAGTCAAACGGGACTATCATTTTGGAACGGAGGGAGTACATGACAAGAATGCCCTTCACAAGCTTCCTTTCCTACCAGAGTTACCCCAGAGCCACAAAAAGTATGCTTCCAAGCTAGACACATTTCCTTTGTCCCAATTCGTAACACCAAACAGGTAGTTTTATGCCCAAAATTTCATCCCATTAATGCCAAAGCTAAAGTATATCTCTAGCTTAAGGTGAGAAGACCAAATATCCATCCAACAATCCAAAATGGGTCCATTCATTGGTGAATTCGTACTTTCTAACAGTCTACATGACTCACAAATTAAACTCAGGGGGGGGGGGGGAAGATGGAGTGGAAAAACACATTGGTAAGGTCAATCAATAAAGTTAATATGTGCAGTTATTAGTGCAAGAACGAGAACAAACATACAGAGATGCGGACAAGTTGTCAGATTAAGATGAAAGCAAAACTATGACGTTCAATCAAATTAATTTCTTCCCAAAACTCCGACTTAATCAGAGAGACAACGTTGAGGTTGCCGATCATAAGAACGAAATGTTATGCACGCAACACATGAAGTCCTATTTCAAGTCAATAAGGCAATCCTCCATAAATTGTTACCCCAAAAATAAATTTTATTAGCAGGATGCAATAAATACAAAGGTCCAGACTCAGGGAAAAAACATCGTACCAATGCTTCAACGCCACCAGCTGTTGCAATAGCTTCTCGATTTCTGTCGTCAAATGACAAGTTCCACAATGCGCCAGCTGCCTCTTGCCTATAAGAGAATGTACAAAAGTGTAATTTAGGATAGAACCGATATGAGGTAGGTCAAGCTTAAGAGGGGGGACTATATAAGCTCAAGATAGACTACTGCATCACATCGCCATTAAGAAACTAATATGAGCTAGCTAAGTTGAAAATCCGAAAAGATGCCCATTACTTCTATCAAAATTGGATAGAAGTTATATGTACCTCGCACTCGCCGGGGGGGGGGGGGGATCAATGTTGCCTTGGTGATGCTTAAAAGAAGTAAAATATGAATCAACTATGATAATCATTTTCGTTCAACTTCTTGGGCTGGGTAAGAGTAAGGATATAGTTATACAAATAGATATGAAGCTCCACATGTTATTACCAACTCGAAAAGCCATGCTCATATATATTCCCTCCATTGGATGTTGAGTTGAGTCTACATTTGACACTGAAACTTTTTTAGTTTGAAGATGTTTACAGTGGAAGTGTCAATAGCTAGTGTCGTTTCAATGAATTGTGTGCTTGTTATAAAAGGATCATCAAAAGAGCTTGACCCAATATCCTAAATGTTATGCCATTTTCACATGATAGCCAGTCAGAGGTAACAAACTATCAAAAGCATTAAACCATGTAATTAACAATGTAAGCAAGTTGAGAGACAAATCACTCTCTCATACTCCCTCCGTCCCATAATAAGAATCGGGCTTTCCTTTTATATTCGTCCCAAAATAAGTGTCATGTTTCCAAACAAAAATAGTCTTAATGCAATATTACCACAGTACAAGTAATGTAAAAAAACAAGCAAAGCGCATTTTTGACACGTCAACTGCGACACTTATTGTCTGACGGAGAAAGTATCAACTAAGTGAAGAAAATCACAATAACGATCTCATCATAAGAACATATCCGAGACTCCACCATTGCATTAGAAGGATTGCCTTCGGCAAAAATAAGGATAACACAAATTGCAAAGACCCCAAAGAAGTTGGAACAACAACAACAACATTACCCCAGTGCCGCAAAGGCTCCCACCTATGGTGGGGTAAGGGGGGGTCGGATGTACGCAGCCTTGCCCCTGTATTAAAGCACAGAGAGGCTATTTCCAGATGACCCATCATTGGGAGAACGAGTGAGTTGACACCAAATAATATAGGCTTGAAAAGCACCTGACACCATCATTGGGAGAACGAGTGAGCTGCACAAGTGCATTCAGAGCTCCTTCTTCTTGTCCAACAGCAGCATTGTTACTATTGCTATCTCCATGAGCAGCCAGATTGGCCAAAGCACGAGCCGCCTAGATAATAATCACAAACTTTTATATATCTAATTACCAAAATGAAGCTACAACATACACAAGTATCCGTGCAAAATTTTAGATATCTAACCAAGATACTGACTACTCAAAAGAGCCGACTTGCCAAGAAAATTCACAGGAATCTTTTTGACAAATCCATTTTTGTACATTTTTTTTTTTTTTTTTTTTTTTTTTTTTTTTTTTGCATGTAATCCTAGGAAGCAGAGCAGATGGTTCAATTTCAATCTTTGAGAAGCGAAAGCTCAGAAAATATGTAACCAGATACTGGTAACCATTTTTCTATTGTTCAAAATAAATATTACTGTATCAAAGAGTGTCCTAAGCAATGGAAAAGCAGAAGAACTACTCATCTTTAAATCAACATTACCTGCTCTTGTACTCCCTCATATTTGCAGTTCCGAGCAAGCATTACCAAAGCATGTACACCCCTAACCTTTGCAACTTCCATACTACACTTCTCATCAGCAGCCAAATTTGCTAGCGCACCGGCCGCCCGCTCCTAGAAAAAATCAAATGATTATCAAGTAAAATACTCCCTCCGTCCCGGAAAGATAGCCCATTTGATTTTTGATAGTCAATACATGTCAACTTTGACAAAATTGCCAATCCCCAATGAAATTCTAAAAATTGTTAATAATAAATCACTTGATGTATCAATAACAATTTTCAAAAATTTCACTAGAATGATTAGATTGACATGAATATTGGTAAAAGTTCACTTGTGTGGACCATCAAAAACCAAATGGGACTATCTTTTCGGGCCGCAACTTTAAAAAAAACATCAAAACTGCATATCTCATGCTTCTACATAACAAGCAAGCACATACCAGAACTCCATCACCACCTTTAGACCATTTGAAAATAAGATCAACTAAAGCTTTTACACCATCGGCTTCAGCAATAGCAAACTGAAAGCAGGAATTGTTTGTTTAAAAGCTATGACAATTCGGAACCAAGCATACACAAATAAAAGCTTGAAAGATTCCAACAACCTTGTGTTCTTCACCAACAGAGAGATTCCACAATCCTCCAGCAGCCTCTTCAGCCACCAACCTGTTCATGGATCTTGCAAGATTTGCTAAAATAGTGATTCCTCCGTCTTCAGCAACAGCTTGTGCAACATTACTATTCACTGACAAGTTTGCTATGGCCTGCATATCCAAACCAAAGAACACGTTTTCACCATTGAACATGAAGAAGGATACTCCCTCCGTCCCGGAAAGATTTACTGTTTTTGGTAAAAACAAGCGAACTTAGACCAAACATTAATGTCAATGTAATCATTCCAATAAAAATCTAGAAATTGTTATTGATTTGACATTGATGTTTGGTCAAAGTTCACTTGTGTTGACCATAAAAAGTCAAATGGGACTAGCTCTCCGGGATGGAGGTAGTATTGAATATGCATTGTGTTACATGTACCAAGTAGAAGAAGAACTTTAGCAAGTTCGTCAGGAAAAAAAATCTTACCTTTGTATGGCAATCTTCTGATTATTCTAGTCTAATATAATCAGAAGTAAAGCCTCCAAAGTTACAATCTAAGCAACCAAAATCAGAAGATTACCTTTGTAGCTTCTGACTGAAGCCCCTCCCTCCACGATCTTGCAAGATCTAGAAGGAGGCGTATTCCACCATCTCGCATGACAGTTTCTGCCCTTCCACCATCAATACTAGCATTCTCATCATCTATGACAACAAATGTTGCAAGGCCAGTAGCTGCCCTTTCTTGAACATCTTCTTGAGAACTTTGTATTAAACTAAGTAAAAGTGCCGCACCTTGTCCGAGCCAGAATTTATCCAAACCCTGTGGATTACTCTCAGCAATTCGCAGCAAGGAATGCGAGAGGATCCACTCCAACCAAGTCATTATCTCATCCAAGTTTCTATCTTTTTTCTTTGAGTTCCGCCAATAAGAGAATACGTCCCTCTCTTTCTTTGTAGTTTCGACAAATAGAGAAGCTACTTTTTTGAATGTATCATTAAAAAAGGCAAGTAGCAGTTTACCTTTATTATTGTTGTTATTAACAGCAAAGGACACATCTTCCTCCACAGCTGGGCAGTTCAATGCACACAAAACTCTCAAACTATGCAAAGATGAAAACAATCTTATAACAACACTAGGAATTACATCAGTTCTTGAAACATCTAAGCCTTTTAGGTTAGGCAGCTTACTCCAATGTTCTGCAACCGAACCCCACTTCACATTAGTGGTTCCTGCAACTGAAAGGAAACGAACCGATTCAACATTTCCTAATGCCGTCTCGTTAATGTTAAGACAGTCTATAAAACCAATGTCGGTCAAATAAGAGCAGTGCTTAGCCAAAGAATTAATGGCATCTCCATCAACTTCCCGAATTCCAGAAAGACGGAGCTTCCTCAGTTTAGGGCAGCAAACCGCTATTGCCTTTATCGCATCGCTGCTAATCCTTTCACAGAAATCTGGTCCAAGTTGGAGGCTCTCAAGCAACTCATGTCGAGCTGCGATCACAGAGAGGGTAGCATCAGTGAGTTTCCTGCAATAATCACCACTGATTTCTCGCAAACCCTTAGCTTGAAGAGTTATTATCGCATCAGCAGACTCTGCCCCACGAAAACGGAGTTTCTGAAGATTATTAGCACATCGAGATGAAAGTACAGTTGCTGTTGTAGAATCACATTTGTGAGCACGTAGATCCAATGATTGCCATAAACATGGAGAAGAACCGAGAGATCTCCAAGTTTGACAGGTTGATAACAAATTAGCACGATCGCGATAATTCAGACATGTAAACAATTGAATGACAGTATCATCGGGTAGTCTAGTCCAATCAACATCTTTTTCATTTATAGAATCCTCTCCCACCTTATTATTACTTGCCACCTTCCTCCGTGTCCTTCGACTCATATCTCAATGAGCCTCTTTTAGAGTCAGTCAGTTATACCTCTCCAGAAAACACAATCCCTAAACCTCTGATTAGGCAAACAAAGAGTGAAGGAACTCACTACACTCAGAATTTACAACTTCAACCTCGAGAAAAACCTCAGAAACCAAAATGCTTAAACGCAAAAAGCTTGATTCTTATAGAACTACGGAACACAGACAAATGATCAAACCAGCAACTAAACTTTTGACCTCAAAATACAAATCTTCAAAACCATTGACTAATCTATAGCAAAGCCAGCTACATAACCATCAAATCTCCCAACCAAGTCCCAATAAGCAAGTAAATGGGCAGCTTAACCAAAAAGGGAATGCCTTTTTTTATCTCAGAAGCACCCTAATTCACAACCCAGTTGAAAATGTTGCTAAAATTAATAAAGGACCCCTCTATTATATGCAATACACAATTGGGGAAAAGAAACCAAACCCACAATCTATTACATTCAAATCAAAGCCGGAAATGGAAAAAATACACAATGATAAATGTATTCAAGTGAATCAAAGTCAATGATTTTCCCCAAACCTGAGGTGGGTCTTTCTTGGTATCTTCTAATTTGTTGAACTCCTCCCCAATAAACCTACTGCCTTTCAACAGGATTGCATTCAAGAAAACCTCAAAGCAAGCAGTAATGGTGGCTGGATAGATATGAAAAATGGGGACAAGGGTGAGGAAGGGTAGGAGAGAATTCAGGTGCTTGTATATGATCGAAGAGGTATAGAAAGACAAACCCTCAAGCCCCCTCCCTCTCTCTCTTGTTTGGGTGTGCTTCAAGTATAACAATTGAGATGAATTACAGAGAACAAATTCTAGTGTGTGTGTGTGTGTGTGTGTGTGTGTGTGTGTGCGCGCGTGAATCCACGGAGATTGATTTGGGGAAGATGGGGCGACAATATAGGGCAAGAGAATTGCAGCTATCTGATCTCTCTGAGGTTTTTGTTCTATGAAGTGCAAATATATACTACTCAATCAATCCCGAATAAATGTCATACTACTTCTATCCCTAAATGAGTGTCTAAATTTTATTTTAAGAGA
The DNA here is from genome assembly GCA_026119855.1 of Campanula takesimana. Taxonomy (NCBI): domain Eukaryota; kingdom Viridiplantae; phylum Streptophyta; class Magnoliopsida; order Asterales; family Campanulaceae; genus Campanula; species Campanula takesimana. Next base: position 855,266 of record JAOWBW010000002.1, read on the forward strand.
CACTGAAAATCTCAACTTTATATACAATTTGCTAGCAAAGATTCATATATAATCTTGTAGTAATCTCTTTTCCAAACATTTAGTTTTGCACGTATAAATAAACGGTGAAAAAAATTCGAAAAAAACATTTAAGGACAAAGTTATGTTCAAAAAAGACACTCATTTTGGAACAAATATTTCTTGAAATCGTCGCTCATTTAGGGAGAGAGGGGGTAGTATACAAGTCAATGTTTTTAAACTTTTCGTTATGTTTCCTTGATTGCTCCAATCTATTCATATGTGTAGAGTGACACCTCTTACGACATTGCAATTTTTGTGCCTATTAGAATTGATAGTATAAGAAGATCACCAAACTTCATACTCTATTTTTAGTAAGACGACGTTTATTTTATGATAAACGAAAATGAAAAGTATGACATTTATTCCGGATAGAGGGAGTACTCCTTTGTCTCAAAATATAATCTTTTATGATAAACGAAAATGAAAAGTATGACATTTATTCCGGGATAGAGGGAGTACTCCTTTGTCTCAAAATATAGTCTCATCTCATTTTTATTTGTTTTAAAAAAAAATGAGCCTTACTTTTGAAATGAATATTGGTTTCATCACTGAATTTTCAAAACTTATAATAATGTAATTTAAAAATATTTGAAAACTAAAATGAAACTATCATTTTGATCTCAGCATCAAATTACTTTAATTGTGGTTTAATGTGCTATAAGAGTATATATTAATGATTTTAGTATGCACTTATATGAAACCACCATATAGTTAGAAATATAGATAGATTTTTTTTCTTTGTGGCTTTAGTATTACTATGTGTCTCAGTTTGTGAATTGTATGTCAAAATATTAGGTCTTTAGCTTTTAAACCATCTTATTTTGTTTATACTTCGATTTTAATCACTCTTATTTTTAATAATTTGAAGGAATGTATTCAAAATATGTGTTCACTATGCCTAGGCTCATTAGTGACATTGAAAATCGTTAACAAACATTAATGAAACCTAATAAAAGTTGACAAGATTTTTGAGGATTCTTACGTGATTAATGATTGGTTTAAACATGAATTCTTTTGATGGATATAACATGCTCGTTTCACGGATTTTTATGTTGAATTCTTGCGACAAGTTTATAAAGAACCAATCATGGCTAAAGATACGATCCAAGTTCTCGGTGCGCTTGATCAAGCGAAAACTCTAAGGTACCATCTTAACATATGAAGTAGAAAGAAGGGAGTCCCGGGTTGAGGAGAGTCACCGAGCTGCAGAAGAAGATAAAAATCAAATGACTGTCAGAATCGAACTGGATATAGGCAGATCGTTCATCGTAATCATAATTTTGATTGAACTGGGTATAAGTGGATCCTTCATCGTAATCATAATTTTGCATGAGTTTCTTCACCGGTGCATACGACCTATTCTACTTCTCCCACTTGCTACCAAACTCTCGGGCTGCATATATTAACACGATGCTACTAATGACATGACTGTTGTGTTGATAGTGATCTACTCAGCTTCAACTATCTTGTTTGAAGATTCACCCAAATCGGTTATGGTTCATTCATTACTGTTCGGGTTTGAAATCGGGGAGATTAGCCTCTCTCCGACTCCACCACGATTATGTATAAATATGCAAATAAGAAAATGTGTGACGTTCATTATGATGATCTTTTTTCGCTATGCAGTTCCTGGGAATTTTGGCTAGTAAAATGATCGGTTATGTCGACTTTAGTCGCGTTTAAGGGAAAATATCATGTTATGCCATATAATGACTACAATAGCTCTACTTCAGAATCTAACACATGAATCTTGTTAAATATCAATAGGCTTTGTGACTTGTGTTAGTGATTTTGGATGGTGTTAGGTTAGGGGGTCTGAAGACATTAACAATTATTTTTAAATAAAATGATTACAAATGAGAGTGGTTTTGAAGTTTTGTAACAACCCCAACAAAATGGCGAGGTTACATGGTCTTTTCGCAGCGATACACAAGGTCTACGTAGTCAAATTACTATGATCACGTCACGTGGGAAGCCTGTGAGGAAGTTAACGTTTTAGTCGTTACAGAATGAGTGAGAAGAATAGTAAAAATTATTTATCATTTTGGGCAGTCTCAAGTTACGTGGAATGGACGAAAAAAGAAATAAGTGTGATATCCCTCATCCCACATCGGAAATATGTGGGAATTGTGTGTGCTATTTAGAAGGTCCATACACTGCTACTAAACATCAAATCATCCATTGGACTTTTGGAGGCCTGTGATGGGCTGTGGTTGACCCAATTGAGGAGATACTTGGTGGGCTAGTGTATGGTACCTATGTGGCGGGTCGGGTCTGCGGACTCGGGTCGTTACAAATGGTATCAGAGCGGAACCCCGGCCTTAAGGCTTGCGAGCTAGCCCGGGGGTACGATCTGGGTATTGATTGACCTTGTCAGGGACGGCAAGGGTTTGAGTGGGGGAGATTGTGATATCCCCCATCCCACATCGGAAATATGTGGGAATTGAGTGTGCTATATAGAAAGGCCCATACACTCCTACTAAGCATCAAATCATCCATTGGGATGGGGGATATCACAATAAGTCTCAAGTGACATGAAACGGAAGGAGTATGTGTTTATGCTTATTTTCATAGCTTATCTTTCATAATTATAATAAGATTAATCATAGTCGGTTTAATTCTATTATAGTCAGTTTAATTCTATTTTAAAGCTCTTTGTTCTTCATTGTTATGGATTATTAATGAAAATTGCTGTTGAATTCCTTATTTTATTTGTGTTTTTGGATTGACTCTGATACAAGTTTATATAAAGTGTGGTGGTTTAATAGGGCGATATGCCAAACATTTAAGCAAAGTTATTTTTCACATAAACAATTGGAATACATATTTATTTTTGAAAAAATAATAATCAAATATGAATGGCCGGTTATGAGGCAAAACATTCATTGCAAAGGCACTAGGCCCCCAAATTAGGGAGGGCCCCCAAATTTTATTTCAAGCCCATATGTATTCTTAGGCCAACTGCAGAATCAATAGCAATTACGTAATAGCCTTTCTTTAAGTAATCACCATTATTTGTTGTGCTTAAGCAAAAGTTTAACTTTTATATAATACTCCCTCTGTCCTTAAATGAGTGTTCAAATTTCATTTTAAGGGATACTGAAAATCTCAACTTTTTGAACAATTTGGTAACAACGATTCATATATAATCTTGTAATCTCCTTTCCAAACCTTTAGTTTTGCACGTATAAAGAAACCGGTGAAAAAATTTTCGAAAAAAAACGTTTAGGGAGAAAGTTGTGTTAAAAAAAGACACTCATTTAGGGACAAAGATTTCTTGAAAATGGACACTCATTTAGGGACAGAGGGAGTATTACTTATATATTATTTATGTTTTTTTTGTGTGTGTGTAAGTTTTGAAATTTAAAGAGCCCCATATTCGTTCTAGCACCGGGCTCCTAAATTTATTGAGACGGGCCTGCAAATATGTTGTCACTTGGGTGAACAAACTTTTCTGACTCAAGTTTCATTTGCTGTATTTTAAATTCTAATAACAAAGGTGAAATATTAATGATAGTTTTGTATCAACATATCTACTTAATTACGATTAAAAGTATGCTCTATTTATTGAGGGTTTTGTTTTATTTTCTCCCTGTGCAGAACAATACTAATTTTATTTACCAAAAGTTAGGAGGATGAAGCATGACACTTGAAAGTATGACTGATTTGTCATTAGAGCAAAGACAAAAACTTGTATGAGAACATAATTACCCGTCTCGTAGTAGAGATGGGTCATTTTTGGCCTATGACCCAGATCCATGACCCACAGGCCCAAAATAATAATAATAATAATAATAATAATAATAATAATAATAATAATAATTTTATATTATTATTTTTGTTTTTTTTATTTGTCAAAAGTAATAGTTACTATAACTAAATGTAACAAACGTGTTACTTATATGTAACAGTTTGAATACATAAAAGTAATACATATATACAGAAAAGAAACATTGTTTTTTTTTTTATGTTTTCTTCGTTTGCCAAAAGTAATACTTATTACAACTAAAATGTAACGAACGTGTTACTTATATGTAACAGTGTTTATACATAATTGTAACACATATGTATAGAAAAAGTAATAATTCAATAATTTACATTTTTAGAGCTAAAAACACTTGATTAATATTACATGTAAAAGTATTACATTATCTATAGAAATATGTTATAATTTCTTTTATTAAAGTGTTACATTTACTTGTACAAACAATTACATTCATGTATATGAGTTGTTACTTTTCAAATATTATTTTCTTTCGAAAAAATAAATCAAAATACACAATATTTTACATTTTTGCAAAAGCACTATTACATTTCAGTATAAATGATAATTACATTTAGATATTGTTTGGGTTACATGTAATTGTAACACATATGTATAGAAAAAGTAATAATTCAACCATTTACATTTTTAGAGCTAAAAACACTTGATTAGTATTACATGTAAAAGTATTACATTATCTATAGAAATATGTTATAATTTATTTTATTAAACTGTTACATTTACTTGTACAAACAACTACATTCATGTATATGAGTTGTTACTTTCTTTCAAAAAATTGGTAAAACGAGCTTTTGTTTTTGTAAAACAGGTGTTATGTTTACTTATGAACAATGTTACTTTATATGTATACAGTCATTACATTAAGTTATGGTAACTATTATTTTTGGTAAAAGACGGAAAAGCCGAAAAAAAATATATATAAAAACTAAAAAAAAACAAAAAACAATGTTTTTTTTTTTTTGCCAATGGGTGGTTGCCATATGGCAGGTTATGCCCCATGTGTCATGGATCCAGTTCAATGGGTCGGGTCGGGTGGGCCAAAAAAACAGTCTCATAGAGACAGATATAGATGTTCTCATGAGAGACTAGCTCTAGAGCAAATTGTAGTTTAGTTATTCATCATGTACACACTTATGCAATTTGTTTCACATCATTTAGTCTTTTTCGAACCGATTTTCAATATTAATATACTCCTTCAGTCTCATTAATAATGGCCACATTTGAATTTTTGATCAACACAAGTAAACTTTTACCAAATAGTAATGTCAATCTAGTAATCTAAACAAAATTCGAAATAATGTTATTGATAAATCATTAGTGATTTATTATTAATAATTTTTAAAATTTCACTAGAATGATTAGATTGACTATAATATTTGATCAAAGTTCATTTGTGTTGATCATAAAAGTATAAATGAGACGGAGGGAGTATATTAGAAGTTTAATGTAAGAATTGATAAACATGTGTGAACGTGACTATGAAAAACCACCGGCAATGTCTCCAACACTACCAACCATCATTGCTATGTACACAACTAATTACCAAAGGCCTTCTGGCTGAGTGGTATTAGGTGGGTGTGTTAGGGCTTCCCTTGAAGGGGAAGTCCTGGGTTCGATTCTCCCTTGGGAGAATTTGTGGAGAACCCTTAGTTTCATAACCCCATAGGGTTGGCTGTGCAGCTACAGGTGATCATAATGTTGGAAATTGAAATGAAATCGTGGCGATCAAATTGCAAATGTGTGCACATGTTGGGTAACAAAATTGCGATTTTCCCAGTTTATTATTATTGCCTCGGCGGAGCTACATGGAGGCTAATAGGGCATTTGCCCTTATCTAATTAACATTTGCCCATTAGTACAACTTATTGAAATTTGCCCCATTTGCGTAAAAGAATAACATGCACTAAAACATTTTGTCCCCTTTCAAATATTTCTTGGCTCCGCCACTCCGTCTGTTTTACCTTAAAATTGCAATTTCCTTTCATTGCAACGATACCTGAAATGGGAACTCCAATGCAAAAGTAAAGTTCTGCTCCTGCAGTTGCTATTTGCTTGGATTGCCTTTGACAAGAAGTGTACCATTTTCAACAACACTTTTCAAGATATTAACTTAACTATATTGCCGAAGACAACTTTCTGGAAAGTTGTCCTAAAAAATGACTGGTAAAAGTCAAACCTCACGATCTATGAGCTCTAGGGTTTGATCTCACTTCTTCCCTCCTGATTAGGACATCGTTTGAAAAAGAAAACTGGAAAGGTAGCTGAAAGTGCAACGTAGCTTTTTGAACCAAGTATATGCACTTAGTACATTGACACATGCTTGCATGCATACATATTTTACACACATACTTAAAAAGGTTTTCAATCTCTTCACTTAGATAAAAAATTAATTATCGTGTTGCTTTTCCGTGTTCTACATTTGTTGATTTTGCAGGCGGAAAGAGATTTGCCTTAGAAGCTCAAGGTGTGCTCATTTGCCCAGCAAAGGATGCAAATATCCAGCTCTACACATTTGCATCATTAAGCATTTCTTGGTTGCATCCGTATGAATCACACTTATTCCCGCAAACTGCAAACTCAACCAAAAAGCCCAAGAATGCAACTTTTCTAAGCCAGAAAAAGCACACTTTCTCCCATAAAATGTATTTCTAACAATATTCTCGAAAAAACAACAACAACAACGTATTTTTCTGTCCAGTCGACATTTTTAACACTCGTACTTCGCTTAAACTTCGGTTTTAACCTCTCTTGTAGTTATTTGCAGTTTTAACCCCTGTATTTCAAATATGCGCTCATTTTCACCCGAAACCCTAAAGTACGAGGGTTCAAATGCTAAAAAAAAGGCTTACACTTTGGGGGAAAATGAGTGCATATATGAAGTACAAAGGTTAAAACTGCTTAAAAAAAATGCATGAGAGATTAAAACCGAAGTTTAACTAAAGTACGCGAGTTAAAAATGTTGATAGGCCTATTTTTCTTCATGTAACTTTTCACTTGGATCAAAAAAGAATATTATTACCAAACACATTCTAATGCTGGAACTTGGAACTATCTCAGGTGATATACACTTTGCTGTATGAAGTAATTCTAGAAAGATGCATAAATAGTAATCAATGTAAAATGTGTTTCAAGTGCATGATCATGACATTGCCAAAGATAATCGATTTAATTCATTCATACCCTCAGCTCAAATATGGAAGAAAAAAATTGCATAATGTCAGGACCAGTCCTAACACCTGAAATTAATACCATATCATTCCTTGGCAGGTTGTTGTGGCTTATTCCCATCATTAACTTCAACAGGAGGCAATGTCTGCAAATAACCCAGAAAAGACCCAATTACAAACACATCAATATACTTCCAAAAGGAGGCAAGTAACCCAGAAAATATTACTAGAAACACATTAATTTGGAACGAGGAAAGAGAAGAATGAAAAACAATACTCCGTCTCATACTTATCGCTACTTATTTCCATTTTGGGTGTCTCATACTTATTGCTACTTACCCTAAATGTTCACTTTTCTCTCTCCTACACTCACAACAACTACCCATTCACAATACTTACTTTTCCAACATATTTTCTTAATGAGTAAACCACAAAATGGACCCGCGTACTATTGCCCCAACATCACTTTGACCTGCGTACTATCAACTCAGTAAATGTACCATGCGTACTATAGTTTTATTACCAATTTCCCTGAGATTTCTAACATTGGTTAAAAAGTTAACATGACTGTTAATAAATTAAGGAAAAGTTAGATTCTAATTTTTAAAATTGACCCTAAATTTCAAAATAAATCCCCTTATCATCATTTAAAGCTGGAGGACTAAACTTTAAATATAAAGTACCATTAACCCTCTCCCCTATTATACTGAACCACGCCATTCTTAACTCCCAGAAAATACAACAAAGTTTTCATCTTCTTCTTCTTCGACCTTCCCCGCTCGGCCGCCGTGCTTACCGTGCCCCTACCGCCGTCCCCATCCACCGCCGCCCCCTACCTTCCAGATCGACGAGGTCATCTCGTTCTTCGTCAATAGTCATGCCATCCCCCATTCCCAAGCCGCCTTACTCAGTCATCTTCTCCGATCTTCTCCATTTCTTCTCTGCTCAATCTCTCTATTTCTCTCTCTCTCAAGATTCAGAACTAGATCTAGATCTATATCTACATCCACATCCACATCCAGATCTGAATTTGTTTCTATGTGTGTTGTGCGTTTTTTGGTGTGCGTTTCTGGGTGATTTTTTTGTTTCTGAAATTTGTTTTGCTGTGCATTTCTGGGTGATGTTGTGTGTTAGGTTCGATGTTGTTTGTTTGGGGATTTAGATGAATTGCAGTCCAGGAATCATTCTGTTATGAACATTTGCTGTGGGTTTTGTTGAATTTGTTTTGTTGTGGTAGCTGGATGGTGGTGACTCAGTGGAAGGATGGTGGTGGTGGTGTGAAGATGGTGATGGTGATGAAGATGATGGTTGTGTTAATGATCAAAATGTAAAAATATTTAGAATTAATTAATAGAAAAAATATTACTAAAACACATTTTGTATGTAAGTGAGATTTTTTGTTAGTTTTCGAATTTTCATTAAGATTCAGGGGGTAAAGTGGGATAAGGGGAATTTATTTTGAAATTTAGGGTCAGATTTAAAATTTTGAATATAACTTTTCCTTAATTTATTAACAGACCCGTTAACTTTTTAACCAATGTTAGAAATCTCAGGAAAATTGATAATAAAACTATAGTACGCATGGTACATTTACTGAGTTGATAGTACGCAGGTCAAAGTGATGTTGGGGCAATAGTACGCGGGTCCATTTTGTGGTTTACTCTTTTCTTAATCCACGTGTACTTTGATAGCAATGGAGGGAGTAGAAATTGTTTACGCATTAAGCAAGAAAGGTGTTTGTTTGGGACATTTCGTCAAACATGTCATGTGCAGAGACTTGGAAAACGTTTAATCAGGCTACAAAATCACTTTCGCAACTTTTTGATTTCTTTCAGACATTAAAACAAACAGATTGTGGGTGCAAAATACGATTCGAATGAGATGGAAGTACCAGATCAGGCTTGTATAAATTATGGACAAGAGAAGCGCCGGTAAGGAGAGAAGCAATGACAACGACGCATGACCAGCCCAACGACGGAGTTCCGGTCGGCTGCCTACCTCCGAATTTCCGATTCATATTTTCTCCTCCGGACCCCAGACTGGGTGCGGGAGTCGGCCAATATATAATCTCCTAGAAAAGGATGGGAACTTGATAAAGCCCAAGCCTATTGGATTTAGAACCGCTCCACCGGTCTGGTGGAAATTAGAGTCACCTCATTTTTTTTTTGTTCGATGGATGAAATGTATCCGAACTCGGTAAGACCCAAAAAAAATTGAAATCATCTTAGCCGCATAGATGATGAGATCGCCTATGTGGCCTTGATCGGAGCCGTTGGATGGAGGGTTGGAGCTAATTTGGGTGGAGCGGTTCCGGATCCAAGCCTATTCTGTTTGTAGTCTTTTGTAAACTACTCCTTTTGAGTAAACTACCAAAATGACCCGCGTACTAACCAAGTTTTACATATTTACCTGCGTACTAACGAAACAACCTATCAAACATGCGTACTATATATAAAATAACCAAATTAACCAAAATCGTTAAAAAAAGTTAATAAAAGTTAAGAGTGTTAGTTTTTTAACAAATATTACAATCATAATTTTTAAATTTCCCCCAAAACTACAAACCTAAATAGAGGGGCTAAATAAAAAATTCTTATACACAAATATAAAAACAAAACCCTAAATTAATCTAATTCACTTCCAGCAATTCCTCTACCCTCCTCTCCAGTTTCATCCGCCGTTCACGTCCCCTGCTCCAACCGCCGGCATCCCTCTACTTTCCAGTCGGCGATCTTCTCCGGCGGGTCTCCATCATCCGCCGTTCAAGGCCCTATCTCTTCCACGACGGCGTCCTCCAACCTCTACCTCACCTATCTTCCCCAAATACTCTTCCCAAACCCCATGTGATACCGACACCATTGCCTCTTCATCTTCTCACCATCATCGCTAGCGACGTCTCTCGTCCTTCTCTTTCTCAGGCCCCCTTTCCATGCCTAAGATCCATTTATAGATCCAACTTTCTCGTGCCCCCAGCTCCAGCATCATCGCCGGCTCCCAGTTTTTCATATGCAGGCCATAGATCTGAGTTTATTTTGTTGCATTGAATTTTATTTTGTTGGGTTTTCTTTTACTATTTGATTTTCCAAACAAAATAATCCTACATTTCTTGCATTTTGTTTTCTATTTTCTGATTTCTTGGTTTAGATTTGGGGTTTCAATGGTGGTGGGTTATGTTTTGGGTTTGGATGTGCCAAATTCGAGTTTTGATTTTTCTTGTTTTGATTTGATTTTGATTTTGATTTTGGGTTATGAATGACTTGAATCCGGGGTGGTTGTGATTTTGATTTTGGGTAATGAATGACTGGAATTTGGGTTTAATTGGTGCGATTATGCGGGCGATTGTGGTGGTATATAAATGGTGGTTGTGGTGTGATTCTAAAATGGTGGGAGATTTGACTGCTTGGTGGGATGGTAGTGGTGTTTTGCAATGGTGGTTGTGGTGTTGATGGTGGTGGGTGTAGTTTTCATGGTGATGCTGGTGGTGCCTAGGTGGGGTGAGATGACAGTGATGAACATGGTTGGTGAGTGATGTTTTGTTAAAAACTTGACTTCAACCCCTTATTAAATTGAACCATTTATATCAACAACAAAAAAATTGAACAAAAAATATTAATTATGTTTTGTTTTTTTTTGAAAAAAAATATTAATTATGTTAAAGTTGAGATAAATATTAATTGGGGCAAATGTGTCATTTTAGCACTTAATTGAGCAAATTATTATTCTGTTAGGTTATAGGGGTATTTTGAAAATTTGATAGCAATATATGTTAGAAAACTAACGCCCGTTAACTTTTATTAACTTTTTTAATGGTTTTGGTTATTTTTGCTATTTTATAAATAGTACGCAGGGTAAATTGGTTGTTTCATTAGTACGCAGGTAAATATGAAAAAATTGATTAGTACGCGGGTTATTTTGGTAGTTTACTCTACTCCTTCTGCCCCGCTTAAAAAAAAGATATTGATTGGTTAAATTATTATTTTTTTTGATAAATTTGATTATAATTTATTAAGTTATTTGAAGATAATAATAATATGATCTTAATAAAAATTCAAAAAAAATATTATCGTATCATGATTAATAATACTTTAAATAATAATTTTTAAATTTACATTAAGATAATTATCTTTTATTTAAATTAAAGTAGTTACTTGTACATGTAAAAATAATGTGTCATTTCATAATCAAAATGTTGTCGGTCAAACTCAAATTGTTAATCATGAATGACTAGTTGATCAAACATTAGTGTGAACCTTACGGACCCGGAACCGCTCCACCCAAATTAGCTTCACCCCTCCACCCAACGGCTCCGATCAAGGTTACATAAGCGAGCTCATCATCTCTGCGGCTGAGATGATTTCAATTTTTTATGGGTCCTACCGAGCTCGGACACATCTCATCCGTCGAACAAAAAAAATGAGGTGACTCTAATCTCCACCATTGGGTGGACCGGGTGGAGCGGTTCGAAATCCGAACCTTATTATCATAGTGAAATGTTAAAAACAATTGCGGATAAATGTTGAGTGATTTATCAATAACAACTTTCAAAAAAATTAAGTGATTAGATTTTTTCTTAATATGTAATTAAAATTTACTTTTAGTGGCCATTAAAGTCAATGACTATCTTTTGAGAATAGAGTAACCATTTGACGAGCCGAGTCATCGGCTACACTCATCTACATCCTACCATTCTATAATCTTTCTGATACGAAAAATTAAGTTAATATTTCACTTGTGTTAAAACTGTCAGTATGAAATAAATCCAAAAAATAGCAATTTATTTTTAATTGAGAAAATAAGTAATCATGTAGTTTTGAAAATTACATGAATATTATATATCTCTATTATTTACATAATAATAATAATAATAATGATGTCCACTCTTACTACAACTACAAAAGAGGGGTGGGGAAGGAGAAGGGTAGTGTGGTGTTGCCATCATTGATTATAAAGTGGGATTATAAAGTAAAAGGCTTGATTTTGAGATAATCTTCTTGGATTTGCAAAACTATCCACATTGTAAAATCATAAGTACATTTAGGTAAATAAGATTATATATTATGAGTTAGTCATTATGTGCCATGTTGGTTAGGAGTGGAAAAATAAATGAAGGGTGAAAATTAAGTGTCATTCATTTTCTATCTTTAGTAGGAGTTTTAGTATCAAATCATCTATATCGCTAGCGGGTAACCCATGCTCTACTCTGCACGGGAAACCAATACTATGTCTTAAAAAATATTTTAATTATAGTTAACTAATATAGTAATCATCATTTTAACTAATACTATTAATAATAAAATTAATCTATATGATCGCTATTATTATAATAACTATTATAATTAATTAATACTATTGATAGTAATAGTTAGTACTCCCTCCGTCCCGGAGTAAGAGTCATACCCCTCATTTGCACGCTTATTAATAAATATTGAAAGTGATGTAAATGTTGTGAGTGTAAAAGTAAAGTAGGAGAGAGAATAAGTGGGAGAGAATAGTGAATTGATTGGTGTTGTGAGTATAAAAGTAAAATAAGAGAGAGAATGAGTGGGGTGAATAGTAAAGATTCTTTGCCATTTTAGGAATAGGACTCTTACTCTGGGACGTACCAAAATAGAAAGTAAGACTCTTACTCTGGGACGGAGGAAGTATATATTAATAACAATGATTAATCTATATAATAATTATTAATATAATTATTACAATAAAATAATATTATTAATAGTAATAGTTAATTGATATAATAACTATTATGATTAATATTAAACATTACTAATCTAACTTATATAATAACTTATATAATGAACTAATACTAATAATAGTAATAGTTAATGTATGTAGCCTATTATAGTCAACCAATACTATTAATAGTAAAAAATAACTTATAAAGTAACTATTATGGTTAACTAATACAATTAATAGTAATAATTAACTTATATATAGTAACTATTATAGTTAACTAATACTATTAATAGTAATATTTAACTAATATAGTAACTATTATAGTTAACTAATACTATTAATAGTAATATTTAACTTGTATTGTAACTAATATTGTTAACTAATACTATTAATAGTAATAGTTAACTTATACTATTAATAGTAATAGTTAACTCATATAATTACTAATATGATTAACTAATAGTATTAGCTAAAAATGAGAATATCAAAAGTCATTACATTTTAGGATAATGTTGATGTGGCTTCTCCAAATTCAAGCTTTTACTAAAACATGTACACATGTCAAACCCACAACCGTGACTTGCATAGGAAACTAATTTACTATTTATTGATAAATCACTTAATGATTTATCAATAGTAATTTTTAGTTTAATTAATAGTTAATTATAATAGTTAAATATAAATATTAATTATAATGATAGTTAACTATTAATAGTCAATTGTTATTTGTTTAACAATATTAACTAATGATAGTTAACTATTAAGTGGACTATAATAATATAATGTGCATGCAATCATGACAATTGATATAAAGTAAATAAGAAATAAATAAAATAGGACAATTTTAGAGTGGATCAAACTTTTCAATAAACACTAAAATCAAAATTGATGCGAAGTATTTTAAGACGAATAATATGAATTATGGTCTCCTCTTTTCTCTATATTTTTTTTCTTTTTGGTAAATAGAGAGAGGGAGTGAGAAAAGAAACTTGAAGTTTCATCGACATTGTTTTACTTATTCCCATAAAAAATTACATTAATATTTTAAGCAAGTTTTTCAGGTATGGACTTCATTAATTTTAGTATAGTTTCATAACAATAGTACATTAGCACAAAGAGTCACATTTAAAGAAAAAAAAAATAAAAATGGGAGAGTAGTTTTTTGGAATGAAACGGATATTACAACTATGGGCAAATTGCATTTTAGGCCCAAAGTTTAGGGGGTGTTTTCAAGTCAGGCCCCATTCAATCACTATTTACATTTTAGGCCTCAAAGTTGTTATTCTGTTAGCATGTTAGGTCTTTTAACCAGTTTTGTTAGAAAAACTTGTTAAATGGTCACGTGCGAGTCACATGTCACTTAACGGTGGATGTTTTTGACACATTGATTCAAATTGAAGTTGATTTTCTATTTAAGGGGGTTAAATGGAATTTATATATTAAAGAGATAGAACAAATATCAATGGTTCAAAATGTAAATCTGGAAAGTTTACGGTTTAAATACAAAAAGTAAACCCACCTCATCTTCTTCCTCCCAACCCTTACCCTTACCCTCAACCTAGCTACCTCAATCTTCCTCACATCCATCCCTCGCTTCTTCCACCACCCACCAAAAACCAGAGCGAAACCCACCACCACCAAGCCCGAATTAACCATCCCCGTCATTGACCTCTCCGCTCCCCGGTCAACAATTGTCGACGCCATTCGCAACTCCTCCTCCACACTCGTCAGAAATGGTGAAATTGGGGGAAGAGCTGATGGGGATTTTGTGTGAATATAAATAATAATTATGGTTCTTTCAAAATATATACAATTAAAATAGTCAAAGTATAAAATTATACTTGAGAAAAAATTTAATGCCTTGCATTTTAAAAATAAATTTTATAATTATTTATTAATAATTAAAAATATTTAAATAATTATATTTTCTATCCTATTACTTTTAAAAAATTCATTTAACACCCTTAAATGGAAAAAAAAAAAAATCAGTTTGAGTATTCATTTTCGTTCAATTTGCACTAAAATAACAATGTATGAATTATTGTTCAAAAATATCTTCCGTTAAGTGACATGTGACTCGCACGTGATCATTTAACGAGTTTTTCTAACAAAACTGGTTAAAAGACCTAACATGCTAACATAATAACAACTTTGGGGCCTAAAATGTAAATAATGATTGAATGGGGTCTGACTTGGAAACATCCCCTAAACTTTAGGGCTTAAAATGCAATTCGCCCTAAAACTATTAGCCTCTGCTTAGTTATTTGTGGTTATTTTTCTATATTAACCTCCCTTTAGATCCATTTTCTATCATGTATTTCTCTCTTACTTGTTATGCAGTCACTCCAAAACTATTAAACATACTATATCTGTCTTAAAATAAATAATTTTAAAAAGTTAAAATTTATATTTAGTAAAAATTAAATCTAAAACATTAAGACGGTATTAGCACCACTAAAATGAGCAAGAAATCCTAACAACTAAACTATCAAATGGCAGTACACACTACATTATAACTTGCTTATTTTAAATTCTATAAACGGCTTTTTTCTAGTGTGTGTTATAAAGTAGTTTTTCTAATGTGTGCCTTATAGCAACGTTAAGCCCATAATTACAATTATCAGTTCATCTATTGTACTTATTTTTATTTTTTTTTTGTTTCTAAAATAAAATAAAAATCGTAGATATGTGAATTTACATATATATAAAAGATGTTTCTTATAATTACGGAAAGTGTTAATAAAAAAAAATATAGTAATTGAACTGATAATTATAGTTATAAGCTTAACACATGTCCTTATATCCTTATAACATACGTTAAAAAATTTATGTTATAAATATCATATGCATAGAATAAAAAGACATAGAGTATAACTTAAATCATCAACCATTGTTTCGTTCAAACCAAATCTTTAACAATTATTATTGATATATTGATTTAAATGAAAATGAAAATGAAAGAGAAAATGAAGTCGGCCAGGTCTCAAATCCAAAGGTGGCCATAAATATCAAAAGTGAATGTAACAAGGAGTAAGGAAAGAAAATGCTAAAAGCTAAACTCAACTTTTTGTGTGGCAGGCTGTGTGACAAAACAATGACATGACCGAAATCACGGACCCGGAACCGCTCCCCCCAAGTTAGCTACACCTCTTTACCCAATGGCTCCGATCAAGGCCACATAGACGAGCGGTTTGGGTGTGCGGCTAAGATGATTTCAATTTTTTGTGGGTCCCACCGAGCTCGGACACATCTCATCCGTTGGGTGGAGCTAAAATAAGGTGGCTCCAATCGGAACCATTGGGTGGAGCTAACTCTTGGGTGCAGCGGTTCGAAATCCACCCCAATCACCAACCAAAGTGATTTTGTGGGAGTGATTTAACCTTAAAATTGAATTGGTTTAGTTAAACGGTCTTTAAAAATTTATTGTATCAATAACTCAAATACCTTCTTTTATTAAATAGCAAACTATCTTTGTAAGGGCAACTCTAATGGTGATCCTTGCTCTATAGGTATCAAAATCAAATTTTGGTACCTATGGGTACAATTCACATGGTATCAAAAAATCATCTCCAACAATAGGTATCAAAATTTTGGTACCAAATTAATTTTTAATAGTTATTAACTTTATTACTAATTTTGAAATGATAAATAATTTCAATATATGATCATTACTTGAATTAATTATGTTTTAAATTAAAAAAATAATTTTGTAAATAATGATATAAAAACCAAAAAAAAAAAATATTAAAAAAATATTTATATTTTAAATAATATTTTTAACATGATAATTAACTAAAATGATAAATATTTTTGTTATATGTTTAACAATTCTTTAAAACACTAACAATGGGTGCCAAAAATTTGGTGCCAAAAACCTTACTTAGTACCACATCAAATTTTGGTACCCATTGGTAGTACCATTGGAGATGCTACTAATTCATCATATGTATCAAAATTTGCATTAGATACCTACCATTGGAGATACCTTAGACTGATCGATATTTTCTATGTTTTAAAATACATGTCGTTTTAAACTTTTTCACACATATTAAGAAATGCAATTAATACATATAAAAAGACTTATATTCCCCTAACTAAATTCAAATTTTTAGGCAGTTTAAATGCTTATACAAAAGAGAGATTTTATAATTAATGAACAAGGGTATAACATGCTTATTGGTAAAAGTAAAACGTTAAATATTTTGTGACAAATATTAACCCTTAAAACGACATGTATTTTGAAACGGATGGAGTAGTTCGTTTTTTATAATGACATGCTTATATCTATAAATAGCATAATTTATAATTTATCAACGTAACAATGTGTTGAATAACATTCTAATATATCCATCCCAAAAAAATTTTTTTTTTATTGATTTTTCGATTGTTAACAAGCTAATTCTTTTCTCAAAAAAAAAAAAAAGAAAGAAAGTTAATTCTAATCAAACACAAATACTCCCTTTGTCCCGGAAAGATAGTCTCTATTTTTTCGTCGTTACTACGAATGAACTTCGAGCAATCATTTAGGCTAGTTAGTTATCTTAATGAGAATCTAAAAATTGATATTGATAGTATTTATAATGGTCTATCAATAACAAGTTCTAATTAAAAGTAATTTAAATTATTACTCAAAGTTTATTCATAATAACAACGAAAAAAGAGGGACTAATTTTTGGGACATAGGGAGTATTAATTTAATAATTTTGATAAAATCTTGAAACTTCACTAAGGTTATACTCTATCTGTCTCCCAGAAAGATAATCCTATATTGACTTTTTATGGTCAACATATATGAACTTTGACCAAGCATTGATGTCAATCTAATATTTACAATGAAATTTTAAAAATTATTATTGATAAATCACTAATTTTTAGAATTTCATTAGAATGAGTAGATCAACATCAATATTTGGTTAAAGTTCATTTATATTGATCATAAAAAAATCAATATGCGACTATTTTTCCATCCAAGACCAAGGGAGTAGTACTCTCTCCGTCCCATTTCAAATTGCAAAAGTTGCCAAAAAGGGTGTCCCAACTAAAATTGCAAAATCCAAAAATAGCAAGTTTTAACCCACTTGCACACTCACATCCACTAATCCACTAACTATTCTCTACCCCACTTTCTCTCTCTCACTTAACTATCAACACTCACAACACATCACCTTTTTCACTTTTTCCATTAATCTCCGTGCCATCCTAGTATTTGCAATTTGAAATGGGACAGAGGGAGTATGCTTTACCAGGGGCCCTGGTCCAGGGGCGTGTGCGTGATTTAATCATGTCTCCTCTATAAATATGTCATCTTCACCACCTACTTCTTTCTCAAAAAAAATAAAAAAATGTGGTGGTAATAATTAGACAAAATAAAGAGAGAGAGAGAGAGAGAGAGGGAATTTAGAGATGACTCAATTCTGGACTTCCGCTCTCAGAGCCAAACCCCTCTCCAACCGCCAAGCCGGTGCCGATACCAATACCGATCTCGTCCGCCGTCTTGGTCCATTTGACCTCATTCTCCTTGGCATTGGCGCTTCCATCGGTGCTGGCATCTTCGTCGTCACCGGCACCGTTGCCCGCGACACTGGTCCCGGTAATTTTCCAATTTCGTTTTTGAAAAACCTTCATTTTTTTTCGCGTTACCAACCACGCACGGGAATGGATGGGATTTGAAATTTTGAATTGGAAGCTCGATTTGATGTTTGTTTGTTTGTTTGTTTGCGTCCTGTGATTTCAGAATTGAGTTTGGAAAGTTAGGTTTATAAAGTTTGTGGATTTGATTGAAATTATCCGTGATTGGATCCCAGTTAGTATGCATGATCAAGTGTTTAATTTGGATTCTGATGTTAGAGTGACTGTACCAGTAACTGTAGCTAGGGAGTAGGACGGTACCATTTGAGTATTCAACTAATTTTTATCACATTAAAAAAATGAAAAAAAAAATTGAAAAGAAGAAGCAGAGAGATGCACCAATTTCTGTTTCTCACATTGAACAAGGAATTTAATTTGCATACAATTTCGTTAAAGTTGTTATTGGTGGGAAGTCATGCGTCCGGTGTCAAGAAATAGTTACTCTCTGCTGTTTCAGCAATTGCTGAGTAAGGAGACAGACCTTTCCTTTTTAAAGAAATTTTAATTACTGCGGTTTGGAATCTTTTGATGATTTAATGACGATTTGGCCCATTTAGGCGATGATGTTGCTATTTGAGCAAGATGTGAAAATATGTCTTGTTGGCTTACATCAAATAGTAATATGACCTCCAAATATATGCACTTACAATTTCTTTCTGTAGGTGCAAAAACCGATATTCAATTGGCTTACTTGAGCAAGATGTAAAAATATGGAACACCATCTTTTTGTTGCTCGCTAGTCTTTTTGTGTGTGAAATTGTGTATGGTCAATGCAAAAGCAATAGGACTCGGATAAGGTTGCATTGGTGATGGGAAATTATCTCTTCTTATGGTTGTGTAGTAGTAGACTTGTAGTGGAGCTTAATATCCAGTGGTTTATTGGACCTGGTTATTGATACCCTAACTCTAGTTCTGGTGGACAATCATAAAGAGGCAAAAATCATATCTCGAAACATATCATACAGATGGATTTGCAACTCCGTGTGTGCCATTATGCTTTGAATATTGTGGGATAATATTTTGCTCGAAGGATATTCTTATGGGTTGTGTTTCTAATTGAATCTATATTGCTTTCATGCAGGAGTCACTATTAGCTTCGTACTCGCCGGAGCTTCTTGTGTTCTCAACGCTCTGTGTTATGCAGAGCTTTCTTCCCGTTTTCCTGCAGTTGTTGGCGGAGCATACTTGTATGCATACACAGCTTTCAATGAACTTACTGCTTTTCTCGTGTTTACGCAAATGATGCTTGACTATCATATAGGAGCAGCTAGCATTGCACGAAGCTTAGCAAGTTACGTTGTTACTATACTTGAGTTCATTCCTTTCCTCAAGCATAACATTCCCAGTTGGGTTGGTCATGGTAGTAAAGTGTATTTGGGAGCTATATCTATCAATTTACTAGCTCCAGTTCTCCTAATGCTTCTGACAATAGTCTTATGTCGGGGCGTCGGAGAATCTTCATTGCTAAATTCAGTCATGACTGTAACAAAGGTAATTGATCAAATTCCAAATCCAGTTGTTTAATCTAGTTATATATTCAATGAAGAAGAGGGATACTGAAGTGATTGTCCTCTAGTCTTTTGTTAGAGTGGCAAAAAAAAAAAAGGAGAGAGGCCTTAGTTCTGCTGTTTAAGATGAAAATTTTGCACGTCAAAGCTTTGACAGTACGATTTATATTTTCCCCTTTGCAATCCTTTTTTTCAGGACTAGAAATTTGATGAAAGTGTTTTTGAGTTACACATTTATGAAAAGGCAAACATGCCTATGCTACACAAGAAAAGAAGAAGATTATTATTTTTTCTCTTTAAGAATAATATCATCTTGATGATGGATATACTCTATCCGTCCCATACTTATTGCTACCAAATGTGAGTGCACGGGGATTAAGAAAATATGTTGGAAAAGTAAGTATTGTGAGTGGGTACGAGAGAGAAAATAAGTTAGTGGATAGGAGAGAGAAAAGTGAACATTTTGGGTAAGTAGCAATAAGTATGGGACGCCCAAAATGGAAATAAGTAGCGATAAGTATGGGACGGAGGGAGTAATATTTTAGAAATTTTCTTGAAGGGATATTGAACTCTCTTCAATTTTCACATTTCACTGCATATACTCCAATCTCTTAGTTTTGATATTATTTGTTAAGTATAAGCCCGTTTCATCAGAATGAATGTTTGATAGAGCAACAATGATGTATGGTATTGATATTGTTCTTTTTACTCACGATTCCGCATGGTGTCCAAAGTGCTTTTTGATTCCATTCCACTGATATAAATTTTAGCAAATTTGAAATATGTCGCATCGTTTTGGGGTTAATCTGCAGGTGATAATTGTCATCATTGTTATCATTGTTGGCTCTTTTGAGGTTGACGTCTCAAACTGGTCGCCATTTGCCCCAAGTGGTCCTAAAGCTATACTTACAGGTGCTACTGTTGCATTTTTTGCATATGTCGGATTTGATGCGGTTGCTAATTCTGCTGAAGAATCGAAAAAGCCACAGGTATGTTGTATTTGAATTAAATCCTTGAAGCTCTACACTCTTGTACAGCTGCAATTGAGATGGATTTATTTGTTTCCTTTGATCAAATCTATGATATTAGCGTGTTTTAATATCGAATCTTGATTTTTGTCAATATGAACCTTTCAGCGGGACCTCCCACTAGGCATAATTGGAAGCCTTCTTGTTTGTGTGGTACTATACATTGGTGTGTGCTTAGTGCTTACTGGAATGGTACCGTACAAACTCCTTGGAGAAGATGCTCCTCTGGCTGATGCTTTCACTTCCCGTGGCTTGAAATACATGACTGTGTTAATCAGCATTGGGGCTGTCGCAGGACTTACGACAACCCTACTTGTTGGTCTTTATGTCCAGGTAGAATTTGTCAAACTCCATAATACTCCCTCCGTCCCATAATAATATACACACTTTTCATTTTGGTGTGTCCCAAAATAAATGTCTCATTTCTGAATAAAGAAAGAGTTTTAGTGTAATTTTACCATGACACAGTTGGTCTACAAACAAGTAGAGCACATTCCTAAAAACCTTGACAAGTCATATGCGACATATTTTGGGACGGATGGAGTAACTTTCTTTACAGAGTTGCTAGAATAACTATCTTTGTTTACATGGTTGTGGGTGTAACATGATTGAATTTTCCAATGCAGTCTCGGTTGTATCTTGGGCTTGGAAGGGATGGTTTACTACCCTCAATATTTGCAAAGGTGCATCAGACACGGCACACTCCTATTCAATCTCAGGTCTGGGTTGGTATTGTTGCTAGCCTTTTGGCGGGGCTGTTCAATGTCCATGTGCTCTCACACATTCTCTCAGTTGGCGCATTGGTTAGTTGACTCCCCTTTTCTGTCTATAATGAATTGTATCTAGAACATGCACTTATCGTTGAACTTATGAAGAAGCTTCTCTATTCTCTTCCGCTGGAGTTCGGCAATCATCAACTTTTGCCTTTTGCAATTCTGTGATTTGCAGTACATTAAAAAAAATTACTCAATCCCGTCCCAATATGATCTTCCCATTTGACTATTCAAACTTTTTATGGATATGAACACGTGCTTCACTAGCCATGTTTTGTTTATGCACTTTTAAAACCAAATTGTGGAAATGAGAAGAATTTTTTTGGGACAATGAGAAATGATAAATGGGAAGATCTTTTGGGACATAGGGAGTAATTGTTAGAATGATTTGATTGATGCTGTGATGGGCTCTTTAAGAATTGTTCAATTATTTGCATGCATATTTATATACCACCTCCGTCCCAAAATGATCTTCCCATTTTTTGCTGTTACTACGAATAAATTTTAAGCTATAATTTCGGTTGATTTGATTATACTAATGAAAATTTAAAACTTGTAATTGATACACCATCAATAATATTATCAATAACAAGTTTTAGTTATTCATTAGTATAACAATATCAACCTAAAATTATTGCTCTAAGTTCATTCGTAGTAACGGCAAAAAAGTGGGAAGATGGACGGAGGGAGTATATAAATATAGTCCCTCCGTCCCGGCTAGCACAAGAATTAAAGAGAGTCCTTTTTATTATAAAATATAGATGATGAGGGTGGGTACAAAGTTGTGAGTATGAAATGTGTGGTAGGAATTTTTAGTGGGGTCGAAAATAGTAAGGGGGTGTGCGAGTATCACATGAGGGGCCTATTGAATAAAAAAGTATTATAAATTATTTTTTTTAAGATTTTGCAGTAATGAATGAGACACACAGGACGGAAATTTTTGAAGTATTAAGGTGGGACGGGGGGAGTATGTGTGTGTATATGTTTGCTAGCTTTATTATCTTAGTCGGGCATAGAAGCGAAATGTAGTGAGCTCACATGAACAGTTTGCTTGTTGCAGGCAGGTTATTCTGTTGTGGCAGCATGTTTGGTAAGCCTCCGCTGGAAGGATAAGACTGCAACTCAGTTCTCAACCAGATTTCTTTCAAGTTGGATGGAGGGTGTCACATGCCTCATCATCATTGCTTCTTGTGGCTTCGCTGCTGGACTTGTTTTCCGTTTCACTGACGCATTGTATTTTGTGACCCTACCCATATTTATTGCAATCCTTGCTGCCGCAGCTCTTTATTTTCGCCAAGTAAGTGAAATTCAACATGTCAAGATCCTGCGATAGAGTTTAACAATTATAATTGAGCAAAAAATTTAATCATGTACTTCCTCCATCCCAAAATGAATGTTTTGGACATTCATTTTGGGATGTGGGGGAGTAGATTTGTTTTATTTCAATGAGGCAAATCTAGTTACTACTTCCGTCCCAAATGAGTGACCATTATTTTCCTCTTTCAGTTATCTTTCTTGATACTTTGTGCAGGTCTATGCAACTCCGCCAGGTTTCGCTTGTCCGTGGGTTCCAGCTTTGCCTGCCGTTTGCATCTTCTTCAATATTTTCCTCTTTGCTCAGGTTTGCTTTTTATGTACTCTTCTTAAAGAACTAACCCAACTAAAAAGTGGAGAAACACTAGTCTTGCATTATAAGTGTGTGATTTGATTCTGAGGTCATTATAAAACACTATCTGATTCCCATTTAGCAATTACTTTTGGGCATATCATAAACTGCATCAGGATACATAATTATTCTTACAAAGGTGGTTTAAAATACTCCCTCCGTCTCGGGAAAATAGTCCTATTTGACTTTTGATGGTCAAAACTATTGAACTTTTGACCAAACATTAATGTCAATCTAATCCTCCCAATGAAGTTCTTTTTTTTTTTAGATTGCCATCAATATTTGATTATTTGGTCAAGATTCACTTGTGTTGACCATCAAAAGTCAAATGAGACTATCTTTCCGGGACGGAAGTAGTACTCCATAACTTAGATGGACTTTATCAACTCCTGATATGCCTATTTTGTCATTTGTCATTCAAAACTACATTCTTTCCCACCTATTTGAATTTTACATGTATATTCTTTCTTTTAAGCTCATCAATGATCTCTTTCTCCTGCAGCTGCACTATGAAGCCTGGGTCAGATTTATCGTCCTCAGCATTATCTCAGTTGGCGTTTATGCATTTTATGGGCAATATCACGCGAACCCTGTAAGTGAAAATGATACCATTATTTACCATAGAGCCCCTACAGAAGAAGCTGAATAATATTCCACAGTATATATAATACTATTACCAATTCATTCCTTTCATATTCACATGGAATAGCTATAACCCCGACAGGGGTTCTTTTAGTGTTGTATAATTAGACATTCATTTGTTGTTGTTGAACCATACCGAAAAAACCAAGACCAACCTTTTGCATTCACCACGAGATGTAATGTAGGTACAAGCAATGTACAAACATGTCAGACGTTTTTGCCCATGTACCTTGGCCCCACAGAACTGGCCGGCGAAACAAGGTGTAATAAATTCCAGGAAAATATCCGTTATTGTATATATTAATCCTGTTTAAAGGCTTTGACCTGTTTAAATTCTTGAATATGTGTCGGTGGTGTGAGGGCGGCGGCCCCCTATCATTGTTGAGCATCGTGAAGCGAATCGAGGACCGGCAAATAGAAAAATGGACCGGATTTTTGCTAGTTGAAGAGAAGTTATGCTGAAGCTTTGTTTTTCTTGTTTGATAGGGTATTGCAGATTGAGCTGTGACAGGGGCAAAAGTGGAAAGAGGAAAGCAGATGTTTATAATGCTTATTTTTGTTGGTGGATTGAAATCATTGCTTTGTATCAAGATTACTCAGTCCCCCCTCTTTTTAGAGTTGAATATAATCTAATTTAATAATGTGTTTTTTTAAGGCTATAAATGATTAACTTTTTAAGCTCCAAAATTTTAAAATGGTAAAAAAAATTATGCACCCCGATTGGATACTAGAACGAACAGAAAGAAATTCAAAGAAATTGAGATTATTTAGCATTTTTTAAGCAAATGCTGACCAATTAATGTTACTAGAGAAAAAAGCACAAAATTTATTTATAAAAATTTAATAATTCCTTTGAATTATGAAATGATGTTCCCCTTTTTTTTTTTGCTATTTGTTTAAATTCTTTTTTTTTTAGATGAAAAAGAATTAAAAGATGTTAGCATTAACTTTTAAGAATAAACAATACCATCCTTATCAACTTAGGATTCACTGCACTATCAAATTCACTTAAATCTAATTTGAATTTGTTATTTCACCTAAAATAAAATTGTCTTTTTAAACAAAAGTTAGATTATGTGCTTTTTGAGAGGCATATGATGCGATTTTATCATAAAAATGATGTTTTGGATAAATTGAGTCCGTTTAAAAGATTAAATAAATGACATCACTAAATTAATTAATAAAAGTTATATTCGATACAAATTTTATTAACTACAAACGCATAAGAATGATATATATTCGGATGATTAAGTAAAATTTTATATGAAATTGAAAGAGGACTTTTCATTTTAGTAAATGTAAGAAATTTAAAATGCCCCAGACACCCCTCACTAGCAAAAATAAAAAGATTGAAATTTCCTTCTCCTCACATCTCTCTTTTTTTTGTCAAATCCTAGTCACCTCTTATAACTAAACTCTCTTTTTTTGTCAAATCCTAGTCACCTCTTATAACTAAAGATATAACGCCTTGTCAATATTATTTGGTCAAATTTGGTCAAACTCAGACGACAACGGCGCATCGAAAACGTCCGAAATGTTGCAGGTCACCGGAGAAAGGCTCAGTAGAAACGCTGCTGACGCTGCTGGGATGGAGAGAGCGTGCTGGAGGATTAGAGATGGAGAAGGTGAAGCGGCCGGAGAAAATTACTTGAACGGAATCCAGAAAAACACCGCCTGTTGGAGATGTTGCTAGCCGAAGATGTTAGATCTATGCTGAAGAGAAGACATATCATTTACACTCGATCTGGTGACGGTGAAGAGAATATGGACGGATCTATGGTAGTTTGAGACATTATCGGAGACGAATTTATGTCGGCTGGAGAAAGAGGCATTGCTATGGTGTTCGTCGGAGAAGATGATGCGAGCGGCGAATCTGAGCAGGCTCGCCGGCAGGTAGGGATGGCCGCAGACAAGTTTGCCGGTGTACAATGTTGACCGGAGAAGAAATGAAGCAGTGGGTTAGGGTTGGGTTTGGAGAGAAAGAGGGATTCAATGTGTGTGTTTTTTTAGAGAGGGAGAGAGATCTGATAAAAAGAGGTTGAGGAGAGAGAGGACAGGAGTGGGGCTTTTTATAGAGGGTAGTTTTGTTATTTAGGGGTTTTATTTGATTGGTCAACATAAGGGAAGGGTGTATATGGAATTATCACTTCTCAGGTGAATTCTTGATTTGGACTTTTGAAATGACCTCTCTTTAAAATGGAATTAAATCTGAAATGGAAGTCCTTGAGGATTTTTTCCGTTTTTAAATTTTCTCCAATACCTTAATATAAGACTCCTATACCACTAAACAACATTTAGAGATTGACATTTAGTTATTAATCCATCTTTGTTAATTACATATATATTGGCTCCAATAGTAGTATATAGAGCAAAATCATGTTGTATTTAACCCTTGAAAATGTCATGCGATAGATGTTCTTAAACAAATACACGCAATAGTAGTTAGTTTCAGCATGAAGATATTATGAATAAAGATACATAAATGTGAACATGAAATTGTACGTCTTTTTATTTATTGAGAAATACAAATATTATAAAACTATTGAAAACTAAAACTGGAAAAGGTCCATAAATTATGAAAATGTTCCAATTGCTTATTTCAAAGATGTGCTTGTACATAATTAACAAACAATAGTTGCAACTTCAATTTACGAAAAGAAAAAAAAAGTCAAATAAGAACCAAAACTAATTAATGTATTGCCTCCATCTTAAAATAAATATTTTAAAAAATATAGTTCAATGTGCTTGAATAAAATAATGGATCTGAGTGTTATCTCTCATAGCCAAATTTTGGTTTATATGAGATAACTCTCCGAGTTTTTTTTCCTTCTATTCCCCAAATCTTTCAGATTTTGAATCTAAGACTAGATTATCGAAATATTTTGCATATGAGAGTTGAGTCTCAGATTTTTTTCACGATGATAGATGACTACCAGATTGCCTGAGACATGTCTCTCAAAACTCATGCCTATGCCTAAAGCGCGGAAAAATGACTAAATGTACGTGTGGTAAAAATGAGGGAGCGCAAGTAAGACATATAACTGAGGTTTTTAAGGGTATTTTTGTATTAAAATTTAGAGAAATTGCAAAAAACTAGTTTTTAATAAAATATATACATCAGATTGAGGGGCTCAGCAAAATCGAAATTAAGAATGCTTCTGCGTTGAGGAGATAAAAGGGCAACCTCTCAAATTTCAAAATTTCACTTGTATATAATTTATAAACACTACTTAAATTTCAAATTTTCATTTGTACATTATAGGAGAAGGATGAAGAGCGAACTTTTCTGTATAGAAAGGTATATCAACAAATGGAGTATCTGCACGAGTTCTTGGCACAAGATGAAGGATCGTTGAGTTACTATTAAATCGCAATTTCAAAGTTATGCAATCAATCAACTTTTCACATGAGTTTTTGGCACGAAAACTGAAGATTGTCAAATAATTATTCAATAAAGATAATGTTTCCTCAATCAAAGATCAACAGCAAAAGTCAGTTGTTAATGGGTCATGCCAGGGTGAAGAAGAGCTGGAGAAAGTTGAAGAAGAAAAAGGATGTTAAAACTACTCAAGAATCTTCATCTAGAAACCTAATTTGTCCGTAATCTCAAGATTCGGCCGTCACAAAATAGAAGCTCCATCCATGACAAAGCTTCATTCAAAGAAAGTTTTAGAGAAAAATGGAATTCATGCAGAGCCATCAGTGCTATGCCACAAGTGCATTGTTTACACAGTGGATGTTTTTTTTCTCAACATCAGTGCTATGCCACAAGTTTTAGAGTAAAATGCTAGCGTCCTCCTTTGGCAGTCAGTCTTTAACACCGAGCAATTCAACATCAAATACTTCAAATTGTTTAGAGCTGAAAAACGTCGAAAGTCCTACGTGCAGTACACAGTGGATGTTTTTTTTCTCAACATCAGTGCTATGCCACAAGTTTTAGAGTAAAATGCTAGCGTCCTCCTTTGGCAGTCAGTCTTTAACACCGAGCAATTCAACATCAAATACTTCAAATTGTTTAGAGCTGAAAAACGTCGAAAGTCCTACGTGCAGTACACAGTGGATGTTTTTTTTTCTCAATCATGACAGAAGTGTAAAAAAGGCAAAAAATTAGGTAAAATAAAATAAAATAAAAATAATACTTATAGAATAGGAAGACTTCATAATGCAAAAATTGATCATCCAATCTCAATATTCTGTATTTATGTTTCATTTAAACAACTTATAATGTTTCTTAACATGCCTTGGGCATAAGGTGTCCACTACTATGTGTTTTCTAGAATGTGGACTTCTTTTTCTTGGTTTAATTTCACTTTCATCCGGTGTACTTTGACCGAACTTTATTTTAACCATTATATTTTAGTTTTTGCATGAAAAATACAATATTCAGAGAAATGTTCGCGACATTCCCAAAAAACTTAACCCCGTTAGATTTTAATGGATGGAAACTTAAGTTATTCACACTTTCACCCTCCATATGAAAGTTTGGGGGGGGGGGGGTGGAAGTGTAAATAATCAAAAATTCCATCGATCATAATTGAGCAGATGATAACCTTTTGAGAATAATTGCCAACATATACAATGTACTACACTTTCTATTACATCAAATATAACGTACTATCTAATGACAACATAATAAAACGTAATTTTCATTTTTTTTACAAATAATGAATGGGGTTGGATGACGTTAAATTTATTTAACGGACTGTGATGTAGAATATATTTGGAGTATTAATATTATATGGTCAAACCAACACGTTAAATAAACTAATCTCGTTAAATATTTAACGTAGTTTATATTTTGAAAAGCACCCTCTGTCTCCTCTTCCAAAAAAGTTAATCGTTTTCTTCTCAATTTAGAAACCCCTCAAATTTCCGCCCAAATCTTAGCCATTATCCCTCTAACTTCCCCCTATCTCCTCCATCTTCATTTTCACGTTCAATCCCCATCTTTATCTTCTTAATTTTCCATCTTTCAACGCATGCCCTCCAGCCTGATCCGGAACCGCTCCACCCAAATTAGCTCCACCCTTTCATCCAACGGCTCCGATTAAGGCTACATAGGCGAGCTCATCATCTGTGCGGCTAAAATGATTTCAATTTTTTGTGGGTCCTACCGACCTCGGACACATCTCATTCGTCGAACAAAAAAAATGAGGTGGCTCTAATCTCCATCATTGGGTGGACCGGGGTGGAGCTAACTGCTCGGTGGAGCGGTTCGAAACCCCATCCAGCCTACCACTCCACACACACACACGTCAACCCCCTGCTATGCACCCCTCCCGTTTGATTTCACGTTAAGCACTGCTCCAGCACCCATCATCCTTGAATTTTCTCTCTCTCCATCTCCCTTACCCCCAATATCTAAGCTCAAAATGTATAAATCTGCAATTTCAAAGCTTTCTATCTCTAAACCCTTGTTCTTCATCCGAAATGAAACCTAAATATCAAACACTTCTTATATAAATTTCAGTTTTGTTTTTGAAGATCTGATATCAGTTTGTTATTAAAGCTTGAATCGTTCTATTGATTTGAATTTATGTATTTGGTGATTTATTTTAGACGTATATTAATCTGGGGTTGTTTAAATTTTAGATGAAATTTTAATTTTGGTAGATTTAATTTCAGTAAATCGGTGTTGTAGAGTTTATAATTGGGAAATCAATTTCGAAATTGGGGGTTTCAAAGTTTAAATAATGGTGGGTGGTAGGTGATGGCGGCAGTAGGTAGTTGTGGTGCTAATGGTGGTGGTGGTGGCGGGTTGAAGTCTGTACTGCTGGAAGATGGTTTTAACGCCGTTAGAGTGTAAAATAATAGTTTATTGCATTATTTATAATAATATGTGAAAGTACATATTATTAAAATATCACTAAGTAGTACATTGCATTTATTGTAAAGAAAGTGAAATATGTTTTATACGTTGGTTGTTCGGCCTAACCTTTTGGGGCTTAGACAGTATAGTGGTTTTCATGAAAAAAAATAGTGGTTTTCATGAAAAAAATAATAATAATAAAAAATAGTACGATGGTTACAATGGAAATCAGTCAAAAGTACAATGGTTGAAATGAAATTAAACCATGAGTATCAACTAATCCGGCTTGAGTGGGGTGGGATCCTAAGGTGGCAGATCTCTCCCCAGCAAGAGGGTGAACTTATGTAAAGGAATACTGAACTTACCGGTGATCCAAGTTCTGGAGGAATAACTATTCTCCTCTTTCCCTCAGGTTTCATGTTTGAAATACCTTCTTCAAATCCTGTATCAGCTTCTTTACTTAGTTAATTAACCATCTCTTTAAACCATAAAAAATGGCAACGTAAAAAAAGGAGAACATAAACGTACCCAAAATCAAAGCTTTAGTGCCCATCCGGATTTTGGCAGAAAGACCTGTTGGTAGCTGCTATCAATACGCCTACCATATTCATTGTAAACCAATACAGTGAAATGTCACCTTAAGTTTTATTTTTGAAACAAACCTTGTTCTGTACAAGGTGACTAACACCTCTAAAAATATAGAGAATTACTACTCCCTCATTCCCATAATAAATGTCGCACTTTCTTTTTTTGTCAATCTCAAGATAAATGTCGGGTTTTTTAAAGAGGAAATAACTTTAGTGCAATTTTACCATGGTACTGTTGAAACCAAATGCGGAAACGGATCTTGCACTTCCACACACCCACACGAACAAAGTAACAAATGAGATACGAGAATTTACGTGGTTTGGAGAAATCCTCCTACGTCTACGGGTGGCAACCAAAATCACTATAAGGTGATTATAAAGTGATCTCTCACTACAAATGTGTCTCTCCCTCAGAAAGTGTTTAACACTCCAAATGATTTTTCACAACTTGCCACAATGCTAGAAAGCATCATACCAAAGCCTATTTATAGGCACAAAACATCTAAGGATAAGGATGTATCCAAGAGAGAGATGAATGTTCAAAAAACATAATGAATCCTAGATTATTCTAGAACTTGAAGCCAAAACCAACAATCTCCACATTGGCAAAAGTTCTAACTGCAAAACCGGGTCAGGTTGCCACCAAGACCACCGGCTATCATCTTCGACCAATGTTGATCAAATCCAAACAATGTGCAAATTTATCCCGATTGACCACCTTAGTCAACATATCAGCCGGGTTATCAGCAGTCCTAATCTTCAATAACTGAATGTCACCTTCATTAACAATTTCACGAACAAAATGAAAGCGGACATCAATATGCTTTGTCCGAGCATGGTGCACTTGGTTTTTCGATAAACAAATAGCACTCTGGCTATCACAAAACACACTAACGTGTTGCTGAAAAATCCCCAATTCATTTACCGACCCATGTGTTGGGTTTCGTAGATACATGCGCAGCGGAAATTAGCATTTAAAATTTTGAAACCCAAAGCCATGGATCCGTTCATATGATTAAATCAAATACAATAACATGAATATAGGATAAAACTAACCCTTGATGGCTATCAAATTCTCTTGGTCTTTGGTGGAGGTTTGAAGACTTGATCACGATCACAAAGCTTGAACACGAACTTTGAAGATGATGATTTTCACCCTCTAGCGGTATCCACACTTCGAACGAATATCAAAGGAGCTTCTTTGATCTTGGTTGCTAGACCAAATTGTGAAACACTTTTCCACAATCAAAAGAACTATATGGAATTTATTTTGTGTATTATTTTGTTCTTCAACCAAGAATGTCTTGGAACAAAATAAACCCTCTCTCAAACTCTTTGAGACTCACAAAATCATTGGCCTAGAGTGCTGGCCGAATTTGGTCTTTTATACACAAGTATGACCTATTCCAAATAGGAAACTTGTGTCAAAATCCGTCCAAAATTCGTTTCCTAATCAAATTAGGAATCTGCCACCCGACAGTACTGTGCGGCCGCCCAAAGCCTCTGTGCGGTCGCACAACTATCTGAAATAAAACTGGTACATTTCTGAGCTAAGTGTGCGGCCGCCCAGTCCATTATGTGCGGTCGCCCATTTCCCAGAAAGTCCAGAATTTCCAAAATTCCAATGTAGTCCTTTTAAAGATTCGTTCTATTGTGTGTGACCCTCTAGGATTATACTAAGTTGGCAATGGGCTCAAACATGATCCCATAAGATATGATTAGGTTCTAGCAAACCGTCATACCTTCCCAAATAGTATAACTAGATACAAGTTCGCATTCCTTTAGAATATGTCACAATCCCTTTGTCCACGATGTCATTGAACACAAGTCATGGTCAAACAGTCAACTTGTTTTGTTCAATACTTTCTCGATTCCGAATATGTTGATAATTCAAATGCTATTGATCCAATCAATCCATTTGAGTCCGGCCGAACATTTCATCAACATCATTCCTACGAGTGGCCCAAGCTTGACATCTCTCCGAGGAGGGACAAATTCATTTAGCATATTATTCTTCCCTACGTGAATCCGATTATGCCAATCATACCCTTTATAACTTCCCGGTTAAAGGTAGCGTTTGAATATGTCAAACATAATGTTCATCAAGTGGAAGACTATAATAACTTCATGTCTAAGGATTCAAATGACATAACTAATATGAGATATATGTTTGACATGGACCATGACACAAATCTCATACAGCGGGTCATGTCCAGTACCTTGTTCCAAACAAGTACCCATAAATCTAACATGATCATCGCATGATCATTTAGCCTTTATACTAGTGCTTAACAAGTACTAGGGACGGAGATTATTATAAGTAAACATGAACAATAATAATAATCAAAACATCTCTTTATTGATATGAAATAAATGATAACAATTACAACGTTTATTAAACGTGCCTAGGGCACCACTACCAACAATCTCCCACTTGCCCTAGGCCCAATCTCCCATGTATCTAATACCCATGGACCTAACATGACTATCATGTTTAGCTTGTGGAAGTCCCTTTGTTAGCGGGTCCGCAACATTGTCATCAGTAGGTACTCTGCATATATTTACGTCTCCCCTATCAACGATCTCTCGAATGATATGAAAACGCCTAAGTATGTGTTTGGATTTCTGATGTGCTCTTGGTTCCTTTGCTTGAGCAATAGCACCATTATTATCACAATAAAGGTCTATTGGATTAGCAATACTAGGGACCACTTCAAGTTCAGTTATGAACTTCTTAATCCAAACAGCTTCCTTTGCAGCATCCGATGCAGCAATATACTCAGCTTCTGTTGTAGAATCAGCGGTTGTACTTTGCTTGGAACTCTTCCAGCTTACAGCTCCACCATTTAACATAAACACAAAACCCGATTGCGATCGGCTATCATCTTTGTCGGTTTGGAAGCTTGCATCTGTGTAAGCATTTACAACGAGATCATCTTCCATTCCTCCATAGACCAAAAATGAGTCTTTAGTTCTTCTTAAGTACTTAAGAATCGCTTTTACAGCTATCCAGTGATTTTCGCCAGGGTCGGATTGGTATCTACTTGTCATGCTCAAAGCATAAGACACATCCGGCCTAGTACAAATCATGGCATACATGATGGACCCAATTGCCGAAGCATATGGAACATCATTCATTTTCTCACGCTCATCTTTTGTCTTAGGACATTGAGTCTTGCTTAGAGAAACTCCATGTAACACGGGCAAGGTGCCTCTCTTAGAATTTTCCATACGGAATCTTCTAATGACCTTGTCAATGTATGTACTTTGGCTTAAACCAAGTAGCCTCCTTGATCTATCTCTATAGATCTTAATGCCAAGTATATATGCGGCTTCACCCATATCTTTCATTGCGAAGCACTTTCCTAACCAAGTCTTCACAGACTGAAGTGTAGGAATGTCGTTTTCAATGAGCAATATGTCATCCACGTATAAAATAAGGAATAGCACTATGCTCCCACTAATCTTCTTGTATACACAAGGCTCATCTTCGTTCTTGATGAAACCAAACTCTTTGACCGATTCATCAAAACGGAGATTCCAACTCCTTGAAGCTTGCTTCAATCCATAGATGGATCTTTGCAATTTGCATACCTTAGAATCTTGTTCAAAACCTTCTGGTTGTGTCATATACACATCCTCTTGGAGTTTTCCATTCAGGAAAGCGGTTTTGACGTCCATCTGCCATATTTCATAGTCATGATATGCGGCAATGGCAAGCAAAATTCTTATAGACTTGATCATTGCTACGGGTGAAAAGGTCTCATCATAGTCAATACCATGAACTTGCCTATAACCCTTCGCTACAAGCCTAGCTTTGTAAGTATGCACCTTCCCATCCATGTCAGTCTTCTTCTTGAAGACCCACTTGCATCCTATGGTTTTTACACCTTCGGGCGCATCAATCAAATTCCAAACTTGATTGTCTTGCATGGATTGCAATTCGGATTCCATGGCTCCAAGCCACTTGTCCGAATCAGGAGAAGACATCGCCTCTTGGTAGGTTGACGGTTCATCATTCTCAATGATTTCTACCTCATTACTATCCGTTACGAGAAATCCATATCTCTCGGGCTCGGATCGTAACCTACTAGATCTGCGAGATGCTTGTGTATTTTGAACAGGTTCCACAACTCCTTGTGGTTCTTGTTCTTGTTCCACTATTGGTTCAATGTTATTTTCTGGGTCTCGAATTTCTTCAAGATTTATTTTACTCCCACTGATTTCTTTGGAGAGAAACTCTTTCTCTAGAAAGACACCAGTTCGGGCAACAAACACTTTGTTGTCCTCTCGGTTGTAAAAGTAATATCCTTTAGTTTCTTTAGGATATCCCACGAAAATACATTTATCAGATTTGTGTGCTAGTTTGTCAGAGATAAGTCTCTTGACATAAACTTCGCAACCCCAAATCCTCATGAAAGATAAACTAGGTTTCTTTCCACTCCACATCTCATATGGAGTCTTTGGAACCGATTTAGTTGGAACTTGATTTAGTGTGAAAGCAGCGGTTTCTAGGGCGTAACCCCAAAAGGATATTGGAAGATCAACTTGACTCATCATTGATCGAACCATGTCTAACAAAGTCCGATTTCTCCTCTCAGACACACCATTCCATTGTGGTGTTCCGGGCGGAGTCAATTGTGAAACTATTCCACAATTCTTTAGATGATCGTCAAATTCTTGACTTAAGTATT
The DNA here is from genome assembly GCA_026119855.1 of Campanula takesimana. Lineage (NCBI taxonomy): Eukaryota > Viridiplantae > Streptophyta > Magnoliopsida > Asterales > Campanulaceae > Campanula > Campanula takesimana. Next base: position 890,288 of record JAOWBW010000002.1, read on the forward strand.
CACCACCTCGATCTGATCGAAGTGCCTTTATACTTTTGCCAAGTTGTTTTTCTACTTCATTTTGAAATATTCTAAATATCTCAAATGCTTCACTTTTATGTTTCATTAGGTAAACATACCCAAATCTACTATAATCATCAGTGAAGGTTATGAAGTATTGAAATCCTCCCCTAGCATTGCTACTTAATGGTCCGCATACATCGGAATGTATCAACCCCAATAAGTCGCTTGCCCTTTCACCCAACTTGGTAAAAGGTGTCTTAGTCATTTTTCCAAGAAGACACGACTCACAAGTGTCATATGACTCTAAGTCACATGAACCCAAAAGTCCGTCCCCATGGAGTTTTGAGATACGCTTCTCATTAATATGACCAAGACGGCAATGCCACAAATAAGTATGATTTATATCATTAGGTTTAGATTTCTTATTTACATGATAGACATTATTTTCATTCTTGACATCCAAGATATAAAGGCCATTAAATGAATTAGCAATACCATAAAGCACATCATTTAAATAAATAGAAAATTTCTTATTCTCAATAAGAAACTTAAAACCTTCATTATCCAAACAAGAAATTGAAATAATATTTCTGCTTAAATCCGGAACATAATAACAATTGTTCAAAACAAGAATTAATTCGGAAGGTAAAGTGACTTCATAAGTCCCTACGGCTAATGCAGCAACTCTTGCTCCATTCCCCACGCGTAGATCTACTTCACCTTCTTTAAGCAGTCTCCTATTCTTTAGTCCCTGCACATTTAGACAAATGTGAGAACCACATCCGGTATCCAATACCCAAGAATCAGTGGTAGAAAGGAGAATATCTATCATATAGATACCTGAAGTCGACGCAGCCTTGCTGCTCTTCTTCTTCTTTTGCTCTTCCAAGAAAGCCTTGCAATTACGTTTCCAATGACCAATTTCTTGACAATGGAAACAGATTGCATCCTTTTGTGAATCGGGTTTTGCCTCAGAAGCCTTGGCAACCTTTGCCTTGCTTATCTTGGGTTTGACAACTTTTGCCTTACCCTTGCCTTTGGCACCAGGCTTCTTCCCATCATGAACCAAGAGCACGGGAGAACCTTTCTTCACAATTTTCATCTCTGCAGTTTTGAGCATCCCATGCAACTCAGAGAGATTCTTATCCATTCCATGCATGTTATAATTCATCACAAACTGATTATAACTTTTAGGCAATGAATTAAGAATGAGATCCGTGGCTAGCTCCAATGGGATTGGATAGCCAAGTTTCTCAAGGTGCTCTACATAACCTTTCATTTTAAGAAAGTGAGGACTCACTTGTTGCCCTTCATTCATTTTACTAGTAGTGAATGCAACAATGGTCTTGTACCTCTCTTGCCTAGCTTGCTCTTGAAACATGGTTCTCAACTCCACGCCTATCTCATAGGCTTCCAAATGTTCCAAACTTTGTTGGAGTTTTGAACACATAGCAGCAAGCATGAGACAACTTACATCTCTAGAATCATTACGATGTTTCTTGTAATTGTCTCTTTCTACCCTAGGGGCAGTAGGCGGTGGTTCAGCGGGGAGAGGCCCATCGAGAATGTACAACTTATCTTCTTGCCTAAGAACGATTCTTATGCTACGGATCCAATCCATAAAGTTGGTACCATTCTCTTCGAGCTTATCCTTCTCAAGGATCGATCGCAACGACATTGATTGAGTGTTATTAGTCATTATCTACAAATATGCAAAAATTTCCAAAATTTAATAAGTACCGATTTTCATTAAAGAGATAAATAATGTATTTTTCAAACAAAATACTCCCACTAAATTATATAACCTTCATATACATCCAATGTATAATATAATTTAAATGGGTTAAGATCCAACTTTAATTTAATTTCAAGTCCGCTAAGGCGGATTACACAAAATCAAATTAATTAGGTAGACAACTCTTGTCAATCATATCTCATATGACTCTTAGTTCCTTTTATGAGATTCTTTAAGAAATCAAATTTCAAAAAGCATGTTAAACCTCATCTTTGCCTAGGCCCAAAACTGTTTTGACGCCTAATTAAGTCTAACCATTTTAAACGCACAGTTAATGTGTCCCGCTAGGGCGTGCCCACACTATCTATCTTGCTCATACATAAACAAATTTAATGCATCTCGCTAGGGCGAATCTACATTAAAATCACTCATGTACTAACAAGTGTTTTAATCATGGCATGGCAATGAAAGACTTAAAACTTTCTTTGAAGGTTCCTCACATGTAGCATATAACACATTTATGAGCACATAATATAAACATGTTACACATCAAGTTTAGCCACTAAATTAATCTCCATTAATTTAAGCATGATATTTATGTGTCATTAGTTTCTCTATAATTATGAGGATGAGACTTATTTCAACTTTTGTTATTATCTCCAAATCAAGACAACAAGAAGTGCGGTCGAACTAAGCCATTAGGCAACCACAATCCCGCACTAATTCAAGAGACCAAGAAAGTAGTCCATGTGGCCGAAACTAAGCAATAGATGGTCTCGATGAACGTAGGCCAATTGCATTCACAATTCCTCATGGATCTCCAATCATTGAATCAAGAACTTTGTTTCTCAATTTTAGCAATTATGAACTCTTCATAATTCTAACTTCGTTTTATCTTTGAAACTTTGATTGCGATCAAGTTTGGGAAACACAATCTCGATGAACGCAGATTAGCCATCCAAACCTTGAACCAATCTTAGGATCACAAGACTAAAACAAATAGGAAAATCAAACCCCAAAATCCACACACAAACCAACTACCCAAAACCCATTCCAGATCAGCAAGTCTGGACTGGTTCTGTTACTGGTTTTGTTGAATCTTTCGAAAAATTCCAGATTCTGGTTTTTTCAACCAAAATCAGACCTTCTGATCAACTTGTGCGGCCGCCCAAAAACCCTTGTGCGGTCGCCCAAAACTGTGCGGCCGCCCAAGGCATTTTGTGCGGTCGCCCAGTACCATCAGAATGTGCAGAATTTTCAAAGTTCGAAAATTTTGTCTCAAAATCGTTTTTCCCCGATTATTAAAACTTTGATCCAATCAAAAATTAATAATCAACAATTCTGCATCCACCATAATTTATTTATTGCGATTGAATCGTGCGATTAAAGTTGCAAAACAATAAACCACATAAAATCACAAAACACATAAACAACATATATTCCAATATTCAAATCATGCAAGGCACATAAACAATTTATATACACATAACATGATCTAGGTATTGAAATAATAAACATGAACGGGGCTCTGATACCACTGTTGGTTTTCGTAGATACATGCGCAGCGGAAATTAGCATTTAAAATTTTGAAACCCAAAGCCATGGATCCGTTCATATGATTAAATCAAATACAATAACATGAATATAGGATAAAACTAACCCTTGATGGCTATCAAATTCTCTTGGTCTTTGGTGGAGGTTTGAAGACTTGATCACGATCACAAAGCTTGAACACGAACTTTGAAGATGATGATTTTCACCCTCTAGCGGTATCCACACTTCGAACGAATATCAAAGGAGCTTCTTTGATCTTGGTTGCTAGACCAAATTGTGAAACACTTTTCCACAATCAAAAGAACTATATGGAATTTATTTTGTGTATTATTTTGTTCTTCAACCAAGAATGTCTTGGAACAAAATAAACCCTCTCTCAAACTCTTTGAGACTCACAAAATCATTGGCCTAGAGTGCTGGCCGAATTTGGTCTTTTATACACAAGTATGACCTATTCCAAATAGGAAACTTGTGTCAAAATCCGTCCAAAATTCGTTTCCTAATCAAATTAGGAATCTGCCACCCGACAGTACTGTGCGGCCGCCCAAAAGCCTCTGTGCGGTCGCACAACTATCTGAAATAAAACTGGTACATTTCTGAGCTAAGTGTGCGGCCGCCCAGTCCATTATGTGCGGTCGCCCATTTCCCAGAAAGTCCAGAATTTCCAAAATTCCAATGTAGTCCTTTTAAAGATTCGTTCTATTGTGTGTGACCCTCTAGGATTATACTAAGTTGGCAATGGGCTCAAACATGATCCCATAAGATATGATTAGGTTCTAGCAAACCGTCATACCTTCCCAAATAGTATAACTAGATACAAGTTCACATTCCTTTAGAATATGTCACAATCCCTTTGTCCACGATGTCATTGAACACAAGTCATGGTCAAACAGTCAACTTGTTTTGTTCAATACTTTCTCGATTCCGAATATGTTGATAATTCAAATGCTATTGATCCAATCAATCCATTTGAGTCCGGCCGAACATTTCATCAACATCATTCCTACGAGTGGCCCAAGCTTGACATCTCTCCGAGGAGGGACAAATTCATTTAGCATATTATTCTTCCCTACGTGAATCCGATTATGCCAATCATACCCTTTATAACTTCCCGGTTAAAGGTAGCGTTTGAATATGTCAAACATAATGTTCATCAAGTGGAAGACTATAATAACTTCATGTCTAAGGATTCAAATGACATAACTAATATGAGATATATGTTTGACATGGACCATGACACAAATCTCATACAGCGGGTCATGTCCAGTACCTTGTTCCAAACAAGTACCCATAAATCTAACATGATCATCGCATGATCATTTAGCCTTTATACTAGTGCTTAACAAGTACTAGGGACGGAGATTATTATAAGTAAACATGAACAATAATAATAATCAAAACATCTCTTTATTGATATGAAATAAATGATAACAATTACAACGTTTATTAAACGTGCCTAGGGCACCACTACCAACACCATGCATCCAAATAGCTTCCTTAAAAGCTTCTGTGACTGTCATATACTCTGCTTCGGTGGTAGACAATGCAACTGTGGACTGGAGTACAGAACGCCAACAAACTGGTCACCAGCCATAGTGAACACATAACCAGTAGTAGATCGATGCATATCCAAATCACCATCATAGTCCAAATCAACATATCCAACCACAAGTTTATCAAGCTTGAGTTTTTCTTGTTTTTGAAACTTGAGACCAACATCAACAGTACCATGAATGTACCTCAAAATCCATTTAACAGCTTGCCAATGCCCTTTTCCTGGGTTATGCATATATCGACTAACAATGCTCAAACCTTGAGCCATATCTGGCCGTGTGCAAACCATAGAATACATCAAAGCACCTACGACATTTGCATATGCAACATTTTCCATCAACTTTTTCTCTTCATCTGAGCTAGGGCACATCGAAGCACTGAGTTTGAAGTGAGTAGCGAGCGGTGTACCAACTGGTTTCATAGAACCATTCATACCAAATCTTGCTAACACCTTTTGCAAATACTGTGACTGAGTCAACCAAACAGTACCAATTCCTCAATCTCGCTGGATTTCCATCCCTAATATCTTTTGTGCTTCACCCAAATCCTCCATCTCAAATTCCTTTGACATCTGAGACTTCAATTTATCGATCTCCACCTTGCTCTTGGATGCTATCAACATGTCATCAACATACAAGAGCAAATAAATGAAGGATCCATATTTGAGTTTTCAAAAATACACACAGTGGTCAAAATGGCTACGAGTATAATCATGCTCCACCATAAACTGATCAAATCTTTTATACCACTGTCGAGGAGACTGCTTAAGTCCATAGAAGGACTTCTTAAATTTGCACACCCAATTTTCCTTTCCATCAATTAGAAAACCATCTGGTTGGACCATATAGATCTCCTCCTCCAAATCTCCATGCAATAAAGCAATTTTCACATCTAATTGTACAAGCTCAAGGTCAAACTGAGCAACCAATGCCAAAAATATTCAGATAGATGAATGCTTTACAACTGGAGAAAATATCTCGTTTCAGTCTACCCCTTCCTTTTGTGCATAACCTTTCGCCACCAACCGAGCCTTATAGTGAATCCCAGGAGTGTCATCTTTGTTTGCAAACACCCATTTGCACTCAATTGCTTTCTTACCCTTCCGAAGCTCCACCAAATCCCAAGTCTAATTTTTCTCTAAGGACTTCATTTCCTCGTCCATATCCTCTTGCCATCTCGAATGATCAGAACTCTGAATAGCTTCTTTATAGCTATTGGGAACTTCTTCAATCATCGGAAGGGAATATGAAACCATATCATCAAATCGAGCAGGTCTACGAGTCTCTCTTCGAGGTCTATCTCTTGTAATAGAATACTCTGGTTCAGCATCCTATTCATTTTAATCCTCATTGTGGATTGGCTCCAACTGATTGGAGTTTTCGAAACTCTCCTCCACTTGTTCAACATTTTCAAATATATGCTTAACAACATGATTAAATACAACTTTTTATACCTGCTTGGGGGATTCATTTTATTTCTCTTCCTTCTTCAAAGTAATCACAGACTCATCAAATGTCACGTCTCGGCTCTTGGCAATTTTTCTTGTTTCAGGGCACCACAACCTGAAACCTTTGACACCACTGCTAAAGCCCATGAATTTGGCTTTCTTTGCTCGAGTGTCCAACTTCGAATCATCAACATGATAATATGCAGGGCATCCAAAGATGTGCAACTGGTCATAATCGCTGACTGGTTCACCAAACCATACTTCAAAAGGTATCTTCCCTCCATTGCCAGTTGTAGGCAACCGATTCACCAACTCAACTACATAGTTGAGAGCCTCAGCCCAAAATGCCTTGCTCAAAACCACTTGGGATAGCATGCAACGAACCTTTTGCACAAAGGTCTGATTCATCCTTTCTGCAACTCCATTTTGTTGCGGCTTGCAAGGAATAGTGAAGTTCCTAACAATGCCCTCTTTTTTACACACTTCCAAGAATGGATCATACTTGTACTCACCACCATTATCTGATCGCAGCTTCTTAAGCTTCTGGCCTGTCTGTTTCTCCACCATTTTCTTCCATTCAAGGAAGACACTAAGAACCTCGTGCTTGTGCTTCATGGGGTACATCCAAACTCTCTTAGAGTAATCATCAATAAAGGTGACAAACCACCTTTTCCCACCCAACGAAGCATTCTTCGTAGGACCCCATACATCCGAGTGAACATAATCCAACACACCTTTGGTTCTATGAACCGCAGTGCCAAACTTTACCCTTCTATGCTTGCCATAGATATAATGTTCACAAAATTCAACTTTGCCAGTTTTGACACCTTTGAGCACGCCTTGATTCACCAAAGTTTGAAGGGGATTTTCTCCAACATGTCCAAGTCTCATGTGCCACAACTTTTATATATCCAACTCATTTGAGCTTGCTACGGCCGCCTGTTTAACAACTGTGCTTCCATTGAGGTAGTACAAGTTACCTCTCCGAATCCCCTTCATTACTACCAAAACTCCTTGAGTTACATTTAAGTGACCCCAATCCAAAGTGATGCGATAGCCTTTTGCATCCAAGGATCCAAGAGAAATTAAATTCTTCTTAAAATCAGGGACATAACGAACTTCGGTGAGCTTACGAACAACTCCATCAAACATCTTCAAATGCACAGTACCAATCCCCCTTGTTCTGCAAGTTTTATTGTTGCCTATGTAAACAACTCCACCATCTAGCTGTTCAAATGTCGAGAACATTTCTTTGTGATGACACATATGGTAGGAGCAACCCGAATCCAAGATCCACTCATCAACATGACTGACTGAAACTGAGAGTGAGACCGTCAAAGCATCATCTTCATCGATGTCTTCCCTCCTAGCCACATTCTCTTTTGACTCAGTCTTCTTGTTCTTTATTTTCGGGCAATCTTTCTTCCAATGACCCTTCTTCCGGAAATAGGCACATTCATATTTACCGACTTTCTTTGGATCAACAAATTGTCCTCTTGATCTCGACTGGCAACGACCACGATCTCCATTGTTTCAACTAGTAGTCCTCCCACGAACAGTAAGAGCATCCGAATCTGAGTCTCGAAAGGTTCCTTTATCCTTTCTCCGTACCTCGTTATTCATCAAAGCATTGGAAACATCATCAAAACAAATTTCATATTTTCCATGCAACAAGGTAGTAGTCAAATGTTCATATGACTCAGGCAAAGAATTTAACAATAACAAAGCCTTATCATCATCAGCTACATCAACATCTAAATTTTGTAAATCGGTAATAATTTTGTTAAATTCATTCAAATGTTCAGTCATTGAATTACCTTTCTTGTAATCAAAGTGGAAGAGTTTTTTTTTTTTTCAAGTAGAGTTTGTTCTCTACATTTTTTTTTTTGCATATATTTGGCCTCCAATTTGTCCCAAAACTCCTTTGCCAAAGAAACCTTCATAAACGGATATTTTTGGTCCGTCCCCAAACAAGAACGAATTGTTCCACAAGCTTGGCGATTTAGCTTCTTCCAATCGGACTCTTCCATTTATTCGGGCTTCTCCTCGAGGGTGAATTCGAGGTCTTGCATCGCCAAAAGATCTAAAACTTCGCCTTGCTAAACTCCAAAATTGTTTCTCCCATCAAAATTTTCAACTTCAAGATTAGTACTAGACACCCTTAGCCCACGTTTTTGTGACTTAGTACAAGTTTCAGCTCCTGCCATTGCACAAAATTGCTTCCAAAAACAATTATCCGGATACGAGAGAAAACAAACAAATTATGGAAAAATAAATTTCCAAGACAGAAATAACAAATGACTTATCTCAATATGTGATATGTGAGGAAGCGCCAAGTAGAACAACTTCTACAACCAAAGCTCTAGATACCAATTGTTGAAACCAAATGCGGAAACATGTCTTGCACTTGCACACACCCACACGAACAAAGTAACAAATGAGACACGAGAATTTACGTGGTTCGGAGAAATCCTCCTACGTCCACGGGTGGCAACCAAAATCACTATAAGACGATTACAAAGTGATTACAAAGTGATCTCTCACTACAAATGTGTCTCTCCCTCATAAAGTGTTTAACACTCCAAATGACTTTTCACAACTTGCCACAATGCTAGAAAGTATCCTACCAAAGCCTATTTATAGGCACAAAACATCCAAGGATAAGGATGTATCCAAGAGAGAGATGAAATACCATCAACTTCTTTGGAAACTCTAAAGTCATCATACATTCACCATGTGGATAATGATTAATGTCCAAAAAGATAATGAATCCTAGATTATTCCAGAATTTGAAGCCAAAACCAACAGGTACAAGAAGTGTACAAATAAACAGAGTACATTCCTAAAAAATATTAACAAGTCAAATGATTCATTTATGGGACGGAAGGAGTATTATACTAGTAAAGCGGGGGGGGGGGGGGGGTTAAAGATATAAAAGAGAACATGTTGACCATCCTTTGGGCAATCACCTTTACCAACTTCAAAATCACCTAAAATAAGTCCAGAGTCCCGCGTTATGTAGTTCTCAGATGCCAAAACTTTGACCTGAAACCTGAATAAAATTTCCCCAATGTTTTGTCAAATACCAAAGAGTTCTACACATACCCGAAACTTCACAAATGGAAAAAGGCAGTACTAACCTCAGTGGCGGACCCAAAAATTACATCCAAGTTGGTGCTTAAAAAAATTATTTTAATAAATCACAAATCACCAAATTCAACGTAAAAGTGAAGAACAATTACAAAATAAAAGTTTTATAAACATCTACTTATTGTTAACCCTACGTTTTCTTCTTAGCATAGTAGTTTACTTGAAAAAATAATTAATAATAAATAAAAATTGCTTATATTAGCAAAAAAATAAATATAATAATATATTAAAATATTTATGATAATTAAAATGATGATCAATAGAATTTAAATAAGAGGGTATTTATCATATTGGAGCTGAATTGTGCTGCATTTGAAACAACTTACCAGCGGAGCTACGTGCAATTTTGTTAAAATCAAGCGCACAAAAATATATAATAGTTAAACGCCAAGGAAAAATAATTATTTTTTAAAATCCAGTGGGTGCCGCGCCCCCACTAATTACAAGGTGAGTCCGCCCCTGACTAACCCTCTCTAACAAAACTTGAAAAATTTATCTTTTTGTATCCGTCTGTTTTGTTCAAGTAGCCGTCTCTCATCATATTGGTTCTTAATTTTTGTCTTTGCAACTGAGGGCAAAGTTGGAAACAAGACTAATGAGACCAAAAAGACGAGGATTTGTCTTCGCTTCACATTCTATTCACTTCCATTCTGCTTTCTAACCTTATATGAGGAGTTGGTGACCAGCCGGAGTTGTTCGCCAGAATTGGTGACCGGAGAAAGTGGAGATAGGTGGTCAAGGTGGTTGGAGAGAGAAAGTGAAATAATGAAGGAGTGACACTCATGTAATTTCACATCATTTAGTAAGGACATGAGTGTCCTTAAATAAATCATGAATTATATTGTAGTATTTGAAATTACATATCCTTAATGGTAGTTTTCATTAGGATCCAGGACTAAATGATTATTCCCCTTTTTTATTTTTTATTAGTATTGCTTTGTGAATGTGGTTGGTGTTTTGATTTAGTAGTGGTGGTGGTAGGGTTGAGGTAGATATGTGATGGTTGTGATGTCGGTGTGGATGCAGTGGTGGCTAGTGAGAGATAAATCATTTTCAAAACATACACTTTCGCTCCTTTATTTAGCAGAAACTTTCACACCAGCATTTTTGCTTAGTCAGCGACACATAAGCGGAATAATGAGGCCATGGTGCCACAACAGCTCGGCAATATAACGGTAGTCTAACAGAAAGACCACAAAGCACCAAAGAGTCAAGTTCAAAGATTCTTAGGTAAAAAAAATTAGTTAGGGACGAAAAAAATATTTTATTAGAAAAAAGAAATTGGTACGAGTTGTTATTAAATAGAGAGATTACATATCTTTTTTCTAAGACATATCATGGTAAGTATTAATAAAACGGAGTAATAAGTAGTATTATGCTTTGGTCTCTAAATCAAAGTGGTTCAAGCGGTTATACATTGAGAATAACGAGCTCATCCGGGTACCCGAGTCTACACAAGGCAAGTTCAGCGGGGTATTTGAGTTTAAACTCAACTAAAATGTTGCTTGACTTGCTTAGAAAAATTTAAGCTATACTCCAATCCGCCAATATGAAACTCGATTATTAGTTTTAGAGATTTATATGAGTAATTTTTTTCCCCCTGGAGTGAGTATAAGAATTGTGGCTGGAAATTTTGGCCCTACATGAATGGGTAAGCTTGTTGGAGTAAGGATAAAAGTTTCCAATTTATTTTAGCAATAATAGAATTCAACCTTAAGGTAAATTATTTTTTGTTAAAATATATTATGAATATAAATTTTAATTGATTTTATATCTAATTTTTAACATATAATACGAATATAAATACCAATCGTTTTCAATTAGAAGTAGATCAATTTTTGTTAACATAATAAATTCGATTCCGTAACCATACCAAACCAGATATAAACATATGAGATAACTAGTGTTAAAACAATATTTAAGTTTTCTCCAATATTTCATAATAATCTTATCTCCATACCACACAACATTTCAATTTGACCAATTTTGTTTTATCCATCTTTATAAAATAGTTTTTAGATGGGCTCCAATTTAATATAAATGGCAAAGTCACGTAATTTTTACTTCTAAAATGTCATGCTATAATTACTTTTAAACAAATATGAGTAGTTATTTCAACATGAAGATATTATGTATGAAGATATAGATAGATGCGCGTGAATATGAAAATGAAAGTATTTTTGCTTTAGAAAATTGAAAAGGGAAAATGGTAAAAGGCCATGGAATTAAAAAGTTCTAGACAAAGACTCAAGTGAGAACACACATACCCGTCTCATCCATGAGACGGGTCATTTCGACCCAAAACTCAACCCATGACCCGGCCATTGAACCGGCTCCATGACCAAAGGGGCAACCCATGTCACGTGGCAACTTCTTAGGGCATCTCCAATGGAGAACACCAAATTTGGTGTAAGTTTTGCACCAAATGTCACACTAAAATTTTTTTTACTCCAATGTATAACACTATTTTTCACACTAAAAAGGAATATTCCCCTTCCACCTCATTTTCCACTAACTCTCATTATTTCACAAACAATACTTGAAGTCTAGTCTTTTACATATTAACCCCTCTCTTTTAATAGAGATGATACAATTCTCTAAAAACACTTTTATTATGTAATATTATATTTTTATAATTATTTTTAATGCATTGTACTTTTGTAATTTGAGTAAAATATGTTATGTAATTTATTTACAAATAAGCTAATTAGCCTAATTTACAATATGTAACTTTTTAGAATTTGAGGGACTAAATTTGACAAATGAAACTATTACACCAAATTTGGTGCAAGTGAATAGTGTTACACCAAATTTGGTGTAACACTATTCATTTACACCAAATTTGGTGTAAATTATAGTGTCCATTGGAGGAATGAATAGTGTCTTTTTTGGTGTTTTGGTGTAACATTTGGTGTCCATTGGAGATGCCCTTATAGGCCCAAATTTTATTTTTTTTGGCTCCAGGACTCAAGAGCGACCCTGCCACGCGGCAGCCTCTCATAGGCCCAATTTTTTTTTTTTTGGTTTTTTTTAATTTTTATATTTTTTTAGTTTTTTTTTTTTTTCGGTTTGTCAAAAGTAATAGTTACTATAACATAATGTAATGATTGTATACATATAAAGTAACAGTTTGTATACATAAAAATAATACATATATATAGAAAAGTAACAGTGTTTTTTTTTTTTTATGTTTTCTTCGTTTGCCGAAAGTAATACTTATTACAACTATAATGTAACGAACGTGTTACTTATATGTAATAATGTTTATACATAATTTTAACACATATGTATAGAAAAAGTAATAATTCAACCATTTACATTTTTAAAGCTAAAAACACTTGATTAGTGTTACATGTAAAAGTATTACATTATATATAGAAATATGTTATAATTTCTTTTATTAAAGTGTTACATTTACTTGTACAAACAATTACATTCATATATATGAGTTGTTACTTTTCAAAAAATTAAATCAAAATACACAATATTTTACATTTTTGCAAAAGCATTATTACATTTCAGTATAAATGATAATTACATTTAGATATTGCTTGGGTTACATGTAATTATAGTTAGTATTACATTTGAAAAAATGGGTAAAACGAGCTTTTGTTTTTGTAAAACAGTGTTACGTTTACTTATGAACAATATTACTTTATATGTATTCAGTCATTACATTAAGTTATGGTAACTATTACTTTTGGTCTACGACGGAAAAGCCGAAAAAATAATATAAAAACTCAACAATTTTTTTTTTTTTTTTTGGAGCTCTGGGAGGCTGCCACGTGGCGGGTTCGGCCCATGGGTCATGGGGCGACCCGTCTCATGCATGAGACGAATCCCTTTGTTCTCATGGGAGACCACCTCAAAGTTTTATAAAGAGTTTTTAGATTTCAAGATTTCACTTGTACATAATTTAGAAATAATACTAAGCAACTTTTATTTAAGAAAAGAACATCCAAAAAGTCATATAAAGAGAAATAAAATAACAGTGGATTCGCGAACAAATTAGAGTGGGTGCACAAAATTAAGACACTGGTGAGAATCAAATTTGGGTCATTCCAGTAATATAATGAAGCATTAACCACTACTTACTACAACAAATTATGTTGAAAGGTACACTATCACCCTCTCCATATACAGTAAATACGTCCATATACAGTAAATCCGCCCATGCCTACAAATAGAGTATCTGCAAGAGTTCATGGCACAAGATCAAAGATTGTTGAGTTACTACTAAGTCACAATTCCAAAGAATTAGAGAAAATGGAATTCATGCAGAGCCATCAAGTACTGTGCAACAAGTGCATCTTTTACACGATGAAATCATGAAATTCGGAGCAGCGTTCACACGATTATACATTTAACGTCAAACGAATAATTTAGCTTCTTTTTCTTTTTCAACAAACATCTCAAACAAATCTTTAATTCAACATTTATCATTACTAAATGTGATCTTCTTGCCTTGTCAAAATTTACAGAAAGTGTGATAACAAAATGAATTCTATTTCTATCCCCACGAAGAATTGCAGATCTTTTAGCAAATGAATGGGTATACCAACCTACTTGCTTGAGTATGAAGGATTAAAGTCTTGTAGCTCAATCGCATACGACATCCGAGTAAAATGCTATAGTCCTCCTTTGGCAGTCTTTAACACCGAGCAGTTCAACATCAAATACTTCAAATTGTTTAGAGCTGAAAAATGTTGAAGGTCCTACCTGCAGTACCCAGCGGATGGTTTTCTTTTTCAATAGTAAAACTAGAAGAGGAAAAAGGGAAAAAAATTTAAAATAAATACTCTCTCCGTCTCATAACAAAGTACCCATTTACTTTTTACACGGGAATTAAGGAAAGATGTTGGAAAAGTAGATGTTGTGAATGGGAAGGAGAGAGAAAGTGGGGTAGGGAATAGTGAGTGGAAAGGAGAGAGAAAGTGGAGAGAATCTTTTCTTTTTTTGGTAAGTGGTACTTTCTAATGGGATACCCAAAGTAGCAAAATTGGTACTTTGTTATGGGACGGAGGGAGTACAATACTATTAGAATAGGAAGACTTCAGAATGCAACAACTGATCATTCAAACTCAAGATTCTGTATTTTTCTTTTGATTAAATCAACTAATAATGTTCATTAACATGCATTTGAAATAAGGTGTCAGCTACTCTGCATTTTCTATGCGGACTTCTTTTCGGTTTAATTTCACTTTCACCCACTGTACTTTGGCCCAACTTCTAGTTTAACCATTATCCTTACTTTTCGCACGAAATGTTCGCCACAGCCCCAAAAATTTAACCCGTTAGATTTTAAAGGCTTGAAAACTTCATTTACTCACACTTTCATCCTCCTTGTGGAAGTTTAGGGGGTGGAAGTGCGAAAATTAAAAATTCCATTCATCAATAATCTAACAATCTAACAGATGATAACTTTTTGGGCTTGGGCAGTATAACGTTTTCTTGAAAAATATTAAGTACGATGGTTACAGTGGACGTCGTCCGAAGAACAGTGATTGAAAATAAAATTGACCATTTTTCTCTGAACCACCACTCCACCAGTAGCATCACCACGTTGGGTGTCAACTAATCAAATTTGAGTTGGGTGGGACAACAAAGGGCTGCAAAGCTCTTTCTACCAAGATTGTGAACTTTTGTAAAGGAATAGTGAACTTACCGGTGGTCCAAGTTCAGGAGGAATAATTATTCTCCGCTTTCCCCCAGGTTTCATGTCTGAAATACCTTCTTCAAATCCTGTGTCAGCTCCTTGAGTTAGTTAATTAACCATACTTTTAAACCATGAAAAAGGGAAAAAGTGGCGGGGTGAGAAAAGGAGAAAGGAAAACTACCGGGAACCAATGCCTTAGTGCCCATCCGGATTTTGGCAGGAACACCCTGTTGGTAGCTACTATCAATACGTCTGCCAGATTCATTATAACCGATATAGTGAAATGTCACCTGCAAATAAAGCTTTATTTCAGAAACACCTCTAAAAGATTGAGAATTACTACTCCCTCCGTCCCATAATAAATGTCATACTTTCCTTTTTGGTCCATCTCAAAATAAATGTTGGGTTTCTAAATAAGGAAATAACCTTAATGCAATTTTACCATGGTACAAGCAGTGTACACATTAATATTACTCCCTCCGTCCCAGAGTAAAGAGTCCTACTTTCTATTTTGGTACGTCCCAGAGTAAGAGTCCCTTTCCTAAAATGGCAAAGAATCTTTACTATTCATCCCACTCATTCTCACTCCTACTTTACTTTTATACTCACAACACCAATCAACTTACTATTCCCTCCCACTCATTCTCTCTCCTACTTTACTTTTACACTCACAGCACTTTACTTCCACCATTTCTTAATCTCCGTGCAAATGGGAGATAGGACTCTTAGTCCGGGACGGAGGGAGTAATAGAGTACATTCCTAATAAAACGTTGACAAGTCAAATGCGACATTTATGGGACAGAAAGAGTATAATGTTAGAACATGGATTGCAAAATGTGTGATCATCAATTCCATACATAAAATCATATTTATAATGTTAATATAAAGTGTAGAAATTAAATTAAATGTGTAGAATTCCTTAGACGATTACTCTCGTTATGGATACATTTATTTAC